>OZ012737.1:484044714-484493865 GCA_963859935.3 Lathyrus sativus
TTGTGATTTGCAATAACAAATAAAGACCAATACCCAACACCAAATCCCATTCATGGTTCACATACACAACATCATACATCAATTTCAACTCACAGCAGTAAGAGTGACCAATTCCCATCAATTCAAATCAACCAATACCATTATGACAATGCTCAATCTAAGTAATATTCTCAATGATATTTTTCAAACTCACAAACAAAGCTAAGAAAATAAGCTGATAGCTTGGTGAACTATCCAATTCAAACAAATGAAGAAATGATTTTTGACAAAACCAAAACACAAATCTGAACAAAATCATGTTAAGTTAGCACCAAATCCTCATGATCAACACAGCTAAACAACAGTCTAAAGAAGCCTGGTTTTGGAGAAAAAACATAAGCAACAATCAAAATATAATGCAAACATACATCCTTTATGGCAGCCAACAGTGCAAACACACCAACACAAAACTAAAACATGCGGAATCAAGATTCAAAGCTATCTATGTTTTAATGAAGACAACTCATACAAGTTTGGCAAGCAAGATACTTTCACTATATACCCGTGGGGGTATATGCTTATTGAAACTACTTACACTATATACCCGTGGGGGTATATGCTTATCAATCCCAATTCATGCTATGAGTTTATACACATCTAGAGTGTAAGGCCATTTGAGGTTGAAAAGACAAATAAAATGAGTTACCAATAGAAGTTTAGCAGCCAGAGATTCTAACAATGATCCTACCAAGGTGCTAACAGGCAGTCCAAGACAGAGGTTTAAAACTTGACATACCAAGATGTAGAAAAACAAGACAATCTATCTAGATGCATTTTCAAAACAAACTTTATCCAAGCTCCATCAGTTTTGGCAAAACAGAAGTAATTCTCACATAAAAAAGCATAATGAAAACAGTGGTACTGCTAAACTTCTTTAAAAGTGAATCACAACTTAAAACTCAAAGGCAAATGCAAGTTATGTGTTAAAAAAATTCATTTTCAAAGTTAACAATCCATTCAGTCAGATTTGAAATAGTTTGAAAGCTCACACACACCTCAAATACACCATATATGAGACTCCTAGACATTGAGAAAACAAACTCAAACTAAAACACAAAGTGACCTATGAGTTGAAATTTGGACATGTGAGTTTCAATGAAAAGTTCAAAACAGTTTACACACACATGAAGTTGTTTCTAGACTCAAACATGAAATATCAAGCACCATAAAATTTACTATCACAAAGCAAACATGTATTCATCAATGAACATACAGAGGTTGAACAAACTTGTCACAAGCATAAGAACTGACAGCAAAAGACATACTCAAACACCAAATGAGTAGAGCATATATGGACTCTGAACCAAAACTGCCAATAAGAAACAAACAGCTGCAGTATTGTAACACCATCATCACACAGAGGTATATTCTCATACCAAACATCCAAAAATATGAATCAAGCCTTTGTGACCAAACCAAACAATTTCAAGCAAAGAAAAAAACTCATGATTCACAAGATATAACAACAAACATACTCATGGCATAATCACATTCAACAATTAATGAACTTCAAAAATAAAACCAGCTCATGTTTAATGCCAATGATGCAAATAAAATAAGAAAGTTTGTGATACTTACCTCTTGCAGCCTCCAAAGCACACCAACAGCAAAACTTCAGAATGACTTGAGAAAGAGCAGAACCACCAACTTCTTCTTTTACAAGCAGCTTCCAAATGGTATTGGAATGTTGAATTTGTGAAGAAAGGTTTAGAAAAAAAGTGAGGAAATGAAGTATTTTCGTAGGAATTTCAAAGGAGCAAAAATACCAAAATCTGATTTCTCTCTCCAATGGTGGCTAGGGTTTGGTTCCAATGTTCTGCAACTTAAATAGGGTGTGAAAAATGGAGTTTAAGGGATTTACTGAGGTTAAATAATCAAGGGACCAGATGATATATCTCATGGATGTTGGAATCAAATGGTGAAGGAGTGAACAATACAAGAGGAGACAAAGGTTGAGCTGTAGCTAGAGATGACTGGTTGCAACAGAGAAAGCAAGTTTGTCTCTTCCTCTTTTTGGGCAAAAGATTCAAAATATCCTCATGAGGGGTATAAGCTTTGTCCCTCTAGTTATGGTAATGTTTGGTGGGAAAGAAAAAACCAGTTTATGCGCATGGTCTTGGAGCAAGGCTGATATTTTCACAAACAAATGCAACATATGTCAAAATTAACCAAAATACAAGTTTTAGAAATGTGCTCAAACCCCCAACTTTGACCAACGATATCTTGGTGCTCAAAAATCCAATTGCCCTAAACTTGAGTTCTTGGTAAAGAGGGCATGGAGTAGAACAACTTTCATGTTGATGAAAGTTCCATTGGATCATTGGAAGACCATGAAATTTGAGGTTGAAAACCATGTCATGAAGGTTGTCCACAAATAACTTAGAAAAAATTCTAAGTTATAAAATTGACTTATTTTTTCTCAACTTTGATTGATCATAATTTGAGCTCCAAATATCCTATGATTATGAATTGGTACTCAAAAGAAAGCTTGAAACACAAGGAACAACTTTGTTGTTGGCCAGAAGTTCATTTGAAACCTTTATCATGAAGCAAAAAGGCTTTGAATATGGCTGCTCCAAACATAAAACTTTCCATAAATGGCAAGTTCTAAAACCCTAATTCCCAAAAATGGAAACTTTCAACAACTCTTGATTTTTCCTTGATTAAATTTCATCCGTTGGTCATATTAAACTTGAGGACCATGATCTTGACCTCAAAAAGTCAAGAGTTGACTCTTTCGCTGCACAGTTGACTTTTCTCCAAATCTCCCGATTTTCAATCAACTGATCAATTGGAGCTCTTCTGATAAAAAAAATATGATCGATCTCTCATCCTCAAACACCTTAGGACATGTGGAGGTCCGTGGAAACAAGTTTGCTTCGAGAAACAAGTTCTATCCTGATTAAAACCGAAACCCTAATTTCTCCTTTCTTGTCTAGGCATTACTTAGATGAATTGAGTGACCATTCCCACTTCACCACAACCTTTGAGATACGCAACAAATTTCTATCTCATGATCCCACCAATGATAAAACCTTATGGACCCCTTGACAGTCTTCTGATGGTTTATACCAGTGCTTTTGCTTGAGCTTGAAGCCAATAAAGATTTTCCTCTTGAGTGGTGCACAGACAAACACTTGATCCCCTGTAAATGCAAAATGATATACAATGCAATATGATGAAATGAAACATAAACCAAGTGAAGAAGAGGTTGGTCAAATTTTGGGGTGCAACAGTACTGAACACAATGAAGTGTTGATAAAAAATTTATCACAATCAGAACCGGAGCTCAAATGCCAATTGAAGGTGTGAGAAAACACAAGAAATGGGGGGTTTGAATTAGGTTTTCATAAATGAAAGCTTTTTGTGAAATTCAAACAAAGATCACAAAGATGCTAACAAGAGAGAAAGGCACACAATATATCCTGGTTCACTTGAAAACTATCAAGATAATCCAGTCCACCCGCCAAGGTGATTTCGCCTTATACACAAAGACTTATTCCATTATAATCAACTGATTACACTGCACTAGCAACCGCTGGTAACTAACAACATTGACTAACTATCTCTTCTTAAGGATTCTAACCTAATTGGTCCCTTAAGGAGTTACAATTTGCACTAGCAACTGCTGGTGACTAACAACAAAGACTAACTGTCTCTTCTTAAGGATTCTGACATAATTGGTCCCTTAAAGAATCATAAACAAATATTTGAACGAAAATTTTTACAATGAATTACTTCTACACAAGCAGATATAAACACTATTAATAGCTCAAATGACTTTAAAAAAACTTTTATAGTATAAACAATGTTCTTTTTTTGTATTGTGGTGCTTCAATATTGTTGCTTCAGTTCTTCATAGTTTGTTTACTTCTCGTCATTCATTCTTTTTCCAATCGTTATATTTTCTTCAAGTAATAAAGTTCTTATATAGCAAAAAAAAAGATCTGTTGGAGGGCAGATCAGGAATATGCTTTAGATAGAGGGAAACTTGAAATAATGTCATTACGCAAGGATGAAAATCATACAAAAAAGTCATCCTTTATACCACCAAATCAGGGTAGTAGAATGGTAGTGAAATAGAACGTGTTTGATATGTGTTATGTACTATTTCCCTTGTAAACGTTTGATCTTATCTTCTATACATCAGAGGCTTCTGAATAGAGATAATTGAAGCATGAGTATAAGAGTTGATCACTGGGTCTTCAGAGTCTTGAGTCTTCAGAAGTTGTTCACCAGAACCTTGTCTTCAAAGTCTTAAGCACTCAGTCTTTAGAACCCTTGGTGTTTAGTAACTTAAGTCTTCAGAATGTTGTTCAGCAGAACTTTGTCTTCATAGTCTTCAACACTTAATCTTTAGAACCTTTGGTCTTTAGTAACTTAAGTTTTCAGAGTCTTCAAAATGTTGTTCAACAAAACTTTGTATTCAGAGTCTTTAGAACTTATCTTCAGAAACTCAAGTCTTCAGAACTTTGTTCAGCAGAACCTTGTCTTCAGAGTCTTCAGCACTTAGTCTTCAGAAGATAATGACTTCAGAAGCTAGAAAGCCTTCAAAAGTAAAACATTAGAGTCACGCTCAGAACTAGAATCCAAGAGAGCATTGCAGCAGTAACATATTACCTTCTTAGAATCTTTTTGAATGTGATTATATCAGAAGCAGACTTACTTTTATGGCGCAGAAGTGACTTTGGTCAGATCAGAGTGACGTTGCACATGGTCTCTATCAGAGTCAAAGCTTTCTCTATCAGAGTTAGAACCTATTTGTTAATTGTTCAGAAAAACAAACGTTAGAGTACTAAAATTATTCTCACACAAATACTAATTTGTTATTATCAAAACTTAGAGATAACTGGCAGAATTAAATCTTTTTCTAACAAGCTCTTCAAGAAAGGTGGCAACCCGAGATGCATACATTCCATCTTCTAACAAGTGAATGTACTGTTACCCTCGAAGATAGATACATGTTGTTGGGTTTACCAATTAATGGTAAGGCGGTAAACGGTATCACCAATATTAACGCTAATGTGTCAGAACAACTTTTAGGGGTCGCCTTGACTCTTAGAGGTGTGATGAGTCAAAAACTATTATTATCATGGCTCATAAAGCAATAACATTAACCGATAACTCTTATGAAAATGAGAAAATAAGAAAAACTAGATTTTATATCATGCTACTAATAGGTTTATTTTTATGTCCGGATGCAAGTGGTAACGTTGTTCATATTATGTATTTATCTTTATTAGAGGATATAGATAAAATAAAAACATATAGTCGGGGGTCCGCCATGTTATCGTGGCTCTATAGATCTTTGTGTGACAATGCAACAACAAATTGTTCTACTTTTATTGGATGTGTTCTTCTTCTTCAAGCTTGGGGTTGGCTGAGAATAATCAATATAGCGCCTATCAACCATAACAATTACGGATTTTCATACGCAACAAGGTAATTTCTACACCAATTCTTTGATAAAAAATATTCTCTTATTTAATTTATACTATTAACAACAAATAATTTCTTTTCATTTTGTAGGTGGTATGCACTTGGGATGAATTATGACAATTGTCGCCATTACAACATCACCCAATACCAAAACCTTTTGGATCATTTGGGTCAAGATTATGTATCGTCACTAATCTACCTATTTTTAAAATAGAGTCATCTTTAATATTAACAAATACTAAATATAAACAATTTTCTACTACAATTTATTTGGCGACCATATCTTGAGCTAGAAGGCATGTGATCAATGCATTTTGATGCACGTTCTTCCATGTTTGTACTCAAGCATTTCTTTAATTTTATTTATTTATTTTTATGTTTTAACGTGTTTTTATATTTTATTTTATTTTTGCATTTAATTTTTTTTCGTATTTATTTTTCAGCTTTAGCAGCTTTCGCGAGAAAAATCATAACTGGAGTTCCGGGAGTCCGTTTGAGGCGTTCTAAAAATCGCCGGAAAGCTAAGAGAGAGAGCTACGACTTTCGTGTTGGAGTCGAAGTCAGATTCGGAGCCCAAAATTCCAGAAGTTCGTTTGAAGTTACAGCATTAGGAATTTGTTTTAGTTTTGGGTCATGTTTTGGGCCTGAGTTATATTTTCGACCCAGTTGGGTTTTGAACCGGATCCATTGTTTGCCTTTTTAAGGAGAACTCGTGTTACTGTTCATATTATGTCACTATTCACGAAAAAAAAAACCTTTGAGAAGAACTCATGGAAAACTAATACCTCCGGGCAAATCCTGCTGTGTATGGTTTCAACACTTTGAGGTTATTATAATATCAATTTAAATCTGATTTCTTTCTATCCTTTTCTATGAAGTCATTTGCTTAATTTGATTGTAATTGTTTGCTTAATTCAATTGTTGTTCATAGGATAGAATTGATTAAATTCGATTGTATGCATGTTCCTAAATTTAATTGCGTGTTATCGTTTGCTTAATTCGTTAATTCGTCATATTCTTAACCGTTTGCTTAATTCGGTAAACAGGAACATAATTCATTTGATGTTGGTAAGCGCTTGTCTGATTAATATCATAATCGAATAGGATTGGAGCCGTTTAGGGATTGATGTTATAATAGTCGATGATAAGTCGGAACCCGAATCAGTAGGATTAGCCGTTTTATCTTATTTTAATAATCATTTTTTTTATAATCACTTATTTTCAGTATTTTTTCTCTTAATCAAAATTCAAACCCCCATAAATTATTACTTTATTGGTCAATCACTACAAGAATCCTTTTGAGAATGATATTTCGAGTCACTGTCGCTATACTAACATTTCTTACAAAATACTCGTTTTTGATCCGCGCGCGACAGCGGATCAAATTGGCGACGTTGCCGGGGATTCTTGTTGATTTAGCCAATAATCTAGTTTTAGGTTTTGTTTGTTTTAATTTTCTGCATTTTTGTGTATTTTCTTGCGTTTTCGCGTCCGGCCGTCCTGTTTCTCGTCAGACCAAGTAAAAAAAACAGATTTTGGGCAAATTGCCTTCTTTTTTAGATCTGTTTCGTGAACTTGAAGCTGAAAAATCGTGCGATCAAAAGTCCTTAACTCTAAAAGAGTTATAGGAGTTGGCCCCTCGAATCGCCAATTCCTCTTTTTTCTATTTTTAATTAATTTGTTTACTGTTTTCACTATCTCAAAAAAATCCAAAAAAATTTCCAAAATTCTTATTTGATCTAATTAGGTTGAATTTTGTGTTTTTAGATTTTTTCGATTTTATTTTAACCATCTTCCTTCTTTGAGTTTGATTCTGACCTATAGGGACATTGTGGGAATTATCGGATTTGTTGCTGCATTTGCAATCCTGGCCATAATCTTTGATGCAATGAGACATCCCATGGAAGAGCATTCAGTGTTTCAGATTGAGTTACTTTCTGACTTAGTAGACGATACACTTTCCGAGTTTTTATCTGATTTCCCGTCTTTACTAGACTATGATGATATTTTCTCCTGTGATGTGTGCACTAACACTAATGTTTGCTCTACTTGTGCCGAGATAAATGTTGCATTGCGGACTGATATTTTGCAGGTGGATAAGGTTATTGATGAAGTGGTTTGTGCGGTTGAGGCTCTGGACGTTCCTGCCGCCCCGACCATCCCATCTATTGAGCAGCCCCCTTCTTTAGAACTCAAGCCTCTCTCAGAAAATCTCAAATATGCCTACTTAGATATAAATGATTAGCTTCCTATTATTATTTCAGCTAACCTTGATTTCAATCAAGAAAGTAGGTTTTTGCAGGTTTTAAAGAGGCACAAAAAGGAAATAGGGTGGACCTTGGCGGACATTCCCGGTATTAGCCCTTCCAGGTGTATGCATCAGATTCTGCTTAAAGAAGGAGCTAAATTAGTGAGACAGCCCCTTAATCCTTTTATTCTTGACGTGAAAAATGAGATCATGTTCACGTGCCCATTCGACACGTTTATGTATCGAAGGACCTTATTTGATCCTGGAATAAAAGACGAAGGCATTACTAAAAATTTCAAAAATAATGGTCACTGCCCAAAGCTACTCCATGAGAGCCCCACTTTGGAAGAAGAGACTGTAGAAGAGCTCTCTTTAGAAAATGCTGCTTATGCAATCATCTATCCACCTTGACTCCTCGGGTGTGTCCTTTCCTATCTCTCCTCACTTTTATTTTATATTTTTGTTCTTTCATTGAGGACAATGTATGTTTTAAGTGAGGGGGAGAGAATAATTTCTTTGTTTTGTTTGTTTTCCTTGTTTTTGTTAGTGTTTTGTTTGTTTTCAGTCAAATAAAAAAACGCATCTTCTTGAAAGTTTGAGGCTATAGTCTAATTTGAGATTAGTTTGCGGAGACTTGGGAAAAATTCACAAGATCGGTATCGTCTTAACACCGTACGTCTCCTGCATATAGAAATTGATTTGAATTCTTATTATGGTTTAGCCTTGAATTTTCATTCTTTGACAGCTCTTGAGTAGTTTATTTTAGCAGTCAGCACCATCTCATACACACTCTATGCAGGGAAGCCGATGAATATAAGTGAGTGATCAAATTGAAAAGAAAAAAAAAAAAAAAAAAAAAAGAAAAGAAAAGAAAACGTTGAAATTTTTTTTTTACTAGTTAGTTGGTTCAGCGGTTTCTGGTGCTGAACTTGGTAGGGCGGATTATTGTCCGATCCCCCGCAACTACAACTTAGTGAGCAAAGGGTTATGCCATGTAAGTACCAGAACCCAAAACAAAAAGGATCAGAGTCATTAATCGGTCGCCTTGCTATGAGTGTATGGAGATAACGGGCTTAATGTGATTGCGCCTGAATGAAAAAGAGCAAAAAGGAGGAAGAGTAAGTTAGGCTTCAGCATAATAACATGATTCGAGTTGATTTGTATATTCAGGAGGTTTATGTCTGCACAATTGTGGATTAGTGTTCCTACGATATCCTTAATGTGTAAGATTAGTACCTATCGATGCAAACTTAACCGAAGAAGACTTACAGCTTGGAATGAGTAATTGTTGATGTGTTTGTGCTTTCTT
This sequence comes from Lathyrus sativus, assembly GCA_963859935.3. Taxonomy (NCBI): domain Eukaryota; kingdom Viridiplantae; phylum Streptophyta; class Magnoliopsida; order Fabales; family Fabaceae; genus Lathyrus; species Lathyrus sativus. The sequence goes on from OZ012737.1 coordinate 484,053,750, forward strand.
TGTTTTGTTTTATTTTCATTTTGCTCGGAGAGCAAAAGTTCAAGTGTGGGAGAATTTGATCAATGCATTTTGATGCACGTTCTTCCATGTTTGTACTCGAGCATTTCTTTGATTTTATTTATTTATTTTTATGTTTTAACGTGTTTTTATATTTTATTTTATTTTTGCATTTAATTGTTTTTCGTATTTATTTTTCAGCTTTAGCAGCTTTCGCGAGAAAAATCATAACTGGAGTTCCGGGAGTCCGTTTGAGGCGTTCTGAAAATCGCCGGAAAGCTAAGAGAGAGAGAGCTACGACTTTCGTGTTGGAGTCGAAGTCAGATTCGGAGCCCAAAATTCCAGAATTTCGTTTGAAGTTACAGCATTAGGAATTTGTTTTAGTTTTGGGTCATGTTTTGGGCCTGAGTTATATTTTCGACCCAGTTGGGTTTTGAACCGGATCCATTGTTTTCCTTTTTAAGGATAACTCGTGTTACTGTTCATATTATGTCACTATTCACGAAAAAATAAAAAAAAACCTTTGAGAAGAACTCATGGAAAACTAATACCTCCAGGCAAATCCTGCTGTGTATGGTTTCAACACTTTGAGGTTATTATAATATCAATTTAAATCTGATTCCTTTCAATCCTTTTCTATGAAGTCATTTGCTTAATTTGATTGCAATTGTTTGCTTAATTCAATTGTTGTTCATAGGATAGAATTGATTAAATTCGATTGTATGCATGTTCCTAAATTTAATTGCGTGTTATCGTTTGCTTAATTCGTTAATTCGTCATATTCTTAACCGTTTGCTTAATTCGGTAAACAGGAACATAATTCATTTGATGTTGGTAAGCGCTTGTCTGATTAATATCATAATCGAATAGGATTGGAGCCGTTTAGGGATTGATGTTATAATAGTCGATGATAAGTCGGAACCCGAATCAGTAGGATTAGCCGTTTTATCTTATTTTAATAATCATTTTTTCTATAATCACTTATTTTCAGTATTTTTTCTCTTAATCAAAATTCAAACCCCCATAAATTATTACTTTATTGGTCAATCACTACAAGAATCCTTTTGAGAACGATATTTCGACTCACTGTCGCTATACTAACATTTCTTACAAAATACTCGTTTTTGATCCGCGCGCGACAGCGGATCAGCATGCATAAAGTTAACCAACAACACTCTACGGTGTGGAGTGCAAATATACTGATCATTGCATTCACCGTAGTGGATATGCATAACAGTGGTCGTGTCAAACTTCAATTTGGAATGCTACAGGATATTCCAAGTCCACCAAGATGCATCCCCAACAAATATCACAAAAGTAAAGTCTCTGACCAATGAGACTACCCTGATTGGAGGCACTATGCAAGAGCCGAGTGTCGCGAATGAAAGCATCGCCGTCATTTTGTTCTGACTGACATTGTGCTGCCTTTCGAGTCTAAACCATTTATCCAATACATGAATTGGTATAGATCGATTACCATTAGTTTCATTTCTCATCCAAGATTATTTGGTTGATCCACGCCAACAAGTCTCATCATCACGTAGCCAACCGTCAACCTAGCACTCAACCCAACATATAACCCAACCCCCACTCACACAACCACAATTCCATGAACATACCTCTTGCCAATCTCCTCCATTCCAACAAAGTTTTTTCCAGTCCCAATACCAACAAACTCAACCACCTTTCCAATCATACTCATACGATACTACAAAACAAATTAACATGGAGTACCAAACACCACATCAAACTTTACGCACCCAAACATTTACACCAATGTCATCTTTCAACCAAGCCGACTATCGTCCTAACATAGTCTCATCAAGCCAACCACCTCAACAAAATTATGAAGGCATGGACAAAATCTTTAATCTGGATGACTTTACTGAGTTAACCTCATCTTCATGGGCCCAAATATGCGAGTTTCTTGAATCCGAGCCAACACAATCATTGACGACGATTTTCTATGAAACACCTCCTGTGGATCTGATGCCACCACAAAGAGCATCAAGAAACATACGACCTCGAGGATGCGGTATCGACAAACATTTATTTCGACCCAGTCATAAAAATTAATATACAATATTTCACCAATATAATCAATTTATTATGAAATAAAATTATTTATTAATTATATATTATTATATAATATATTATTCATTAAAAATAAAAAAAATTATTTAAAGAGACTCCAAAACTATTGGCGTTCCTCCTAAATTATATAGGTGGCTTTATTTGTATTGACGCCTCCTTATTATTTTTTAGAGGAGACTTAACGTTCATTCCTTTAAGTTTTAAAGGAAACTTTAAAGTAAATGACACTTCCTTTTACGAATATATATTTTTTTAAAGTTGGATATTTTAGAATATTTGTTGAAACCTTATGTTGATCGGATAATATTCTTGTGAAACATGGTTATATAAAACATGGTTATATAAGTAACGAATCACCCCATTATCCGTTCAGTGCTCAATCCAAATCACCACTAATCTTTTTCTTTTGTGGCGTGATCAAATAGCTTAATCTGAATCTGTTATATGGTTATGGTGGGGAAGACGAAGTTTCGTTAGTCGTGCAAAATTGCAAATAAAAAAAGTTTCTTATGGCGGTTACGATGTCGCATTAGAAGCAAACCCCGTGAGAATCTAATTCTAACTTGAAGTACCTACGTACGTATCTCAAGTAGAAAATCCCAACACAATCTTTCTGTAAGATTACGATAGGAACATCTTGATTATTGCCTAATCAGTGATACCTCACTAAACCATCACGTCAGACCAAAAAATACAAAGTTCAATAAAATATTGACAAATTTTATTATTAGTAAGGTCATAATCGGTAGACAAAAAACATAATGACGGTAATAATCTTTAGACAAAATACATCAATTAGTGCTTAAAATTTGCAAAGTCATAGCTGGCTAGATAGTTGCGATGGGTTTGGATTTAGTGAAAATGACTTATTTGTTGGCGTGGAAGAGTGAGTATATATGCGCAAAAACATGGACCATTGTTGATCATGACAAACAAGTCTATATATTGTAGAGTAGGGAAAAGGCTGAACCTACTGAGCTGGATTTGATATTGACACAAGGCAAAGATTTTGCCACTGACTTTGGTTACAGATTTCAACAAAGAGATACCGGTAAAAGAACATGCATATGAATGTGATGATATGAAGTAAATATTAGGAGTAACCGTTATCCAGCAACAGAGCTGGCAGAGAGGGATATGATAGGCCAATATATGTACGACTTTTACGGATACCTTAATCTCATTTTTACTGAGGTAGATATGTTGATCATTTGGAGAGAAAATTTTGGCAATGTCCCACGTTGACATTTTTAGATTTAAAATGGAGGACTGGACTCTCTAAATTATACAAAGCTTCACCCTATCGTCATCTTTTTTATTTATATAAATTTGATATTAAAAATGTCTAAATTATTTTTATTAATATTAAAAAATATGTAAATTAATAATAAATATTAAAATAATCTAAATAGTTTTTATTAATATTAAAAATAATATATGATCTGACCTGATCAGGAGGGATCACGGACTGGCCACGCTTCGCCGGACGGTTATCTGTTCGCCGAGGTAAGAATGAGGAGGGGGTGTACCTGCAAAGCACTCCGACGCCCAAGTAAGAAGTTGGACAGAGAGGAAGCAATAGTACAGAAAAGGGGGGCAAGAAGAGTTACCTGACCCTCTTGAAGAAGAGGGTATTTATAGAGAGACCCCAGCGCTGGGCCAACGGTCATTCGAGGTGGGCCAGACGACCAGGCCCAACCCTAATGACTGCTAGGGCTTACGTGGCGTAGTGAAGACCAGGACGTGGTCTTCGCCCTAGTTCAACCGCTCCTAGGTCTCCGGAAAGTGGGTTTGACCTGCTCTTTCGGAGGTGGGCGGTTGGCCGATGACGTGTCCCCGCGGAGGGGAGCACGTGGAGAACGTGCGCCGAGCACGTTATTCTCCCGCGGAGGGAGCCCGGGTAGTCTCGCCCGTCTGGTGTGACGGACGACGAAGGGGAAGCGGCGTGATGGCTTGTGCCCGGCGGACGGTCCTGCTCGTCCGAAGGGGCGTGTGCCAGGTGTGCTCAGTTCGCCTGTTGGGCCGTATTTGGTATTGGGCCTGCCGAGGTGAGGCCCACACCGGAACAGGAGCCCCCCAAGTCGAAGCTCTGGGGAAGAGCGAGGACTTAAGGTCGTCACGTCTGGAGCGGGGGACTCGTGCGAAGGGCTCCGGTCGTCGGTAGAACGGGGAGGAGGCAGATGGAGAGAAGCGACTGTCAGGCTGCTCCCACGTGTCTTGCGTTGAGCGGTCGTAGGGGCGGCTAACCTATGTCATTAATGAGCCTAGGGTCGCTTCGAGCCTCGCGCCGGGTTATAAATATGGCGGTCCCCGCTCATTCTGCTACTTTTCTCCCTGTTGATCTTTCATCGTCTCTGCCCGTCCGCCGTTCGCCGCCGATCAACGCCGTGCCATTCGCTTTTTCTCCCGTCCGCCGCCGTTACAAGTAAGTTCCTCTTCTCCCTCTCTTTTATTTTCGTCGTCTAACTGGGACGTGTGGTCGGGGCGCGATGAGCGCCCCGAGGAGGGATGCGAGTTCCGCCGCGTCTGGCGAGTTTTCCGATGAATGCCCCGGGGACGGTAGGCTAGTTCCGATGCATGCCCCGGGGACAGGAGCTTTTTCTGATGAATGCCCCGAGGACGGGGGCTTTTCTCCGATGAATGCCTCGAGGACGGGGGCTTTTTCTGATGAATGCCCCGAGGACGGGGGTTTTTCTTCGATGAATGCCCCGAGGACGGGGGCTTTCTCTGATGACTGCCCCGGGGAGAAGTATCTTCTCCGACGGCCGCCCCGAAGGGCTGAGGGGTCGTTCTTCGATCCCCGAGGAGGGTAGGCGGGGAGCGAATGTCTGCCCGCCGCCCCTCGGCCTTTGTCGCCCTTTCACTTGACTTGCGGTGGAAGGGTGGATTTGATCCTGGCTATCGAATTCACCGAGGTCCTCTGCTTTCAGGTGTAGATGTCGGCTCTGGTGCCGGGGATAATGGTTGAAGATGATGAACCCGAGGTCCCGGAGTATGACGACGGGCGCGTCTCCTTGCCCGAGGAGTGGGCGGCCGAGGAGCCACTTACCATCCCTTCTTGTTTTGTGGTCGACCCGTCCGACGTGTATGCCACGGTCGAGGACACGCCGCTAGGAGAAACGCAACACTGGCAGGTGTATCGCCCGAAAGCGCACCATCGGATCTGTTCGCGCTATGGGCGGAAGATGTTCCCGATGTATGAATTTTATTTTAAAGAAGCTCGGCTCCGGTTGCCGTTCTCTGCCTTCCATCTGGGGATATTTGACTGGCTGCGTCTTGCCCCGTCTCAGCTGCACCCGAACGCTCTGGCTTTCATCCGGGCTTTCGAGGTGGTGTGTTTCTACCTCTCGGTGGAGCCGACGGTGCCGTTGTTCTTTCGCATCTTTCATTTGCAGCGGCAGACGGTGCGAGGTCGTCACGGATGGGTCTCTTTCAAACAATCGACCAAAATTTTTTAAAGCGTACAGTGATTCTGTCAAAGACTTCAAGGGTCGGTTCTACCTCGTCAAGCCGATCACGCAGCACGGCTCGGACACTCTCTTTGACGAGGGCGAGCGCACGGTAGATGGCCAGTGGTTCCGAGCGTGGCTTCCCAAGATACATCTGCTGTGGACCTCGGAGCATTTCAGTCGAGGGACGGATAGGTATATCGTCCGGGCGGGAACCCTCGAGGAGAAGGACATGGCCGCTTATCTGAAAATAATTGCCTTTGTGCGGTCACTTCCCCCGTCGAAGCTGGTGACGCCCGACGGTCGGTACATCCTCGATGCCCAGGGGAACGTACGCACTAAAAAGCGTTTGATAAATACTAAGACTTTGCTCGGCTGTGCGACCGGGGCGGCCGCTCTAGATTATCTAGGTAGGGATGTTTCGTTTTCCCTCGTTGTCGGGGTTTTTGATCGTCGCTAACCTATTTCTTTGTTTTTGCAGCGAACATGTCTACTGTCGACGAGCGGGTGAAGCAGTTGCGTGCTGCCAGGAGTGCCGGGGTCCCGAGGACGAGGGTGAGTCAGCTGGTCAGTCAGGAGGTCGCGACGCAGGGGGGCCAAACTTCGTCCTCGTCGCCTCAAGAGAGCCAATCCCCTGTGTCCCAAGGAGTGTCGAAGAGGCAGAGGTCCGAGGAGCCTCGGGTGGTGGATCTGACGGTCGGCGCCGTCGAGGAAGGTTATGTCGTCCCTCCCTGCCACCAGCACCCGGGGTATTTTCATGGTGCCCGTTCCCCCACCGTTTCCGCCGGGGAGGTGAAGGCTGTTCGCCAGGCTGATCGGGAGGCCCGTCGGCGTGTCCTGGCTGAGGACTTGGCCGCGATGATGCGGACGTTTACGACGGCTCTCGTGCTGAACGAGGAGGGCTGCTCTGCTGCTGAGCTGTCCAAACTGCAAGGGGATCTCACCTTTACGCAGTCGCGGTTGGCCAAGCTCACCGAGGAGTTGGAGAAGAGCCAGAAGGACGTTGCTGAGGAGCGGAAACGAGCAGAGGGTGCTGAAGGGAAGGTGAGTTCGCTGGAAGAGAAGCTGGGGACGGCGACGGCCGAGGTGCAGGCGCTGAAGGTTCGTACTGAGGTTCTGGACAGCGCTGTTCGTCCGGCCGAGGACGAGACTGAGGGGGATCGGCGTTTAATCACCCGTGCTGACTTGATCGCCCGTATCCGGGTGTTGGAGAGCGATTGTCTGGAAGCCGTTGAGGTCGGGTTCAAGAATGCGGTCGAGCAGATTCAGGTCGCCAACCCTGGTGTCGAGCTGGTCGTGGACGGGATAGGGCCGTACCACGAGATCGTTGATGGAAGGGTGATCGATCCTTATTTCGTTATCCCCGACGAGGAAACCGTGGCTGCTGACCGAGCTGATGAGGAAGTGTAGGTTGCCGGGCCTGCGTGCTCGTTGTTTTGTGGCCTGCGTGCCGGTGTTTATCTTTTGCTTTGGGCCTGCGTGCTCGTTTTTGTACTATTGACTACTGGGCTGGTGCCCGCTTTTGTTAAATATATTTATCATGGATTTTCTAAGTGTGCGCTCGTTGTTTGCATGTTGTTTTATGCTCGTTTTTCGTATTTGTTCGAATGCCTTTGATGTGTATGACATTTCTTGTAGATTTTCTAAGTGTTCGCTCGGTGTGTTTAGCTCGACAATTTGTTACCGGTAGTGTAGGGGACTGGCCGGTTTGGCCGGGGATGTAGCCGGGCCTTTTCGGGGGTAGTTTTCCCCGGGGCGTGGACGGCCCATCGCGAGCTGGGTGTCCTGCCTGTTTTGGTACGGCGGCGAGGGGCCTCGGTCGAGGTATTCCCTGCCGAGCAAGGCCTTCTGCCCGCGCACACGAGAGGCAGGGCTTGCTTTCTTTGGTCGTTGGTGGACGCGGGGGTGTGCGGTGGTACCATGTCGCCCCCCCAGTGGCCGGGACGATTGGTCGTCGCGGGCAATGTGTTAACTGTAGTACCGCTTAAGCTTCGCGGCGTTCCATGGTCGAGCTAGTTGTTCACCGTGCAGGTTTTCGAGGTAATAGGCCCCGTGTTCCGTTTTGTCCCGGACTCGGTATGGGCCTTCCCAGTTCGCCGCCAGTTTGCCCTCGTGGGAGTCCTTTTGATTTCTGCGTAGAACTAAGTCTCCAGTTTGAAAATCGCGTTTTATGACTTTGTGGTTATGGCGAAGTGCTACTTGTTGCTTCAGCCGGGCTTCCCGGAGGGCTGCTCCTGCGCGGATTTCTTCGACGAGGTCGAGCTCTTCTCGGAGGGAGCCGTCGTTGTCGTCGGTGTCTAGGGGAGCTTCCGTTCGTCTGGACGGTTCGCGGATTTCGACCGGTATTACGGCCTCGGTTCCGTACGTGAGGCGAAATGGGGTCTCCCCTGTAGTTGAGTGAGGAGTAGTACGGTATGCCCAGAGGACGCTGTGGAGTTCTTCGACCCATGCTCGTTTGGCGTCTCCGAGGCGTCGTCTGAGTCCTCTGAGTATAACTCTGTTTGCCGACTCCGCCTGGCCGTTCGTCTGAGGGTGTTCGACCGAGGCGAAGTGATGTTTGGTCCCGAGGTTGGTGACGAAGTCGCGGAAGTTTTTGTCTGTAAATTGTGTACCGTTGTCGGTGACGATGGCGAGTGGTACCCCGAACCTGGCGAGGATGTTGCGTTTGTAGAATCGGAGAATGTTGTGGGCGGTGATTTTGGCCAGAGCTTCAGCCTCGACCCACTTGGTGAAGTAGTCGACTCCCACGATGAGGTACTTGTTCTGGTATGAACCGAGGGGGAAGGGTCCGAGGATATCCAGCCCCCACCAGGCGAATGGCCACGGAGATGAGAGGGACGTGAGGTCGGTTGGCGGGGCCAGGTGCATGTCTCCGTGTCGTTGACACTTATCGCACCGTTTGACATGTTCTTTCGCGTCGGACTGCATTGACGGCCAGTAGTAGCCCGCGCGTAGGGCCTTGCGCGCTAGGGATCTGCCCCCGAGGTGCTGCGCGTTGATACCTTCGTGGATTTCTTCTAGAACGGCCGTACTCTGGGATTTGTCTATGCATTTGAGGAGTGGGGTTGCGAAGCCTCGGCGGTACAGTCGTCCCTCGAGGAGGACGTACGAGCAGGCCCGTCGTTTCGTTGCGTTGGCCTCGCTAGAGCTGGTCGGCAGACGGCCGGTGCTGAGATAGGTGTGGAGGGGGGTCATCCAGCAGTCCGCGTCTCCAATGGCGTTGATGTCGAGGGGTGTGGTGGTCGGGCTGGTACTTGGTTGGGACAAGATTTCTTGAATGACCGATTTGTGACCGCCTCGTTTCTTGGTGCTTGCTAGTTTGGAGAGGATGTCGGCGCGGGTGTTCTGCTCCCGAGGAACGTGTTGAATTTCTGCTGAGTCGAACCCTCTTAGTTTGTCGCTGATGAGCGCGAGGTATCCGGCGAGGGTGTCGTTTTTTGCTTGGTATTCACCTCGGACTTGCGAAGCGACCAGCTGGGAATCCGTGTAGATTCGGATGTCCCTGGCTCCCAGGTCGGATGCTAGGCGAAGGCCGGCGAGAAATGCTTCGTATTCGGCTTGGTTGTTGGTCGTTGGGAAAGCTAGCGTGAGGGAGACTTCGATGACCGTACCCTCGTCGTTGTCGAGGACGATGCCGGCGCCGCTCCCCGTAGAGTTGGAGGAGCCGTCCACAAAGATGGTCCAGAGGTGGTTCCTGGTGGTCGGGTCGGGGGGCGTGGTCATCTCGGCTACGAAGTCAGCCAACGCTTGAGCCTTGATGGCGTGCCGGCTCTCGTATGTGATGTCGAACTCGGAGAGCTCTAGCGACCATTTCAGCATGCGCCCAGCCATGTCTGGGCGGCCGAGTAGCTGGCGGAGGGGTTGGTCGGTGCGGAGCACGATGGTGTGTGCTAGAAAATAATGCCGGAGTCGGCGTGCCGCTGTTACGAGGGCCAGGGCGACTTTCTCGATCAGCTGGTATCGGGCCTCCGGGCCGTGGAGGGCTTTACTAGTAAAATAAATGGGCTTTTGTCCTTCCCCGGCTTCGCTCACGAGGACGGCGCTGACGGCTTCGTTAGAGACGGCCAGATATAAGTACAGGGTTTCGCCCGTCGCGGGGCGCGTCAGTACTGGTGGTTCGGAGAGGACGCGTTTGAGGTGGCGAAGGGCTCTCTCACATTCGTCCGTCCATTCGAACTTGGTCTCCTTCCTGAGCAGTTTGAAGAACGGGAGGGCGTGTTGGGCCGATCTCGCGATGAATCGTGAGAGGGAGGCTAGTACGCCGTTGAGGGACTGGATGGCACGCTTCGTGGTCGGCGTGGTTATATTGGAGAAGGCGTGGCACTTGTCCGGGTTGGCTTCGATCCCCCGTTCGGTCAAGTAGTAGCCGAGGAATTTACCGGCGCAGACGCCGAAAGTGCATTTCTCCGGGTTAAAGCGCATGCGACATGATCTCGCGGTCTTGAAGACCTTCTGGAGGTGTGCCGCATGGTCGTCTTCCGCGCCGGATTTGACGATCATGTCGTCCATATAGACTTCGAGCATGTCCCCGATCTCTTCGTGGAAGACGCGGTTCATCATCCGTTGGTACGTGGCCCCGGCGTTTTTGAGGCCGAAAGGCATTACGTTGTAATAGTAATTGCCCGATGCTGTCATGAAGGCCGTGGCCTGTTTGTCGTGTTCGGCCATCGGGATCTGATTGTATCCCGAGTATGCGTCCATGAAGGACAAGAGTTTGAAGCCCGCCGAGTTGTCGACGAGCTTGTCGATGTTGGGGAGGGGGTAGGCGTCCTTAGGACATGCCCGGTTGAGGTCAGTGTAGTCAACACACATGCGCCATTTTCCATTATTCTTTTTAACAAGTACAACGTTGGACAGCCAGGTGGAATACCGGGCTTCCGAAATAAAATTTGCCTCTAAGAGGTCTTTTACAGCTTGTTCGGCTGCTGCCGATTTTTCTGGAGACTGGCGGCGACGGCGTTGCACCACGGCCTTTGCGGTCGGGCTGATGGACAGCTGGTGGCAGGCGACCTCAGGGTCGAGTCCCGGCATTTCCGCGGCGCTCCAGGCGAAGAGGTCGGCATTCTCGCGGAGGCAGGCTTGGAGCTGTCGTTTCGCGAGGTCGGGGAGTCCTGCGCCTACCCTTACGGTTCTGGTCGTGTTGTCCCCGAGGGGAATGAGCTCGAAATCGCCATCCGGGATGGGGCGCGCTGGATGCTCGTTGGCCGCGTCAGTCTTTTTATTGTCGAGCTCGTCGGTGAAGCGACTGTCGAGCTCAACTGATCCGACCAGCTCTGTTGGCTTGTCCTTTGGCGTAGCGCTCGGTGCTTTCTTTTTGGTCGGTGGAGCGATGGAGTCGAAGCCTTTCAGCGCGGCTTCAAAACACCTTCGGGCAGCTTCGATGTCGCCGTTGAGGGTGACCACGGCTCCCCTTCTCGTGTAATATTTCATCTTCAGGTGGGCGGTGGAGGGTACCGCGGTGAGTTCTGCTATCGTTGTCCTGCCCAGGATGCAGTTGTACAGGGACGGGCATTCGATGACTAAGAAGCGGATGCTGATGTCTCTGGCCGTTTCCTCTTCCCCAAAGGTGACTTTCAGTTCCACGTATCCCCAGGGTCTTGTCGTCGTCCCGTTGAACCCCTGGAGGTCGGAGCCTACGTAGGGGGAGAGGTTGGACTCGTTGAGCTGGAGAGTCGTGAACAAATGTGAGTACATTATGTCAACCGAGCTCCCTCCGTCGACGAGGAGGCGCCTGACGTCGAAGTTTGCCATACGTGCGCGTATGAGCAAGGGTATGTTGGAATTGGGAGATCCCCCGGGTAGTTCCTCGAGGTAGAACGTGATCGGGTTGGAGCGGCCTCGGAATCTGTCGAGCGTGCTCATCTTGCCGGAGTTGCCCGCGATGAGTTCGTCGAATTTCCTTTTCACAGATCCTATGGACAGACTCCTCGTAGCGCCATCAGAGATGACCATGGCTCTGGGGAAGTATTCCCATCGGCTGGTTGGTCGGATTGGCTCGCCGACTAAGCTGGGTGCTTCGGGGATGCCGAGTCCTCTGCTTGCGAACCAGTCCTCGGGGCGGCTGACGCACAGCGCGACCTGGAGTCTCTCACCGTCTTCTGGGCAGGGGAGCTCCTCGATTTTCTTTGCCTCCGGGGCCTCCGATCTGGGTGGTTCACCTCCCCGGGTGTATCGCTTTAAGTGCCCATCTTTGATTAGGATTTCGATCGCATCTTTGAGATGGATGCAGTCTTCCGTTACATGCCCGTGGGTCCTGTGGAACCGGCAGTACTTTGACTTGTCCACGTTGGGTTTGGGCGGCGTTGGTCGTGGAAAACGGACACCTCCCTGCACGAACTCGGTTTTAGCGCATTCGGCCAGTATGCGTTCGCGGGAAGCGACCAAGGCGGTGTACTCGGTGAACCTTCCTGCCGGGCCGCGCGACTCGCGCTGTTCGCGGGGTTCGCGGTGGCGGTCATCCCGACGGCGGTCCCCTCCTCGCCGGTGGCTCGAAGCTCCGTCGTCTCGGTGCCCGCGGGGGGCTTCTCTGTCTCGGGTGTCGCGGGCGGAGTTGGCCGCTTGTGTTTCCTCGAACCGGATGTAGTGGGCGGCCCTGTCGAGGAAGTCTTGGAGGGACGTGGGCCGGTGTATGCCCACGGCCTCGTAGAATTTGGAGTCATGGCGCAGGCCTTGCTCCATTAAGTAGCGTTTCATTTCGTCGGAAGTCGTCACCTGTACGGCTTCCCGAGTAAATCTTTCGATGTATTTCCGGAGGGGTTCGTCGGGGCCTTGGATGATCGCCCCGAGGACTGCTTCCGTCTTCGGGTGACGCCGGGACGCCGTGAAGTGTTTGGAGAATAGGTCCTTCAAGACCCTCCACGATGTAACGGATTCGGGCTCCAGGCTTTTGTACCAGGTCATAGCGCCTTTTCTCAGAGTCGTCGGGAAGAGTCTGCATTTGATGGCTCCCCGGACATTGCGGTAGTCGAGCATGGCCTCGATGTCTTCCAGATGATCGTCCGGGTCGGAGGTGCCGTCGTACGTTGACAGCGTCGGTGGCTTCTCCATTCCTTGGGGTATAGGGGCCGCCATGATCTCCCGGGATAGTGGGGTGCGGTAGTCATCCTCGTCGCTGTGCGCCGGGGATCTCAGGGGGGATGAGCCGATCGCGGTGTGTCCCGGGTTTCGGGCCCTCGATCTCCGGCCTGTGCTCCCGCCTCGGGTTTCCTCGGTTGGGGTCGCCGCGGCGTTCTGGTTCCTCCCGCGACCGTGTCTTGCCGGGGATCTGGTGCGTTCCCGTGTCGCTTGGGGGCGGCGTCTCTCCAACCGCGGTCGGCGGTTCCTGGGTCGAGGTGAGGGGCTCCTCGAACCTCCGTTCTGGTCTTCCCGCTGGGGGTACCTCGGGGAGCCGCCGCGTTCCAACGCTCCAATTCTAGCGTTCTGTTGGGACAGCAGCTGGTTCGTCTGGTTGATGGCTGCAAAGAGGGCGGCTACCGTGGGGTCCGCTCCCGCCGGGATGGGAACAGGGTGGAATGCCGGCGGGCTCGGGGGGCGATGGTCGGCATGCAGGGGCCTTTCCTCGGACGATGGCGAGGCGGTTTGCCCGTCTCTTTCGTCGGCTTCATTCAGGCGCGCCGTTCCTACCTGCTTCCCGTTGGTGGCAGTGTTGAGCGCGAGATCGAGCGGAGTGTCGTCGCGGCGTGGGCTGGCCATAACCGTGGAGGTTTGGTGAAACTTTTGGTTTTTCTGCTCGGAGTAACGGGGAAGTTTCCGTTCCCACAGACGGCGCCACTGATCTGACCTGATCAGGAGGGATCACGGACTGGCCACGCTTCGCCGGACGGTTATCTGTTCGCCGAGGTAAGAATGAGGAGGGGGTGTACCTGCAAAGCACTCCGACGCCCAAGTAAGAAGTTGGACAGAGAGGAAGCAATAGTACAGAAAAGGGGGGCAAGAAGAGTTACCTGACCCTCTTGAAGAAGAGGGTATTTATAGAGAGACCCCAGCGCTGGGCCAACGGTCATTCGAGGTGGGCCAGACGACCAGGCCCAACCCTAATGACTGCTAGGGCTTACGTGGCGTAGTGAAGACCAGGACGTGGTCTTCGCCCTAGTTCAACCGCTCCTAGGTCTCCGGAAAGTGGGTTTGACCTGCTCTTTCGGAGGTGGGCGGTTGGCCGATGACGTGTCCCCGCGGAGGGAGCACGTGGAGAACGTGCGCCGAGCACGTTATTCTCCCGCGGAGGGAGCCCGGGTAGTCTCGCCCGTCTGGTGTGACGGACGACGAAGGGGAAGCGGCGTGATGGCTTGTGCCCGGCGGACGGTCCTGCTCGTCCGAAGGGGCGTGTGCCAGGTGTGCTCAGTTCGCCTGTTGGGCCGTATTTGGTATTGGGCCTGCCGAGGTGAGGCCCACACCGGAACAATATATATTAATATTAAAAATGAATATCATAATTAATAATAAGTGTATATAAATTAAATTTTAATTATAAAAAATTAATTTCAAATAATTTAAATTGATTTATATGTGGATTTTTTACCCCAGGGCCCCTTTTTGAAAAAAATAATCCCAAAATACCCCATTTTGAAAATTATTTACCAATATGCCCCCTTTCTTGTGTGGGCTCGTCCATTCATTGGACCAACACCCTAAGCCCACTACACGCTCGCCCAATGGAAGGACGAGCTAGTGGAGATTTTTCAGCAAGCATGAGCTCGTCCATTGGAAGGACGAGCATGTGGTAGTTTTAATTTTTTTATTTTTTTTATTTTCTGAATTATATTTATGTATTATTGGATTTATTTATTTAAACATTTAATATTTATTTATTATAAGTAATAATAAAATAATAATATAAAATTTAATAAATAATAAAATTTTATTTTTTTTAATTCTTAATTTATGTATATTTATTTTTTAATACATTTTTTATTTATTTATTTATGAATTGTAAATAATAAAATTACTAATGTTTATTTTTATAAATAATAAAATTACTAATTTTAATTTTTATAAATAATAAAATTTTAATGTTAATTTGAATAAATAATAAAATTTTAAGTATAATTAATACGAAAAATAATGTTTTTTTTTTTGAAAAATAAATTATTAAATAGTCATTGATTAAGAATTAAATGAGTATAAATAATTTGTTATAAATAAATTATTGTTTGTATAATTAAATTAGATGAGTATAAATAATTAAATAATTATATTGTATACGAATAAAAAAATAATGAATACAGAGTCTCGGTTACTGAATGACCGAGCTCAAACGTTATTTTTTTTTTATAAATAAGTGTGTTGCTCATCACCAAGTATCATTCGTGACCACTTATCTTAATCATAAAAATGTCGGTTGAAGCTCTTGTTTTCTATGGGCCAGAGAAAAAAATCAGTATTAACCTAGATCCTTTGTGGAATTTCAGAACATTGGTTGCAGCAATTAACACCGGATTTCGGCAGCTGGGAGGTCGTCGCGTGACAGTGAGGAAGATTGAGTATCGTTGTCCATATATAACGCTTACCGATGCTAGCCCGGAGGGGACTTATATGTACTACCTAGATCGTATAGAAAACGATGAAGATGTCCATTGCATGTTTTCAGCACATAGCGGCGAAGTAAACAGAGGAGTCACAGATCCACTTGTGTTGGTCGCTGTAGTTTGTTAGATTTTGTGTTGGTCCTTGTTGTTTGTTAGAGTTTATGTTATCTTCTGGTATTTCTTTTTTGTGTTTGCGGAGTCACGGGTCTAATTTATGCTTGTAGTTCGCGTGTGTTTTTGTAATTTTAAAGTTGTTTTGAATTAAAAATATTTGAAGGATTACATACAAAAGTAGTACAATAAATTATCTAGTTGGTCGGTTTGACGGACCAGCAACGTTGGGACATTTTCTACGCATATGACCTATTTCTCTACAAATACCACATCTTCTTTGCTCTTTTTCTGCGTCGTCCATCTCAGTTCTAATTCTAGTACTATGTGGACGCCCTTTTTTATTTCTTCTCATGGAATCGTCGTGGCATAGAGTAAAACCTTCATACTTTGGCCAGTTATCCTCGTGCGGTAGTCCCAGGAAGCTCTCCTGGTAGACCTTGAACACGCTTAGAACTTTGAAGACCTCTGGAATGTGAATTGTGTAGTCCTGTCGTATGCTAGAACATGCCGCTATCACGTGAGAGCAAGGCAAGTGAAATGCCTGAAACTTTCCACAGTCACAGAATCGACTACGCAAGTCAACACGGAAAGTACCCGTTGGACGACCGTCGTTATAGTTAGTCCTTTCCTGCACCATGAAACAGAATCTTTCGCGATCAAATTGCATGACGTTGTGTGTGTTAGCCTTAGCTACCTCTTCAGCCATGCCTTTGTTACAACCATCTGTAAACACTTTCCCTGAAGATAACATCTTGGTCCATTTGGTGATGAGCAACACACTTATTTATAAAAAAAAAATAACGTTTGAGCTCGGTCATTCAGTAACCGAGACTCTGTATTCATTATTTTTTTATTCGTATACAATATAATTATTTAATTATTTATACTCATCTAATTTAATTATACAAACAATAATTTATTTATAACAAATTATTTATACTCATTTAATTCTTAATCAATGACTATTTAATAATTTATTTTTCAAAAAAAAAAACATTATTTTTCGTATTAATTATACTTAAAATTTTATTATTTATTCAAATTAACATTAAAATTTTATTATTTATAAAAATTAAAATTAGTAATTTTATTATTTATAAAAATAAACATTAGTAATTTTATTATTTACAATTCATAAATAAATAAATAAAAAATGTATTAAAAAATAAATATACATAAATTAAGAATTAAAAAAAATAAAATTTTATTATTTATTAAATTTTATATTATTATTTTATTATTACTTATAATAAATAAATATTAAATGTTTAAATAAATAAATCCAATAATACATAAATATAATTCAGAAAATAAAAAAAATAAAAAAATTAAAACTACCACATGCTCGTCCTTCCAATGGACGAGCTCATGCTTGCTGAAAAATCTCCACTAGCTCGTCCTTCCATTGGGCGAGCGTGTAGTGGACTTAGGGTGTTGGTCCAATGAATGGACGAGCCCACACAAGAAAGGGGGCATATTGGTAAATAATTTTCAAAATGGGGTATTTTGGGATTATTTTTTTCAAAAAGGGGCACTGAGGTAAAAAATCCTTTATATGTATATAATTATTTTATTAAAAAAAAATATCTTTGTCACTGCAATTGACGGATGGTATGATTATTTTATTAAAAAAACATAATTTTATCTCTACACTAGACATATGCGCTGATTATTTAATATTTAAGTACAACTTTGTCGCTTCAATTGACGGATGCTTTGAATATTTTATTATTTAAGTACAACTTTGTTATTGTAATGGGCAAATGTTTTGATTTATCTATAACTAATCCGTCAATTGTTTTGGCAGTTCCACGTAGCAGATATGATATAAATAGAGGTGTGGTGTGATCCATTTTTCGCATATGTTCTCATTTATTTGTAATAATATGCTAACATGATTCGTCGCTGCAAAGAAAAAGTGATTTATTCGAGAGACAAGTCCTCGATGGAGATACTCTTCTAAAACATCTATAGAATTTTTTAACAACTACAGAGGGAGTTGATTCGTTAGTTAGACGGAGACATACCTGAAGGCGAAAATATTTGAAGTATTGAGAGACACGATGCTCAACGTGGGTGGATGTGAGTTAGAAATGATAAAGATGTTAAGGAAATGATGTTTGGACTAAATGATATCAATTTGATTGTTGTACTCAGTTAGAAATATTGTGCTTAAGTGTTTTGATTATGTATTTTTATCTATTTTGATATATGTTATAAATGTTGTTTTTTTAAACTTGTTGTTGTTTGTTTTTTAAACTTGGTGGTCGACCCTAAAACACTACCCCGAACAACCAAGTATATTTATGTGATTCTTCCTCCTAGAGACGATGTTGATATTGGTCCCTATGAGTGATAGAGTTTGATTCTTAACACTCATAGTAACATTTCTAGATGCAAGCTGGGCATGTCTATGAGTGATCGAATAAGATTTAGCACTAGTAGACATGATAGGATTAATATGAAGGGGAGTGATGGCTCGGTTCATAGGAGCAACTTTAATTCTGTGAGAGTCTCTCGCTCTATAGCATTAACATATACCTTCTACAAGGAATCCATTTTATCTGTAAGTATAAACACTCTAGTAAAAAATAAGGTATGACTCTACCCTCACCAAAACTCCCTTTCCTCCCCAAACGAACCACTGCAATCATAATAACGCGTGTATCAATATATTGCTTCTTGTGTAGGGAAGTTTTCACTTTAGTAGGGTCAAACCCTTTCTCATAGACAACTCCCCGATAAAGAGTCTCTAAATCTCTTTTCGTCATAACCTCTTCGGGGGCAAGAAAATCTAGTTAGACATCATACGAATGAGGTTTCTGGTGGATGGACCCAAACCCAATATTTTGGGAACCTCTCCAAACAAGACTCACTAAAAATGCAACACAATATGGAGTGAGCATACAGAGTACAAGGCTTCATTAGGATAAAACGCCTATGAAATTCTCCCCATTTTTGGAGAGGGGGCTAAATAAAGAAATGTGTTGGCGTAACATGATAAGCCCCTGATCCCATGTCCTAAACCTAGAGGCATGTATTACGAAGAAAAGATGGAAGGATAAATAATATGAGGGTTTGCAAGACCAATAATTGACCCAGAATTGGAACACCTTTATGAACGCCCAAGGGGCATGATGAAGTTGTGAGGGGGTAACCTTTAGAACCTCCACCTTGAATTGAATAAGAGGAAGCCACAAGTTTACCCGGGTGAACAGACACTCTTGGAAAGGAATGTAACACCCCTAAAAAGTGACACATATATGCTTGCTTAATTTCACACGAAGAACCAGCCATTCTGAAAGACGGTCGACTATGATCTTAGTCGCGCTTACGACTGCCTAGTCACTTAAAATAGAAAGGGTTCCCAATGCCTCTAATTCCAGCCAAATGTATTTGTTCGCATTGCCCAACATCACTAACGTAACTCCTGCAAAAGGTATCTTATTAGACTTGAAGATTTTTAAAGGATTGAGCCAACTAACATCATCTGGTCGGGTTTCACACGTTATATGTTCCTTAATTTCAGCATCATTTGGCTCTCGTTCGTAATCTTTTTTGTAAGTCTTGATGAAAATTTTGTCACATTTCCTATTTAAAATGGAAACCTCCATCTCTAGAGTCAACAACGCAGTATAAGCTGAAGCTCATGCAGCTTTGGATGGTGCAAGCGTAGAGTCGATTGCGCTCTCACCTCCTGCATTCTCATCAGGAAAAAAAATTCGAAAGAAGACATGCTAGTGGAAGCTTCCCTACCATGGGAACCGCTAGGAAGCTTCTCTGATCCATAGTCATCAAATACAAGTATAATTAAGGGAACTGATTGGATTTTAACTAAGCTACGAGAATCTGGATTAGAAGATCCTTATACCCTGACTAAAGGAGAAGATCCACTACTCCGTAAATCGCTAGACAAACATATGAGATGATCATTCATGTTGGCCATGCTAAAACAAATGTCGAAAGTATGAAGCAAGATTGCCTTGGGAGTTGGATGCTAACCTTGTAGGTCCATCCTGCACTGCCGTATCAGAGATCAACATCACCAATTCTAGAGTCCTATGTCAACAATCAACACGAGTTCTGGTTCCAAAACGGAACAATGTCTCTAAAATATGCACCTTTAGGAAATCAACAATCAATTTTATCATTCTTTCTATTTTTTCACAAATAAACAAAACAATATCTTCACCATGAAAGATACATAAAATAAAAAGGAAGAGAAGAGATAAAGAAATTCAAATCATGAATCAAGAATCGAACAAGAATCGACACTATTAATTCGGATAAGTTTTACAACCATTATGTTGTAATTCATAAAACTGTAAAAGTTAAAATATCAAGATCCAAATATAAATTTGTTCTAATAGTTAATATCATTTCATGATTACCAATATTATGATTTTCCAATAATTTTCATGATTAGCAATATTATGATTTTCCAATAATAATTAACCAATGTAATATTCTTTTTAATTATTGATTGAAATTAAATTTAAAGGACAATTTCACACATCAATGAACAACAAAAGTGTTTCATACCAATTTATTTTTAATCATATTCGTATGAATATGTGGTTTGAATAAAGCATGTAATTTTAGATAATATTGTAACAATGTTTTCTATAAACATTTATCATAGGTATCATTTAGGAATGAAAAATGATTTTTTTTATACTAGATTTTGACACTTACACTGTATTTTAAACATTGATATTTTTAATTTTGACTTTTTTTATTTTTTTTTCAAAATAACTTTGATTAATGGTATGTAAAAATTTAGCTAATATAATATATACTGATCTGACCTGATCAGAAGGGGATTACGGGCTGGCCGCACGCTATTGGATTGCTACCTGTTCACCGGGGATGAGGAGGAGAAAGGGGGGTGTACCTGCAAAACACTCTGATGCCAAAGTAAGGAGTTGGGCAGAGCGAGAGCAAAGTACAGAAAAGGGCAAGATGTGAAATACCTGACCCTCTTGAGGAAGAGGGTATTTATAGAGAGACTCCAGCGCTGGGCCAACGGTCACTTGCGTTGGGCTGGATTGTCAGGCCCCACCCAAGTGACTGCTAGGGTTTACGTGGCGTAGTGAAGACCAGGACGTGGTCTTTGCCCTAGTCCAACTGCTCCTTGATCTCTGGAAAGTGGGTTTGACCTGCTCTTTCGGAGGTGGGCAGTTGGTTGATGACGTGTCCCCGCGGAGGGGAGCACGTGGAGAACGTGCACCGAACACGTTGTTCTCCCTGCGGAGGGGAGCTCGGGAGGTTCCCCGGAGGCAGGTTGTTCTCCCCGCGGAGGGGAGCACGCGAGGACATGGGAGAACCAAGGGTCTTGCTCGACGGACTAGGGGAGCCCTGTTCGGCCGATAAAGGGGACGTTGAGATGCTACAGGACGTGCCGTCCATCCCGGCGGGGAGCGTGCCCTGTCCGTCCTATGGGGGTGCGTGTGCCCGGTCGGGCTAGTCCACTTAATGGGCCTTGTGCGTTATTGGGCTGGACCGCGAGGTTGGGCCCAGACCAAAACAGGACCCCCCCAAGTCGAAGCTCTATGGCGAAAGAGCGAGGACTTAAGGTCGCTGCGTCGGGGAGAGAGGTAGCGAAGCGGGAGGTTTGTCGGGTTTGTGCACGGTGGAATGTGCGCTCGCACGAGGGTCTCCTCATCGTCGGTAGAGCGGGGCGAAGGCATGTGAAAGGACGTGACTGTCGGGTTACCGCCACGTGTCGCGCGTTAAGTGGTAGTAGGGGCGGCTACCCTAGGTCATTTAAGAGCCTAGCGTCGCTTCGAGTCCCGCGCCGGGTTATAAATATGGGGGTCCCCGCTCATTTTTCTACTTTCCACCTTGCTGTCTTACTTGCGAAGCTCTGAGATTCCTGCTCGTCCGCCGTTGCTGTAGATTGCCGCCGTGCCGTTTAGTTCTTCCTCCCGTTCGTCGCCGTTACAAGTGAGTTTTCTTTCTTTTCTCCTTTTATTTCTGCCGTTTAATTAGGATCTGTGGTCGGAGCATGATGAATTCCTCGAGGAGAGACGCGAGTTCCGCCGTATCTGGCGGTTTTCTGGGTCAGTTTCGATGAATACCCCAGGGAGAATTGGTTGTTCCGGTGAATGTCCTGAGGATGGGGGCTTTCTCCAATGAACACCCCGGGGACGCGCGCCTTTTCCAATGAGTATCCCGAGGAGGGATGATAGGTTGGCCCTTGAATGCCCCGTGGAGGAGCGGCGGGGAGCGCCTGCTCGCTCGTCGTTCTCCCACCTTTGTCGCCCTTTCACTTGACCTGCGGTGGAAGGGTGGATTTGATCTTGGCTATCGAATTCACCGTTGTCCTCTACTTATCAGGTGTAGATGTCGGCCTTGGTACCGGGGACGATGGTCGAAGATAATGAACCCGAGGTCCTGGATTTCGACGAGCGCGTCGTCCCGGTCGAGGAATGGGTGGCCGAAGAGCCGCTGTCCACCCCATCCTGCTTCGTGGCCGACACGTCCGATGTCTACGCTACCGTCGAGGACACGCCTGAAGGGGAGCCGCAACACTGGCAGGTGTATCGCCCGAAGGAGCACCATCGCATCTGCTCGCGATATGGGCGGCAGATGTTTCCCATGCACGAGTTCTACTTCAAAGAGGCTCGGCTCAGGTTGCCGTTCTCCGCTTTCCATCTGGGCCTCTTCGATTGGTTACGCTTGGCCCCGTCCCAACTGCACCCCAACTCTCTGGCCTTTATCCGTGCTTTCGAGGTGGTGTGCTTTTATCTCGAGGTGGAGGCCACGGTACCCTTGTTTTTTCGCATCTTCCACCTGCAGCGCCAGTCGGTGAACGACCTTCAGGGATGGGTCTCGTTTAAGCAGCCGACCAAGCTCTTCAAGACGTACAGCGATTCTGTTCGAGATTTCAAGGGCCGGTTCTTCCTCGTGAAACCGATCACTCAGGAAGGCTCGGGTACTCTTTTCACCGAGGGGAAGCGAATGGTAGACGGCCAGCGGTTCCTCGCGTGGCTCCCCAAGGTACATTTATTGTGGACCTCGGAGCACTTCAACCGCGGTACTGACCGGTATATCGTGCGGGCAGGGACTCTCGACGAGAAGGATATGGCCACGTATATGAAAATAGTTGCCTTTGTGCGGGATCTTCCCCCGTCGAAACTGGTGACACCCGACGGTCGATACATCCTCGACGCGCAGGGGAACGTGCGAACCAAGAAGAGGCTGATTAACACTAAGACCCTGCTCGGTTGCGCCACGGGGGCGGATGCTCTGGAATATCTAGGTAGGGATGTTTCTTTTTTCCTGTGATCGTATGTTCTGACCGTTGCTAACTCTCTGTTTGTTTTTGCAGCGAACATGTCTTCCATCAAGGAGCGAGTGAAGAAGTTGTGCGCTTCAAGGAACGCCGTGGTCCGGAAGACGCGGGTGAGTCAACTGGTCGGGAAGGAGGCTGTGACACCGGGAGGCCAGAGTTCGTCTTCTTCTCCCCAAGGGAGTCAGTCTCCTACGTCTCAGGGAGCTACGAAGAGGCCGAGATCTGAGGAGCCCAGAGGCTTGATTGATCTGACGACTGGCTCAGCTGAGGAGGGTTCCGTCGTTCCGTCGTGCCATCAGCATCCGGGCTATTTTCATGGTGCCCGGTCTCCTACCGTCTCTGCTGGGGAGGTGAAGGTTGTCCGCGAAGCTGATCGAGAGTCTCGTCGACGTATCCTGGCGGAGGATTTGGCCGCGATGATGCGGACGTTCACGACGGCCCTTGTGCTGAACGAGGAGGGATGCTCTGCCGCTGAGCTGTCCAAATTGCAGGGGGACCTTACCTTCATGCAGTCGCGTCTGGCCAAGCTTACTGAGGAACTGGAGAAGAGTCAGAAAGATGTTGCTGACCAACGCAAGCGAGCGGAGGGCACTGAGGGGAAGGTGACCTCGATGGAGGAGAAACTGGGGGCGGCAACGGCCGAGGTGCAGGCGCTGAAGGTTCGTATGGAAGTCCTGGACAGCGCACTTCGTCCGGCCGAGGACGAGACTGAGGAGGACCAGCGGTTGATCACGCGTGCTGATCTGGTCGCCCGGATTCGGGTGTTGGAAGGCGATTGTTTGGAGGGTGTCGAGGTCGGGTTCAAGAGCGTTGTTGCGCAGATCCAAGTTGTCAACCCTGGCGTCGCGCTGGTCGTGGATGGGATTGGGCCGTATCATGAAATCGTCGGCGGGAAGGTGGTCGACCCCGAGCTTGTCGTTCCCGAGGAGGTCCCCGTGGTTGCTGATCAGGAGGGCGAGGTGGCATAGGTTCCCAGGCCTGCGTGCTCGTAGTTTTTCTGGCCTGCGTGCCGACATTTTGTAACTTGTTTTTCTTTGTTGGGCCTGCACACCCCTGTTCGTGTAATATTAACTACTGGGTTGGTGCTCGCTTTTGTTTAATATATTTATGCGAATTTTCTAAGTGTGCGCTCGGTATTTGCATGATGTTTATGCTCGTTTTTTCGTATTTATTTGTTTGCTTGAATGATGTTTGATGTGCCTGCGTCGATATGCTTTTCGGGCCTGTCCGGGTGTTAGCTCGACAAACTTGTTACCGGAGGTGAAGGGAACCGGCCGGTTTGGCCGGCGGCGCGGCCGGACCGTTTCGGGGGTAGTTCTCCCCGTGGCGTGGACGTCCCATCGCGAGCTAGGTGTCTTATCAATTTTGGTACGGCGGTGGGAAGTCTCGGTCGAGGTGTTCCCCACCGAGCGAGGCCGTCTGCCTGCGCACACAAGAGGTAGGGCTTGCTTTTCTCTGGTCGCTAGTGGACGCGTGGGAGTGCGGTGGTACCATGTCGCCCCCCCAGTGGCCGGGACGAGGGGTCGTCACGAGCAATGTTTTAACTGTAGTACCACTTAAGTTTCGCAGCATTCCGTGGTCGAGCTAGTTGTTCACCGTGCAGGTTTTCGAGGTAATACGCCTCGTGCTCCGTCTTGTCACGGACACAGTAGGGGCCTTCCCAATTTGCATCCAATTTGCCCTCGTGGGAGTCTTTCTGGTTTCTGCGCAGAACTAAGTCGCCATTTTGAAAATCGCGTTTTAGGACTTTGCTGTTGTGGCGAAGTGCTACTTGTTGTTTCAGCCGGGCTTCTCGGAGGGCTGCCCCTAAACGGATTTCTTCGACGAGGTCGAGCTCTTCTCGTAGGGCGCCGTCGTTGTCATCAGTGTCCAGGGGAGCTTCCGTTCGTCTGGATGGTTCGCGTATTTCAACAGGTATCACGCTGGTACTCAGTTGCGACAAGACTTCTTGGATGACCGACTTGTGGCCGCTTCGCTTTTTGGTGCTTGCCAACTTGGAGAGGATGTCGGCGCAGGTGTCCTGCTCGCGCGAGACGTGCTGAATCTCTGCTGTGTCAAAACCTCGCAGTTTTTCGGTGATGAGTGCTAAGTACTCGGCGAGGTTGTCGTTCTTCGCTTGATATTCCCCTCGTACTTGCGAAACGACTAGCTGGGAATATGTGTAGATTCGGATGTCTTGGGCGCCGAGGTCAGATGCCAAGCGAAGGCCAGCCAGAAATGCTTCGTATTCGGCTTGGTTATTAGTCGTCGGGAAGGCCAGCGTGAGGGAGACTTCGATGAGGGTGCCTTCGCCGTTGTCGAGGACGATGCTGGCGCCGCTTCTCGTGGAGTTGGAGGAGCCGTCCACGAAAATGGTCCAGATGTGGCTCCTGGTGGTGGGATCGGGTGGCGGGGTCATCTCGACGACGAAGTCTGCCAAGGCTTGAGCTTTGATGGCGTGCCGGCCCTCGTAGGTGATGTCGAACTCAGAGAGTTCTAGTGACCATTTCAGCATGCGTCCGGCCATGTCGGGACGACCGAGGAGCTGGCGGATGGGCTGATCGGTGCGGAGCACGATGGCGTGTGCGAGAAAATAATGTCGGAGCCGGCGTGCTGCTGTGATGAGGGCTAGGGCGACCTTCTCGATCAGCTGGTATCGGATTTCGGGGCCGTGGAGGGCTTTGCTAGTAAAGTAGATGGACTTTTGGCCCTCCCCGACTTCGCTGACGAGGACGGCGCTGACGGCTTCGGTAGCCACGGCCAGATATAGGTATAGGGTTTCGCCCGTCACGGGACGTGTCAGCACTGGTGGTTCGGACAAGACGCGTTTGAGGTGGAATAGGGCTTGCTCGCATTCGTCCGTCCATTCGAACTTGGTCTCCTTCCTGAGCAGTTTGAAGAAGGGGAGGGCGTTCTGGGCGGACTTGGCAATGAACCGGGAAAGGGAGGCGAGCACGCCGTTGAGGGATTGGATGAACTTCTTCGTGGTGGGCGTGGTGATATCTGAGGAGGTGTGGCATTTCTATGGATTGGCTTTGATCCCCCGTTCGGTCAAGTAGTAGCCGAGGAACTTACCGGCGCGGACACCGAAGGTGCATTTCTCCGGGTTGAAGCGCATTCGGCACGTCCTTGCGGTCTCGAAGACCTTCCTGAGGTGTGCCGTTTGGTCGTCCTCCGTGCAAGATTTGATGATCATGTCGTCCATGTATACTTCGAGCATGTCGCCGATTTCGTCGTGGAAGACACTGTTCATCATCCGTTGGTACGTGGCCCCGGTGTTTTTGAGACCGAAGGGCATTACGTTGTAGTAGTAGTTGCCCGACACCGTCATGAAGGCCGTGCTCTGTTTATCGTGCTCGGCCATCGGGATCTGATTGTACCCCGAGTATGCGTCCATGAAGGACAAAAGCCTGAAGCCCGCAGAGTTGTCGACGAGCTTGTCGATGTTGGGGAGGGGGTAGGCGTCCTTAGGACATGCCCGATTGAGATCAGTATAGTCAACACACATGCACCGTTTTCCATTATTCTTTTTAACGAGTACAACATTGGACAGCCAGGTTGAATACCGGGCTTCCGAAATAAATTTTGCCTCTAGGAGGTCTTTTACAACTTTTTCGGCTGCTGCCGATTTTTCGGGGGATTGGCGATGCCGACGTTGCACAACGGCCTTCGCGGTCGGGCTGATGGATAGCTGGTGGCAGGCGACCTCGAGGTCGAGTCTGGGCATTTCCGCGGCGCTCCAGGCGAAGAGGTCGGCGTTCTCGCGGAGGCAGGCTTGGAGCTGTCTTTTTGCGAGGTCTGGGAGTCCGGCGCTGATCTTCACGGTTCTACTCGTGTCTTCCCCGAGTGTGATGGTTTCGAATTCTCCGTCCGGGATGGGGCGCGCTGGGTGGGAGGGCTGCCCGTTGACCTCGCTGGTCTTTGTTTTGGGGACGTGCTCCTCGGTGAAGCGACTGTCGAGTTCCACGGATCCGACTAGCTTCGTTAGTTTTCCCTTTGGTGCTACGATTGGAGTTGTCCTCTTGGTCGCTGGAGCGATGGAGTCTAAACCTTTCAGCGCGGCCTCAAAACCCCTTCGGGCGGCCTCGATGTCTCCGTTAAGGGTCACCACGGCCCCCCGTTTTGTGTAGTATTTCATCTTCAGGTGGACAGTGGAGGGTACCGCGGTGAGTTCCGCTATCGTTGTTCTGCCCAGGATGCAGTTGTAGAGGGACGGGCACTCGATGACTAAGAAGCGGATGCTGATTTCCCTAGCTATTTCCTCTTCTCCGAATGTGACTTTCAGCTCCACGTACCCCTAAGGTCTCGTCGTCTTCCCGTTGAACCCTTGAAGGTCGGAGCCTACGTAGGGGGAAAGGTTGGATTCGTCGAGTTGGAGAGTTGTGAACAGGTGCGTGTACATGATGTCAACCGAGCTTCCACCGTCGACGAGGAGGCGCCTGACGTCGAAGTTCGCCATCCGCGCACGTATGAGCAGGGGAATGTTGGAGTTGGGGGATCCCCCGGGGAGTTCCTCGAGGTAGAATGTGATCGAATTGGATCGACCTTGGAATTTTTCGAGCGTGCTCATTTTTTCGGAGTTGTTCGCGATAAGCTCGTCGAACTTTCTCTTCACTGATCCTATGGACAGGCTCCTCGTGGCTCCATCTGAGATGACCATGGCTCTGGCGAAGTATTCCCAGCGGCTGGTTGGTCGGATTGGTTCGTCGATTAGGTCGGGTCCTTCGAGAAGACCGAATTCTCTGTCCGCGAACCAATCCTCGGGGCGGCTGACACAAAGTGCGACTTGGAGCCTGCTGTTGTCCTCTGGAAAGGGGAGTTCCTCGACTTTCTTGGCCTCTGGGGCCTCTTGCCTCGGTGGTTCGCCTCCTCGGGTGTATCTCTTCAGGTGACCGTCTTTGATCAGAATTTCGATCGCGTCCTTGAGATGGATGCAGTCTTCTGCCACGTGCCCGTGGCTCCTGTGGAATCGGCAGTATTTTGATATGTCCATATTGGGTTTGGGGGGTGTCGGTCGCGAAAAACGGACACCTCCTTGGGAGAATTCGGTTTTGGCGCATTCGGCCAGTATGCGCTCGTGGGAAGCGACTAAGGCCGCGTACTCTGTGAATCGGCCGGCAGGGCCGCGTGGTTCATGTTGTTCGCGGGGCTCGCGGGGGCGATCTTCGCGACGGCGGTCCCCTACCCGTCGATGGCTCGAGGCTCCGTCGTCTCGGTGCCCGCGAGGGGCCTCCCTGTCTCGAGTGTCTCGAGCGGAGTTGGCCGCTTGTGTTTCTTCGAATCGGATATAATGCGCGGCTCTGTCGAGGAAATCCTAGAGGGAGGTTGGCCGGTGTATGCCTACGGCCTCGTAGAACTTGGAGTCGTGGCGTAGACCCTGCTCCATTAAGTAGCGCTTCATCTCGTCTGACGTTGTCACTTGCACTGCTTCTGGAGTGAATCTTTCGATGTACTTTCGGAGAGGTTCGTCGGGGCCCTGGATTATCGCCCCGAGGACGGCTTCCGTCTTCGGGTGGCGCCGGGACGCCGTAAAGTGTTTGGAGAACAGGTCCTTCAGGACTCTCCACGACGTAACTGATTCGGGCTCCAAACGTTTGTACCAGGTCATGGCGCCTTTCCTCAGAGTCGTCGGGAAGAGCCTGCACTTGATAGCTCCCCGAACGTTTCGGTAATTAAGCATGGCCTCGATGTCCTCTAGGTGATCGTCCGGGTCGGATGTGCCGTCGTACGTCGACAGCGTCGGGGGCTTCTCCATCCCTTGGGGTATGGGGGCAGCCATGATTTCTCGGGACAGCGGGGTGCGGTAATCGTCCTCGTCGCTGGGGGCCGGGGACCGATGGGGAGACGAGCCGTTCAGAATAGGGCCCTGGTTTCGGATTCTCGACCTCCTGCCTGGGTTTTCGCCTCGAGGATCCCTGGCCGGGATCGCCGCAGTGCTCTGGTGCCTCTCGCGAACTTGTCTTGCTGGGGACCTGGTGCGTTCTCACACTACCTGTGCGCGGTGTCTCTCCAGCCGTGGTCGGCGATTTCTGGGTCGAGGTGAGGGACTTCTCGAGCCTCCGTTCTGGTCTTCCCGCGGGGGGGACCTCGGAGGGCCGATGCGTTCCAATGCTCCAATTCTCGCGTTTTGCTGGAACAGCAGCTGGTTCGTCTGGTTGATGGCCGTAAAAAGGGCAGCCACCGTTGGGTCCGCTCCCGCCGGAATGGGAACGGGTTGGAATGCTGCCGGGCCCGGGGGCCGGTGGTCGGCCTGAAGGAGCCGCTCCGCGAATGACGGTGAGGCAGTTTGGCCGTCCCTCTCGTCAGTTTCCGCCGGACGCGTCGTTTCCATCTGCTTATTTTCGTTGGTGGCGACGTTGAGCACAAGGTCGTGCGGAGTGTCGTCGCGGTGCGGGCTAGCCATGATCGTGGAGTGTTGGTGAAACTTTGGTTTTCTGCTCGGAGTAACGGGGAAGTTTCTGTTCCCACAGACGGCGTCACTGATCTGACCTGATCAGAAGGGGATCACGGGCTGGCCGCACGCTGTTGGATTGCTACCTGTTCACCGGGGATGAGGAGGAGAAAGGGGGGGTGTACCTGCAAAATACTCTGATGCCAAAGTAAGGAGTTGGGCAGAGCGAGAGCAAAGTGCAGAAAAGGGCATGATGTGAAATACCTGACCCTCTTGAGGAAGAGGGTATTTATAGAGAGACCCCAGCGCTAGGCCAACGGTCACTTGCGTTGGGCTGGATTGCCAGGCCCAACCCAGGTGACTGCTAGGGCTTACATGGCGTAGTGAAGACCAGGACGTGGTATTCGCCCTAGTCCAACTGCTCCTTGATCTCCGGAAAGTGGGTTTGACCTGCTCTTTCGGAGGTGGACAGTTGGTTGATGACGTGTCCCCGCGGAGGAGAGCACGTGGAGAACGTGCACCGGGCACGTTGTTCTCCCCGCGGAGGGGAGCTCAGGAGGTTCCCCGGAGGCAGGTTGTTCTCCCCGCGGAGGGGAGCACGCGAGGACGTGGGAGAACCAAGGGTCTTGCTCGACGGACTGGGGGTGCCCTGTTCGGCCGACAAAGGAGACGTTGAGACGCTACAGGACGTGCCGTCCATCCCGCGCGGGGAGCTTGCCCTGCCCGTCCTATGGGGGTGCGTGTGCCCGGTCGGGTTAGTCCACTTAATGGGCCTTGTGCGTTATTGGGCTGGACCGCGAGGTTGGGCCTACACCAGAACATATACTTTAATTAATAATTAATAAGTGCATTGACGTTAAAAAGTAGTATTAAATGGAAAAAAAAAAGTTGGTTAGTTAAGTATAATAAATTGATTATTATAGTTAACACTTTGGTTGTTGAGTATTCTGGCATAAAAAAATAAGTTTTATGTGCTAAATCAATTTAAGGTAAATTATATATAAGGCTGGTTAATACAATACTTGATTAATGAATCCTCAATTCATAAGAAAAGGTTTTAAATAGTAAAATAATGTTGATTAATTGAGTATAAAGTTTGATTAATATATTTTATAATTTAATGTCAGAAAATAATTAATATGTTTATATTTTATTAGTTAATAAAATAATAAAAGTGGTTAATAAATTATAAATACAATAAATGGTTAATAGTATATATTTTTATGGTTAATTCAATAAGTGAAGTTGGTTAGTAATACAATTTTATATTTGTGTTTAAAAATAAATTAGTTTTTTTTAATTATATATATTTTAATTTGAAAAATAAATAAATAAAAAACACAGTCCACCCTATAAATACATTTAACAATACATGATGTCAAGTTTTATATAGTGTCATCATAGCATGTTTATTTTGAATATTGGAATTATGTGATATGAATTAGAAAAAGCATGTTCTTGCAATGTGATAAAAAGTAATTAAATTTAGTATATTATGTGCATTTCCTCATTAATCATTTTCAATTTTATCATATGGCCATATAATTTTAAAACAAAGCACTGCATCAATATTCATAACTAATAAAATACGTATGGGGGTATTGATATGATGCACATATTTGTTTTTAAAATATAATAAAAATAAAATAAAATAAATAAAATATTTTTTAATCAAAATAGTTTATTATTTAAAAAAAAAACATATTTTTCTTTTGGATCATAAATATAATTTTTTTTATATATAAGAAATTTAGATCAACTATATTTTTCATATATATAAATATTATTTAAGTTTTAATATTAATTTTAATAAAATAAGTGTTCGTATGTGCACGCGCGTGTGTCAGAAGAGATATTTTTTTATTCCAAAAGTAAGTTTAAAAAACTTACTCTAAAACTTAACCCGTTAGTTTTATTAATATTATTTAATTTAACTATTTTTAAAAATATTTTTCTATATAAATAATAAATTAAAATTAAAATTAAGATTTAGAGAAAATTTTAAAACTTATTCTTGATATATATACACACTGTTTTAAGTAACATAAATATTTGTCTCATTTATGTTTTTATAGTAACCTTAATAATTAAAAACAACACATTTTTTTCGTATTTGGATTCATATATTATTTTAAGTATATTTATTTATAAGCTAAGTTACTGATTTGGTCCTTATTTTATAAACAGTTTTGGTCGTCATGCCTATTTTTTGTCAAAAAAGCGCTTATGTGTCAATTTTTTTCAATACGTGCCCATAAATTTGTTGTCAGGTCATTTTTAAATTAAAAATTAAAAATTAAAAACTTTAATAATTCATAGATCTAATATAATAATTGAAATTGAAACAATAAATCCAGTTCTCATTGTAGAAATCTACACGCCCTCATGGCGACATTCTTAATTTGACCAAGAGATGAATGATTCAGGGCTAAGATTCACGACTGATTTATCGACGAGGTAAGAGATATTTTCCGCATCTGAGAGTTAACCTCCAAATAAGAAGCAGCTAGAAGATTCAATTCCAAGGTAATGCAAAGGAAAATGCAGGAATGCGAGTTAGTGTTACAATAAGTTTTTTTTTGGTGCCCAGTAAGGAAAATTATAGCCTAACTAGGAGGGACAATATCACATATTACAGAAGTTACTGCATAAAGCATATAAGCTGGAAGAAATGGACAGACGACTCGTCTCTAAGACTTGCAATACCATTCTTTCAAAATATTATTATATCATGGTTATTTACGAATTTTCAGAGGGTGCGTGTCACGTGCCAATTTTCTGAATGTTTATAAGCAAAAGGAATACTTTGGTTTTACTACTATGCACGTTGGACTTCCACAGAAAGATCCTTGTCGTCTCTTAAGAGAATAAGATTATGTCGGACTTCCACAAGAAAATCCTTGTCACCTCTTAAATAAACACGAATATGTTGGACTTCTACAAGAAGATCACTGTTGCCTTTAAGGCAATGAAAATACGCTGGATTTTCGTGGGAAGATCCTTGCCACCCTTTAGGGAACTTCAAATGGAATATATGCAGAGGGATCGCCTCCATTCAACACCTCTCTTGAGGGACTCAATGTCTCATCAAACATGCTTAAATTAAAACCTCACCTCGGGGACTTATGATCTTACTAAACAAGTTTAGCCTAAAGTTTCGCTAAGGGACTCTCATCAGACAAGCTCAAATTAAAGCCTTTCCTAAGGGACCATGAACTCAAAACCTGACATGGGGGACTTAGGATCTCACTAGACATATTCAACCTAAAGTCTCATTTGAGGGACTTAGTGGTAATCTAGCTTAAGATCCAACCTAAAGTCTCTCCTAAGGGATTCAACTAAATTATTATCCTGAGATTTTTCCCTAGACGCCTCGTTTTGATGACTAAAGGTCTCGTCAGAAAGGTACAACTCAAAACCTTTCATGGGGGACTTAGGGTCTCGCCAGATAGGTTCAACCTAAAGTCTTTGCTGAGGGACTCGACATAAGTCTAGCCAAAGAGACTTAGCCTAAAGTATTGTCTGAGGGATTCGACCGATGTCTTTCCTCTAGACGCATCGTCAGAAATACCTAAGTTGTCATCAAATGGGTACAACTTAAAACCTCGCCTGAAGGACTTAGGGTCTCATCATGCAGGCTCAAATTAAAGCCTAGCCTGGGGCACCTAAGGTCTCACCAGACATGTTCAACCTAAAACCACACATAGGGGACTTATGGTCTCACAAGAAAGACTCAGCCTAAAGCCTCCCCTAAAGGTATTAGGGTTTCACCAAACATACTTAACTCAAAACTTCGCTTGAGGGCTTAGGATTTCACCCGTCAGATTCAACCTAAAGTCTTGTTTGATGGACTTGACAAAAGTATGGCATGAGAGACTCAACCTAAAATCTCGCCTAAGGAATCAGGAAGAAGTATTTCCCGAGAGACTCGCCCTAGACGCCTCATCTTAAGGGATTAAAGTCTCATTAGATAGGTACAACTTAAATCCTCGCCCAGGGGACTTAGGGTCTTACCACAAAGGCTAAACCTAAAGCATCGCATACGAGACTTAAGGTCTCACCAAACAAGTTCAACTCAAAACCTCACTTGGGGGACTTAGGATGTCACTAGACAAGTTTAGCCTAAAGTCTCCTCTGAGGGACTTGTTAGAAGTCTTACCCGAGAGGCTTAACCAAAAGTCTCTCACAAATGGACTCGACATAAGCCTGGTCTGAGAGACTGAGCCTGAAATCTTGCTTGAAGGATTCGACCGATGTCTTGTCTGTGAGACTCGCCTCTAGACACCTCGCCTAGGGGACTTAGGGTCTCACAAGACAAACTCAA
Source organism: Lathyrus sativus (assembly GCA_963859935.3). Taxonomy (NCBI): domain Eukaryota; kingdom Viridiplantae; phylum Streptophyta; class Magnoliopsida; order Fabales; family Fabaceae; genus Lathyrus; species Lathyrus sativus. The sequence continues at coordinate 484,086,919 of OZ012737.1, forward strand.
CTTAAAGCCTCACCTGAGGAACTAAGAGTCTCATTATAAGGGATCCCAAAATATATAAATCAATTACGCACTTCACCTTTCATCAAAGACTTTATGCTTGCGAGACTGACCAATGATATATTTGCGAGGGCCCCCCAACCGGTGACGAGATCATGTCGCCAATAAAGGGTGATGGAATCTTATCGCCTTAGAGAGGTTTGACATCTCCCTTAGGCACTCCCGGTCGCTCAGTATAGGAAAACGTGAGAAATGGCATGTCTTGATAAGAAATAATGCAGAAAATGAGTCAATGAAATAAACCATGTCTTTTTAAAAAATAGAGATTCAAAGGTTTACTACCATTACTAAGTGGGCAGTTGCAATTCACTAGATCCCCTACAAACCAGACTCGTAGACCTTTATAAATACCTTGACCCTAAGGTTGAGAAGGATATATTCTAAATACAAATGAAGTCCCCCATAAATACCTCAGATATTATTACAATCGAAAAGAAAAGTAACGTGTTTTTAAGAAAATACTAACATACAATTTCAGAAAATCGAATCTATAACTAATTAAACATTTCTTTTCAATTGATAGTTTGATTGAGTGAAAAAGGAACGCAATGACACGTTTTTTTTAATTCTCTTTAAAAGCAAAAGTAAAACATCTTTAATAAAAAACACTTCTTCATTTGAATATTTTATACCTATTAAAAATTATATACAAATTAAAGAGAAAATAATATATATTTTATATTTTAAAATACTTGTCTATGTATCATTATTATGAATATGCAAAGTTAGGTATTGAATTGATAATAGCATTAGTCAGAGACACATTTGAAAACAAATACTTATTACTATATATACATTGAAAATTGAGTAGAATCATCTATTTTGAAACAAATAAATTTTGCATCTTCAGAAAAGAAAATGAAAAACACAATTTGTCGTATCTGTTAACTTATATACAAGTATCTATCATAATAAAAATCAAAGAAATCAAACTGGGCCACCATAGAAATAAAAACGCGTGCTAATTTCATTTGTCTTATCTGTTAACTTTATATACATTGTTACTACTTTATTATGATTGTAGATTGGTACGTATAAAGTACAACAGAATCGTGGGTGATAAAATTAATTTGTAAAATAGAAATTCAGCAATTTATGTGTAGTGGTCTCCACACTATTAAAATGTTCAAATGAGTTGCTTATTTTGTAAAATAATTCTGTTATAGGTAAAGTGTTTGGAATCTCACCGATTCAAATTAATTTTGTTTAAAAAGAAAAAACATGAGACAATTTTAAAAATATTATTTATTAATGGCATATGAAATATAAATTAAAAAACTTAAAAGATAAATTATAAATAGTAGTATGATGAGAAAATAAATATAAATATTTTTCTTTTTGAAATTGTAAAACAACTTTCAATTTAAAACAAACGTTTTTAACAAAACAATTTATAATTAGGACGAATGTAAAAGCATTTTTAATATTATTTTTACATAATACTATCTTCAATTTCAAGACGTCAAAAGGTAACTTTCTAATATTAGATAAGAAATATTGTTATAAGTAAAAAAATTGAGTAGAATCATCTTAATTCTCACCATGCTCTAACACACAAACTCTTCGTATATATTTTAAAGATCGAGTGACTTTCTTAAACAAACCATTTGTTTTTGAATTATAGGTTGAACTCATCCTTAGTTAATTATTAAAGAATTGTGCAAGTTGACCTAAAATTTTATTGTAAATTTAGGATCTTTATTTGATACTTAATAGATGAGGTCCTGAAAATTCACAATACTAGTGATATATAACTTGTCTAATGTTTATGTAGTGATATAATTTAGAGAAGCTTTGGGGCGAGGTGAGATGTATGCTATTAGCCTTTACCTTCTCGAGCGCCCTCATTTTGGTCCAAGCGCCCTTATATTAAATGAGTTGCCTAAATATTTGGATTTCCCGTCTATAATGTGCGATCGTGCACATAGTATCTAACAGATCAATAAATGTTATTTAGGAAGTCGTGGGACGTAATCATGCTTCTAAGATGCCAGGACATAATATATTCACACTCAAATGGTGATTGGATTATAGAGGACTAAGTTTAGTCCTTAAGTTATAAGTATGTCGTTAGTATCATGTAAAAGGTCAATCTCTAACAAACGGAGAAACCATTCATACATAACTTCTCACTTCATCGTGTGAGCTAGATCTAATTCTAAACAAATTCTAAAGTCTTTGGCAACCATTATCTGATGGGGGTTATCACACTTATTGTACTTCAATCCAATATAATTTGCGCCCAACGTAAGGCTTCGATAAAACTGAAAAGAACCACCCACATTACACTAACCAGAGTACCATCTTTACCATCACCCCACACCATGGTGAACAGAAAGGCGGTTGCTCCGGCCAGTAAAGAATTGGGTGGTGAGAGAAGCGCCATAGCGGAGATGTGTGTTGCCATGGACGATCTTCGGCGTCAGAACCAAACTTTAGAAGACAATGTTCACCATATACAAGGAGTTTATATGGTAGACGAACTTGAAGCCTTAGACCCATAGCCTCTATCAGACGAGTTATGGGAGGTGCCCATCCCCGAGAACTTCAAACCTCCATCATTGACTAAGTTCGATGGACACATCCACCCGTACGAACATATGGCCTCCGTTAACACCCAGATGACCATAATCGGAGCACCTGACTCTTTGAATTGCAAAATCATGTCTGACACCTTTAGGGATGCAGCTCTGAGGTGGTATATGGGCTTCCTCAGACTCTCTATCACTAGCTATCAAGACTTGGTTAAGAAACTAGTCCATCAATTTGCCGCAAGTAGGCACCAGAAGCTAACCTCCACCTTCCTATTCAACATACATCAGGGTCCATAATATTCATTGAGGGACTATGATACCTTTTTCAATTGGGCGGCCATCAAGGTGATCATCGCCAATAAGGAAATATTCATAGGAGCATTCCAGACTGGTCCCAAGGCAGAACATTTCAATGAATCCCTCGCACAGAGACTAGAGGTGACATTGGTTTAGGTAATGATGCGAGCAAAATGTTACATCAAGGGTGAGGAAAGTAATGCTTAGAAGAAGGCTTTTGACGCCAAATAGTGCACTTTCAACACTAATGGATTGAGAAGGAATGAGTACAACGTTTTCCCCCGAGGTACAGGGTGGCGTTCAAGTGAAGCGAAAAGTTTATGGAAGGATTCACCCCCATTAAATGCTCACTAAATACATATATGACCAGAGGTCACACACATGTATAATACCCCAAACCAACAACTCTCAAGACAGAAGTCATGGAGCATGATCCTGATAGCTGGTACAAATTCCATAAAGATTGTGCTGCTCAGGAGACCGAGGCTCTGATCCAACACAATCACAACACTGCTCTGATAATACAACCCTGAAGAGGACCAATAATTATGCACTGTCGAGAACAACCATATCTCTGATGATAAGAACCCTCTGAACCCAACAATACTGATTCATGGTCAAGAAAACCAGGTAGTCTGAAGGTTAAGGTTTCCTGCAATAACCCGACCCCGCTCACAGGTATGGACCTAGTCACAGACAAGGTATGGCATCCTATGCGTTTCCCATCGTCACAGACTTTCAAGAAACGATGACACAATACCCAAAAGGTGTGGCATCATCATCTCTTGAAGTGGCCTCACTCAGCTGAGTCACAAATGATCAGTCCCCAGAGTCGACAATCCTCCAAACCAACAACCCCTCAAGCCCAAAGGGCCGGAAAAGAAGTCAACCGGGAGAATCTCGTCTGAGCGTGGATTTCGTGAGACACTAGTACTTGCAAAGCAAGGACGCGCCCACTGCTTTCCACAACTAATGCTAGGTGTACACTCAAGCCTGGGTCTGGCTTATCACTCATCAGAGCCCCTTCCCACAACAGCATAATAATAATATCATACTGAAGATAAAATGCGGAAAGTAAAATGCGATAAATAAAACCCAACAGGTAAACACACAAGCGCTAGGATTGACTCGCACAGGGGATGGGAAACGGTCCCATTATAGGGGATGGGAAAAATCCCCAGCAGCTAATATGTCCCCAGCAGAGTCGCCAGCTGTCGCTACCGCGAAAATAAGGTGCCGGCAAAACAGAAGAGTCGCCACCTTTCGTTATTTATCCCACAAAAGGGAAAGGAAACAATCGGAAAAACATGACGAAAAGGTATAAGACAAGGTCATCGCAACCATGTCTGGATTCGGGAGTCAGTTACGCAAGGGGAAGGTATTAGCACCCCTCACGTCCATCGTACTCGATGGAATCCATGCTTGTTGTGTTTATCTGACAGGCTGGTTTATCTATCTACACTAAAAGGCTGGTCTGAAAAGAAAAGAAAATGACTCGGCATAACACATCAGTTATATACCTACGTATTCCCGTCTGGAACGAAAATCAGAGTCAACATAGTTCGGCTAACTACGGGCTAAAGGGGGAAAAGGTTGCTCACCGAGATATCGCATCTCGTGCCTACGTACTTTCACACGGCGTGAAAGATCAGAGCAAACGTAGTTCGGGCCTACGAGAGACACCGGTTTGTCTTTTTTATCCGAGTAGGGTTAACAGACGGTTCCAGCAGTTTGATGTATGCAGCTCGCTCGACGGAGACTTAGGCGTTTACCGTTTGCGGTAGAACCGAGAGTTAACAGAACTCTCCTTATGAAAATGGTTTTCAAGGATTAAAGGTCCAAGAGGACAAAAAGAGTTTGATCTTTGTTTTCTGTCTTTTAGAAGAAGTATCTTTTATGGATGTTTGCAACTAATATCGCACTAGAGACTATGACCTGAGAGTGAATGTGTCGCATGTCACCCAAAGGGTGCCATACTAAACATCCAAGCTGTTGGAAATAAGCTCTCCAACAACCCTTTCTCAAGTAGCTTAAGGCTCGTAGTATACGACATCAATTAACCTTTATTACTGTATCTTGATTTGTTTGAAGATGAGAAGAGAAAGGACGCACTAAAGGGGAACTAATCCAATCCTAAAGTTGTCATGCAAAGTTGATCCTATGATTGAGGTTAGGAGGGAACTACCTAATGTTATCATGCATGGTTAGAACCCTAATGTCTGTCATAACTTCTCTTGAATAAGAGAGGTCAGAGTTCCTAGGGGAACATGGCAAAGGAAAGCAACAAGAAAATAATAACTGTAAAGAAATGACTGTAAGCAAAATGCATGCAATGCAACAATAAAAGCAGAAGGAGCCAAGCTCAACTTCTAGAGCAAGCAAGCCAGAGGCAACACACAACATAGGCAAGGGAGACATACTCAATCTTAAGCCAGCAAGCAAAGCCACACAGTAACAGTCAAGTAGAGGGAGACAGACTCAACCTCTAATACAGACAAGCAAAGGGAGAAACTCAACCTTTAGGATTCTCTTAGGCCTAGAATCATCTACATGAGGCCTATTCTAATGCAACACACCAAGCAGTCACACAAGCAACAATCAAGCAATCAGAAAATACAGCAGACAAAATAGCAGACATGCAACTCAACAGCATAGCAATCTAAAGCAAAACAAACAAACAGTCTGCAATCAACTTCAAGTCTAAGCCATCTTCAAGAGAAGGAAATGAAAGCTCCATCTTCAAGCTTCAAAGGATCCACCAAGATAGATGATAATCAACATCCAGATGATTGCATGATGATGGGAAGCATGATGGAAACCAAGGGAATCCATCATGGCACTCAACAATACATTTGAGATAGGCATCCTCAAAGGTTATACCTCTTGTGATATGCCACACATCCTTCCAAAGGAGGGATGAGGCTTCCACATAGGGACCTTGAATCATGGGATGAGAATGGAAAGCAATCAAGGCAATCCATGTTTATTTGAAGAAAGAGAAAACAAAACTAAAGCTCTTCCTAAATCCTAATTGATTAAGCTACAAGAAAGCTACTAAAGGGAGGTCTAAACACCAAAACCAAACACCACAATCAAGAAAACATAAGCCTCTATATGTCTAAGACACCATCCAAGAGGAATGGAAAGTTTATCTTATGCTATGGGCCACCATTGAGATCAACTAGTGCAAGTGTTATGTTGAAAGCATCTTAAAATTAGCCTAAGTATTAAATCTATTTAAAATACCAAAACTACTTCTAAAATACTATAAAATTTTCTAAGGGAACCTACATGTGTTAGGCACCTATAGTAGAAAGACCAGGGATTGAATCTAGAGGAAAAGCCACTAAAGAATTCCTAAATCACCAAGTGTCAAATGGAAACCCTAAAATGGAAGGTCATGGGAACCTAATCCAAAACAGAACCCAAAGTTATCTAAAAATTATGAAATAATTCCTAAGGGATCATGCATCTCTATACTAACATCCAGCCAAAAATCTCACTCAAATTCTATACCAAATGATCATACAAAAATCAGCAAAAACATGAAGAATTATGCCAAATTTAAGGAATTAAAGAAAATGCAAAAAATCAAATTAAATTGAAAATTGCATGAAAATAAAACCTAACAACACCAAAAAATCAGAAATAAAATCAGGAGCATCCACATATTTTTATTTTATTTTTCTGATCAAAATTGAATTTATTATGATTTTAAAATGGAAAAGCAATTAAAATAAAATCAAAAGTGAATTAAAGAATAAAAATGCTGAGAAAATAAGGGGGACATTGGATCTAGTGACTTAGTCTCCTCATCTAAGGCCTGCCAGCGCGCCACCTAAGCTGCCCAGTCAGCTTTAATGAAACGCAGCATTTCCATGCTAGGTCCAAGTCAAAAACTCAGGTTGAATCACGTGCATTGGATCTGAATACCAAGTCTCCTCTGCAGACTCATCCAAGGGCTCATGGCCTTCGTCCTCGTTTGAAACCTCAGATGGAGGGAAACATTCAGGCGGTGGCCCGGTGGCCGCGCCACCGTCTTCTCCGGTGAGCTCACAATTACAGGTCAAGAAAACACAACAAAACCTATACCATTCCATTCGATTTTCCACGCTGAATCCAAATATCACCTCCGTTTCTCCTAATTCTCACTAGAATTTAAAACACGATAAAGAATCCAAAATACACCACATCCTGAAATCTCATCAAACCTCCAATTAAAGCCACAAATCTTCTCCTTATTCATCATAGATCATCATAAGCCATTCCAATCATGCTAAAACTCCAAAATCAGGCAGTTATAGGCTCTAACAGAATTCATGTCACACCTTGGATCATCTCTAGACTTCCAAATTTCTATCCTAAAACGTTCCATGCATCTTCCTGATACTTAACCTCATATCAATTCCAACTAAATCATCCTAGAATCAGTGCAGTTTTGAAATGTACATACCTGGTTTGTAGCTTCGAATTGAGGCACTTCCACTGTGATTCAAGCTTTCAAATGATGCAGAATCGTTCCTTGATGAAGGATAATGCTATTGGATATCTTGATTTGCTCTGAAAAGCTCTTAAACTCCAAACACGATTTTCAGTTTTGGCTTCAAAATTCCCTCTGCAATCTCTGGCTCCAACTGCAAATGATCACCAACCTTGATCCTAACTTCTTTCTGAACTTATATAGAGTAAATTTGGATGATTTGGAGGCCCATTGGAGGCCCAAACAGTGAGATCCAACTTTCATATTTCTCTTCAAAATCCAACTATGGTGTACACGAATCTGATTCAATTCCTTCTCCAAGAAGCTTCATTTGTAATGCTTATGGACTGTGGAGAGTGTAGGGATCAAATTGAGTCCTTGTTTGCATCATATGACCAATCTTTGAAGTGTTACTTATTCATGAAGTAACAAAGTGAAATATCATGAAATTTGCCCCAAATGGATTTTCTAATATTTCCATTATGCTCCAAATGATTTTTCTGATCAAAATGAGCACTCATTTGCCTTGGTTTGAACACATGAATTAATTTGGATTTTTTTCACTTAAATGCCTTTAAAAATGCCCTTTACCAAGTTCCTTCAAACCAAGTCTCATCCTAAGCCAAATCAATGCCTCATGGATACATGGTTGACCTTAAAATCCCATTTTGAGCAAGTTTTGTGTTGGACAAAACTTCATTTGAAGTGTGCAAGATAGAGAAAATGACCTATAATGCCAAATGACCTATAATCTTACTTTCCCAAAATACCCCTGACTTGTAAACCTCATAACTTGAGTTCTACAAATCAGATGAAAGACTTCTAGTACAATTTGGAAAGCTAAGATCAAGACCTACAACTTTCATGTTGGCCAAAGGTTGAGGATAAACATCCATCTGGGTTAAAAGTTCCTTGGAAGTTGGTTGACTTTTGCAGACAAATTTCACATTCATCTGATGACCTGTAACTTGTCTGGATCATAACTTGAGTTCTATAAATCCAATAAAGGATTTCTAGTACTCAAATTAAATCTAAGAATATGCTCTACAAGTTCTATGTTAGCCAAAAGTTGAGATGAAACTTGTATCTTGAGATAAGAGGTCTTGAAGTCAGGCACTAAATAGGGGATTTTACCCTGAGAACCCTAGTTTAGCAACTCCTCACACTTTGAATTCTTCTTGGATTGATATTGGAATATCACCTCATGTATCTCAACAAAACTTTCCATGATCACAAAGACTTAGAAATAGGTTTTGATCCTCTTCAATTACACAGTTGACTCAAGATTACTCAGATGAAAACCCTAATTGCAACCCCCTCAACTGTGGCTCTTCACACTTAGCATAATGACTTGATTGAGCTCCACCATGACCCTCAAGGCACTCCATGAGCTCTATCCACACACCTTATCCATGATCAAGACTTCACAACCCACTGATGATCTTCAATTGGTCCTCAGGTTAGGAGATGAACTCTACACAAACAACCAAACTTCTCAAGAACACTACCCTCTTCCTGATGACTTTGGTGACCTCTCAAGCTTGAATAAGACCTCTAGATAGGCTCCTCTTGATATAAACCACACTTGATCCCCTATTTAAATGAATAATGCTATGCTACGCAAATGCTATAACAATGTAATGCTAATGCAATGAAACATAAACCAAGTAAGAAGAAGGTTAGGCAAATTTTGGGGTGCAACAGCTGCCCCTATTCAAGCGGCTTGGACCCGACTGGGTGAAAAGAGAACGACTTTCAAACAATCGAGGTAGAAGACAGTTGAACACCAAGGAACCCGAAAATTTTCTAACCGAAGAAATAAACTGCACAAACTGCTTGGGAAACAAAAATCCAGACAATTAAATCTGGTTGTCACGGCAACAACTGATTAATCATCTGATAAAGAACACCTGATTTCAATATCAGCCACCTGTGTGACGCCACATGCATTGAATCCACATTATACGCTACAATAAGCGGGAACCGAGTCACAAGACCATATCAAACATTATCCTTGACCTTCCATCTCCGAAGAAACGAACAACACACTAAATAAAATCGCGGATTGTCAATATACTATCCTTGACCTTCCATTTCCGAAGAAACGAGAATACACTACGTAAAGTGCGTCATCCATGTACTATCCCGGATCTTCCATTTCCGAAGAAAACAAGCATCTCACTAAATAAAAGCGCGGATTGTCAATATACTATCCTTGACCTTCCATTTCCAAAGAAACGAGCATACACTACGTAAAGTGCGTCATCCATGTACTATCCTGGATCTTCCATTTCCGAAGAAACGAGCATCGCACTAAATAAAAGCGCGGATTGTCAATATACTATCCTTGACCTTCCATTTCTGAAGAAACGAGCATACACTACGTAAAGTGCGTCATCCATGTACTATACTGGATCTTCCATTTCCGAAGAAACGAGCATCGCACTAAATAAAAGCGCGGATTGTCAATATACTATCCTTGACCTTCCATTTCCGAAGAAACGAGCATACACTATGTAAAGCGCGTCATCCATGTACTATCCTAGATCTCCCATTTCCGAAGAAACGAGCATACACTACTGTTGCACCCCAAAATTTGCTCAACCTTTTCTTGCCTGATTTATGTTTCATTGCATTTCATTTGCATAGTTACATCATGTACATAGTTAAATCATTGGCACATCATAGCATATCATGCATCCAACAATGGATCAAGGGTGTCTATCAAGAGAAGAGCCTAGCAAGAAGTGTTATCCAAGTTTGAGAGATCATCCAAGCCATCAAGAAATGATTTGAAGTCTTGAGAAGTTTGAATGCCTACATATGGGTTTTGCTCCTATCTTGAGGAATATTGAGGATCATCAGTGGGATGTGGAACATGGAATGTGAATTTTAGGTGTGTATGGATCTCATGGGATGCCTAGAGGGCCATATTGAAGCTGAGACAAGTCATTGATTCAAGTACAAGAGCCACAGTTGAGGTGCAGTCAACTAGGGTTTCATCTGGGTCAATCCTAGGTCAATTGAGTAATTGAAGAGCATCAAAACCTACTTTGCGGTCATGGGGTTCATGGATTGGTATGTTAATACATGTGTGGTGTTGTGCCAAGGTTAAGCAAAGAAGGATCAAGAATGTGGGAAGTTGCTAAATTAGGGTTTCAGTGTAAAATCCCCTGTTTAGTGTCCAACTTCAAAGCCACATAATTCAAAATGAAAGTTTCAAATGGATCTTTGACCAACATGAAACTTGTATAGAATCTCAATACCTTTAATTTGAGTACTATAAGTCCTGAAGGGTATTGGTATAACTCAAGTTGTGGTCCTTGCAAATTACAGGTCATCAGATGACTATGAAATTTATCTGTGAAAGTCACTTGACTTCCAAGCAACGTTTGCCCTTCAAGGAATTTTCAAATGGATTCTTGGCCAACATGAGAGTTGTAGATCTTGATCTTAGATTTTCGTAGAGTGCTAGAAGTCCTTGATAGGAGTTGTAGAACTCAAGTTATGATCTTGGCAAGCCAGGGGTATTTTGGGTATTGGTGATTATAGGTCATTTGTGATCATAGGCCATTTTCACCAACTTAGAGGCCTCAAATGAATTTTTGTTTAACTAGAAAGTTGCTCAAAATATGGTTTTAACCTTGACCATGCATGAAGGAGGCATTGAAATGGCTCATAGGAGAAGTTGGTTTGAGAAATTTTGAAAAAAGGAAGAAAGTAAAGTCATTCAAAGGCCAAAAAATGGAATTCTTTGTTTTATGGTCAAACAAGCTCATGTTATATGTCAAATTGATCAGAAAAACCATTCTAAGAATGATGGCAATGTTACATTTTTGAATTGGAGTCATTTTCCATCACTTCCATTTGGTAACTTAAGGTTGAAGTAACATTTGAATTACACACCATTGGATCAAAAACAAGGAAACAATCATAGCCATTCAATTCTAAATACCATAAGGGGAGAAATTCAAGTGAAATCAAGGCCAAGAACAGAGCAATTGGTGACTGTCACATATGAGAAATTGGAAGTGCATGAGAAATTGAAAATCTCATTCAGTTGGTTACAGAAGTTTCTAGAGTATTCTAACACACTCTATATATTGTTTGCAACTGGTTCAGAGGGTTTTTTGGGCCAGAATTGGAGGGAAACAAGAAAGAGCAACTGAATTTTCTTCATTGCATCTCAGAATCGGGTTTGGAGATAGAGGGAATTTCAAGGCAAATTGACCATTGGAGTAGCTTGGGAAGTGGTTCTTGAGTGATTCTGCAAAAGATTGGAGGTTGCTTCGAGCAAAATCTTCATCTGTTCATCATTTCAAACCAGGTTTGAATTCTTCAATTTTTAGCTTAAATTATAGGTAATTGAGTAGAAATGAACATGAGAATAGGTTGTTGATGATGCTTAGATGGATTTCAGTACAAGAATTGAGTGATTAGAGACCAAGCTAGGTGCATTGCAATTTCTGTTGAGAATAATAACTCCTAGTTCTTGAGGTTTTAATGGTGTTTAGATATCAAGATTTGATCAGTGATGCGTGTAGATGAGAATAGGACCATTAATTTCAAGAATTGTGATAATTGAAGTTGGATGAATTTCTGAGCTTTGGATCGGTTTTGAAGATTGAGCAAGAATCAGGAAATTTAGAGGTTGGAATTGAATTCAGTGATGAATTTCGAGTGAGATAGGGTGTTTTAGTTTGGTGTTTGATGCGTTTTGGGCAAACCCTCACCGGAGACGACGGTGGCGCAAAGCTCAGGCCACCGTCCTGAACATTTCCCTCTCAGTTTGAAATATTTGAGGAAGATGACTCCCAGACCCTAGGATCATGTTTTGACTTTGACTGAAACCTAGATCCAAAGGCCACGATCGTGTTTCCAGTTATGAAGAGAAAGTGAGTTTGATGAAACTCACCGTTTCATTTAATCAGATTGGATGGGCCTTGGTCATTGCTTGCTTTTCACACCTCCATTTGGGCCCAGTCTGAGATTATAACGTGAAGGAGTTGCTATTCAGCACAAGCTTTTTTCCATTTTCCTGGAATTTTCCTGATTTCTCTTAATTGGTTTTTGGGCTTAGTCTGAGTTGATATGCGCACCCCCCTAATTAGGCCCATGGTGAATTACAACTTGGAATAATTGCTATTTGCAACGCAGTTTTCTTAATTTTCATCTATTTTCTTTTATTTTATCATTTTGCATATAGTTTAGGATTAAATCATAATAAATAGGAAAATTAATCTTTTTAGGCTATATTTTTTCCCCCTGACTCTTGAAAGAGTCTAGATTTTAATAGGATTAGAATTTTATTAATTCATGCATTTTAGAATTTAATTGCATTTTTTAAAGTTTAAATGCTTTTATTTTCAATATGGTTGATATGTGATTTTGTTGATTTTGGTATGGGTGTTTGGTGTATGATTTTGAGGTGATTCTTTTTGGACTAGATAGCTTAGATATGCATGTACCCCTAGTAATTTTATCATAATTTTGTGAGATAATTTTAGGTTGTTTTGAACATTGAGAATTAAGTGGGGTAGAATTAGGGTTTTAAGATAGTACCCTTAGGTTTAGGGCGTAGTTCTAGCACTTAATTAATGGTTAACCCCCTGATTTTTGTATGGAGTGATTCTTAAGAGGTTTAGGAATCCTAATAATTTTTTATAGGATTTTACAATCATTTTGGTATTTTAAGTAGAATTAGTTTTAAGACTAACTTTTGGGTGTTTCTAACACACTAACTTGACTAGTTTAATTCAATAGTTCCCCTTAGATTAGGGTGGTGGTGCTCTTGTGCTTGGGTGAACATGAAGACCAATTGAAGATGTTTTGGAGAGCTTGAAGGAGCTTGGAGTTGAAGCCTTGTCCTCTTTTGGAGTGCTTGTCAGGAGCTTAGGGAAACTAGGGTTTTAGGAAGAGCATTAGAATAGTTTTGCTTGTTTCTTCAAACATGGAGCATATTGTTCATCTCCATTCAATCCAATGACATAAAGTCCTCTTAAAGAAGTCACATCTATCAATTGGAGGGATGAGTGGCATGCTTTAAGAGTAGAACTTTGAGGATACATTTCCTTTATAGTGTTAGGGTCTTAGTGACTTCCCTTGGTTGTCATTGAGTTTCTTAACACTTCAACTTGTTCTTGTTGAATGATTCTCCTTTAGAGGTGCTTGTTGAAGCTTGGTAAAGAGAAAGTTTAGTGCTTGCTGAAGCTTGTTGAGAATGAGGTTTGTGCTTGTTGAAGCTGGTTGCTTGTTGAAGCTAGGTGCCTGTTGAAGTTTGAAGTTTGTTGAAGCTTGAGGATAGGAGTATTCATGAAGATGAAGGTTGTTGCTGTCAACTTTTTGCTGTTTAATCAACCTGTTGTTGTCAGAGCTACTGCTTGTGCTGTTTGCTATAGGAGTTTGATGCTGCTGCTTGGGCTGCCTCCTCTGCTGTGGTTTTGGTTTTTTCTGTATTGTTTGTTGGCTTGTGCTGCTTGCCCCCTAGGTTTGAAGTGAATGTTGATTCACTTTGCCTGTTGTTTTCCCAGGTTCAAGGTTGAGTGGGACTCCCTTGCCTCGCTTGTATTGCTGCATTGCATGCATTTTCCTGTATTTGCTTGCTTCCTTTTCTGTTTATCCCCTAGGATCTCTGATTTCCTCTGTGCAGGAGGGAATTATGACAGACATTAGGATTCTCGTCCATGCATGACAACATTAGGTTAGTTTTTATTCCCTTTCCAACCATAGGATTTTCTAGAGCTTCTTTCTCTTCTTATCTCAAAACAACTCAAAAATACAATAATAAGGTTAATCGATGCCGTACGTTACGAGCCTTAAGCTATCTGAGAAAGGGTTGTTGAAGAGCTTCTTTCCAGTAGTCTAGCTGCTTAGTGTGGCACCCTTTGGGTGACACGCGACGTAGTCACTCTCAAATCATAGTCTCTAGTGCGTCAGAGATTGCAAACAAACTAAAAAACACTTCTTTCGTAAAAGATTCAAAACAAACATCAAAGTGTCATTTTTGTCCGCTTGGACTCTTAATCAAGAAAAACCCTTTCATAAGGTAATAAAAAACAGTCAGACAAGCTTGTGTCTTCTGTAGCCCGAACTACGTTTGCTCTGATCTTTCATGCTGTATAAAAGTACGTAGGCATAGGATGCTGTATCCTAGCGAGCAACCTTCCCCTCCTTTTCCGTACTTAGGCAAACTACGTAGACTCTGACTTTCCCATTGCACGAGGGAATACGTAGGCATAGAGCGGCGAAGCTCTATCGAGTCTCTTTTCTCTTTTCTTTCCTTTTGTCCCTTGACCTTTAGAGTAGATAAAATAACAATCCGTACTAGAAAACAAGCGTGGATCCCGTCGAGTACGGCGGACGTGAGGGGTGCTAATACCTTCCCCTTGTGTAATCGACTCCCGAATTTAGGAATTTGGTTGCGATGACCATTCCTTTCCCGTTTTGCGTTAGGTTTACTCTGAGCGTTTCCTTTCCCTCCGTTGGGATAAATAACGCACGGTGGCGACTCTTCTGTCATAGCCGGCGCCGATTTTCACAGTAGTGACAACTACGTAAAGTGCATCATCCATGTACTATCCCGGATCTTCCATTTCCGAAGAAAACGAGCATCGCACTAAATAAAAGCGCGGATTGTCAATATACTATCCTTGACCTTCCATTTCCGAAGAAACGAGCATACACTATGTAAAGTGCGTCATCCATGTACTATCCTGGATCTTCCATTTCCGAAGAAACGAGCATCGTACTAAATAAAAGCGCGGATTGTCAATATACTATCCTTGAACTTCCATTTCCAAAGAAACGAGCATACACTATGTAAAGTGCGTCATCCATGTACTATCCTGGATCTTCCATTTCCAAAGAAACGAGCATCGCACTAAATAAAAGCGCGGATTGTTAATATACTATCCTTGACCTTCCATTTCTGAAGAAACGATCATACACTACGTAAAGTGCGTCATCCATGTACTATCCTGGATCTTCCATTTCTGAAGAAACGAGCATCGCACTAAATAAAAGCACGGTATCGGGTATCCGAAGACTTGAACAAGCAAATCTGCAGGGAAAATCTGATGTCAACTGCCAGACATCCATCTTGGACAAAAATGGGCAACAACTCCAAAGTCTAATTACGAATCCTTTTAATGCTGACGTAACAGCCATCCGAGGAAAACTCTACTGGGGAAATCCTGACGTCAACTGCCAGACATTTACCTTGACAACAGGTAATGACTTTAAAGGTCTAATCCATGAAATCTTTCCTTTTAAAATGCTGACGTAACAGCATTCTGAGGAAAACTCCGTTGGGGAAGAAGAGAAACTTAACCAAGCAACTCTGATGAGGGAACACACGATAGGACGAACGTTATCATCACATATCTCATGCCAAAGACTTGAATATTCGAAAACCATCCTGAGCAAGAATTCCAATTACCTGTAGGGAAAAACACCTGAAAACAAAGAGGTAACCGACCTGACTTATGTTTCAAAATGCATATGTTTGAAAATGGAGTAATGCTCCATACGGAATGGAAACGCCACACATTTGGGTAGATGCTATGCACGATGCAAATGCAAAGGGCGTTCCGGCAAAATAAATGCTAGAGGAATGAAACCAAACTTCCACTGGGGAAAAAACAATCGTGCTGGGGATATCTCGAAGTATCCGTAGTTACGAACTCTGCAGAGGATGATCAACCCTATTGGAGGCAAGACAACCTACTAGGGAACAGGAAGAACAATCCTGTGCGGGGATGATCCTTAGAAACCACTGACAACCTGGTTGTACTCTGTGAGGTCTTCGCTAGGGATTAAATGTGCACATGACCACCGCTGGGGATGCACATCACTGTCTGACCGCTTGCTAACTCACATCCCATTCTTCTGGGGATAAAATGCGACTTCCATCTGCTGGGGAGGAATACGATCACCTAGAGCCTGCTCCTACGTTAAGGGACTCTGGCTGGGGGAAACACGATCCCTTAACTGTTTGCTGCGAAGGTAACGACCCTGCAAAATATGAACAACAACAAGATATCCTATACAAAAGGAAATATCCAGGTCAATATCCGTGACAATTGCTCAGTTAATTCAAAGTTTTAACAATTATTGGCCGAGGCCGACAAGTTTATGCATGTGCAAGTTTATCAAAAATATCGGCATTTTCAACAAACAAAACAGTAAAAGTTAAAACAAGCAACAAATATCGAGTACTGAATAGTATGCGTTTATTGATAACGGGCCTGTAAATAGGCAAAGTTTTTACAGTGGATGCAACTCCTGAAAAGAGGAAGTTACAAAATAAATACAAGTATGTACAGAGGTACAAAGAAATTTGTATACATGTCGGCAGCGTGGCACAGACAAACACCATGGGCTGATCCCCCTATGACTTGCCTGACTCCGACGCTTTCCCGATACTCCATCCTCGGAAGAGATTGACTTGGATAATCGACCCTCAGGTACTCCCAAACCACTAAGCAATGCAGTATCAAACTCGGACCGCAGTCATTTGCTTTTTCCAATCCCTAACTTTTGCCTGAATCGCCCTTTGCGGGTTTTCAATTCACCGGGATACCCTTTTTTGCCGAAGTCGCCTTTTCAGGTTTTTGACTTCGCGGGTGTACATCTTTTCAATTTTATCCCTAATTTTTTCCCGAACCCTTTTCTTTTCTTGGTTCGCCGGGATGCTCCATTTTTGCTTGGACTTTCTTTTTTTCTGTCCAGCGGGTCTCTTTAAGCAAAGTATTTTTTAACTGCGTCCGAGTTCACAGGGGATGTAAAATCCTCGCCATCCATGGTGGACAATAATAAGGATCCTCCAGAGAAGACCTTTTGAACGATATATGGAACTTCATAGTTGGGAGTCTATTTTCCCCTGTGATCTGATTGTGGTGGGAGAATCTTCTTTAGCACAAGATCGGCCATCTGAAAGCTTCGAGGGCGCACCTTCTTATCAAAAGATTTCTTCATCCGGCTCTGGTATAAGCGACCATATGCAATAGATGCAAGTCTCTTCTCATCCATGAAACTGAGTTGATTCATTCGGTTCTTAATCCACTCTGCCTCATCAAGTTGGACATCAAGCAAAACTCTCAGAGAAGGAATCTCAACTTCTAATGGTAGGACAACCTCCATACCATACACCAGTGAGAAAGGTGTTTCCCCGGTCGATGTGCGTACCGTCGTACGATAACCGTGTAATGCAAAGGGCAACATCTCGTGCTAGTCTTTGTATGTTACAACCATCTTTTGAACTATCTTCTTGATATTCTTATTGGCCACTTCGACAGCGCCATTCATCTTGGACCGATAGGGAGATGAGTTGTGATGCTCAATCTTGAAATTCTGGCACAATTCCTTCATCATCTTGTTATTCAAGTTCAAACCATTGTTAGTAATGATCCTTTCGGGGATGCCGTAACGACAGTTGATGTCCTTTTTGATAAACCAGGCTACTACTTGCTTGGTAACATTGGTGTAAGACGCTGCTTCGACCCATTTGGTGAAGTAATCGATAGCTACCAAGATGAACCGGTGTCCGTTGGATACGGTGGGCTCAATTTTGCCAATCATATTAATGCCCCACATGGAGAAAGGCCACGAGGACGCCATAACATTCAAAGGGCTTGGCTGCACATGAATCTTGTCTGCATAAATCTGGCATTTATGGTATTTCTTCGCAAACTTAAAACAATCTGTTTCCATCGTCAGCTAATAATACCCAGCTCGCAATAACTTTCGAGACATAGCATGTCCGCCGGCGTGCGTGCCAAAGGTACCCTTGTGGACCTCCTCCATGAGCAGATTAGCTTCTTTCTCATCAACACATCGCAATAGCACCAAATCATGGTTTCTCCTGTACAGAACACCATTTGGATTCAAGTAGAAATTGCTAGCCAATCTCCTAAGAGTCTTCTGGATATCGAAATACCACGACTTTCCATCGGAAGCTTCCTCAATGGCGAATACGAAAGCGGGCCTATCAAGGCGAGAGATAACTATTCTGGGAGCCTCATTCCAGAAGTTAACTTTATACATTGAAGACAATATCGCAAAAGCGTCTGCCATCTGATTTTATGCCCGTGGCACATGGTGGAACTCTACTCTGTCAAAGAAAGGCAACAACCTCCTTGCATAGTTCATGTACGGTATCAGATTAGGCTGACGAGTCTCCCATTCTCCCTTGATCTGGTTCACGACTAGCGCGGAGTCTCCATACACATCAAGATTTTTAATTCTCAAATCAATAGCCTCCTCGAGACCCATGATACACGCCTCATATTCAGCCTCATTATTGGTAACTGGAAATGTCAATCTGGCAGTGAACGGGATGTGCGTCCCATAGGGTGTCACAATGAATGCCCCAATCCCACTTCCGTATGAATTAACAGCCCCGTCAAATATTAATTGCCATTGGGAACTCCACTCAGGACCTTCACCATGCAACGGCTCCTCACCATCTTTCATCTTTAGGTACATGATATCCTCGTTAGGAAAATCAAACTTCATTGGCTGGTAATCGTCGATTGGCTGCTCGGCCAGGTACTCTGACAGCACGCTACCTTTGATAGCCTTTTGCGAAACATACTGTATATCGTACTCTGTCAGTACCATCTGCCATCGGGCAATCCTTCCTGAAAGTGCCTGTTTTTCGAAGACATATTTGATCGGATCCATCTTCGAAATCAGCATGGTTGAATGATTTAGCATGTATTGGCTCAGACGTTTGGCAGCCCAAGCAAGTGCACAACACGTCTTTTCGAGCATTGAGTAACAGGACTCACAATCTGTGAACTTTTTACTCAAGTAATAGATCGCATGCTCTTTTCGTCCAGTCTCGTCATGTTGACCGAGAACACAACCCATACTGTTCTCAAGAACCGTCAAGTACATGATCAAGGGTCTCCTGGCTACTAGGGGTATCAATATCAGAGGTTCCTGCAAGTACTCTTTTATTCTTTCAAACGCCTTTTGACAAATGTCATCCCAGACAATTGCCTGATCTTTTTTCAACAATTTAAACATCGGCTCACACGTGGCTGTGAGATGAGATATGAACCAGGCAATATAGTTCAACCTCCCCAAAAAACCACGAACCTCTTTCTCTGTTTTTGGCGCTGGCATTTCTTGTATCGCTTTTATTTTTGCAGGATCAACCTCAATTCCTCTTTCACTAACAATGAACCCCAATAGCTTTCCAGATCTCACCCCGAAGGTGCACTTATTAGGATTCAGCCTCAGCCTGAATTTCCTAAGCCTCTCAAACAATTTCAGAAGATTCACCAGATGCTCTTCCTCCGTCTGGGATTTGGCAATCATATCGTCAACATAGACCTCGCCATTTTAATCAGATTATAGCCCAAAAAGCCGTCCATGAAGGAAAACACAGAAAATTGAGCAGTATTGTCGACCAATACCTCAATATGAGGAAGCGGGAAGTCATCCTTAGGGCTCGCCTTGTTCAGATCCTGATAGTCAACGCACATCCGTACCTTACCATCTTTCTTTGGTACGGGTACTATATTGGCGACCCAAGGAGGGTAAGTTGTAACAGCTAGAAAACCAGCATCCCACTGTTTCTGCACTTCCTCTTTAATCTTTACGGCCATATCTGGTTTCGTTCTTCTGAGCTTTTGCTTAACTGGCGGACAAACTTCATGCAATAGCAAGCGGTGGACCATAATATCAGTGTCTAGCCTAGGCATATCATCATAAGACCAAGCAAAAATGTCACTATACTCTCGAAGCATCTCGACAAGTCTCTGCTTGATATGGCTTTGCAGCACAGCCCCTATCTGGACATTCCTGGCAACTTCTTCCGAACCCAAATTAAGGACCTCAATATCCTCCTGATGAGGCAGAATGATTCTCTCTTCTTGTCTCAACAGTCAAGTCAGCTCTTCTGGTAAGTCGTTGTCCTCAACAATCTCTTCCTCGGCTTGGAGTATCGGATGCTCAAAGTCGAAGTGAGTTATAGGGAGTTCTTGATCGGTGTCATCTGAAATATGGATCCTGCAAGAGAAAGGGTTAAATGCTTCAAATGATATGCAAATGAAGCACACAACCACATTGCCATTTTATTGATAAAAATAAAAACAGAAAAGCAAGGATCACAAAATTTGCATGAGGAAAACGCCTTTATTTGATGATTAAAGCAAAGCATACACCTAAACAAGTAGGCCCTGAAATAAAATCACTATGCCCCAGGTAGGACATATGATTGTACAATAATCGAAAAAACAAGGCATTATTGTTTCGTCGTCACTTGAATAAAGTCCTGAATAGACCAGTTGCATAGGCTTTGTCCTGGCTCGCTGGGCTTGATCCATGAATCCATGTCACAGTCGCTATCTCCATCTTCACTGTCAGACACATCATTAATCCTTTCAAAACTAACTCCTCCTGGAGTAAACACAATCGGCCCCTTGAACTTTGGCGCGCTCTATGATGAAGATGACGACGAAGGGCGATACCCTAAGCCGAACTTGTCCTGCTTAACAGGAATCTCCAGAACTTGACCCCAACCTTTAGTCTCCCTGGCCTGAACTACCGCTTGGGCTTCTCTGTACGAAGACATAGCCATCTCTGGTCCATTGCTCATGATAGGGGATTTGTCTCTGATCTGCACTCCTTCAAAAGCTTGGCACAATGTCTCATGGATCTTACCATCCACTTCGACATATTTGAATGATGACAGGTGACTTACCAGGATGTCTTCTTCCCCACACACGGTGATGATGCTACCACCGACCATATACTTAAGCTTTTGGTGCAACATAGACGTTACAGCCCCTGCAGAGTGAATCCAAGGTCGTCCGAGCAAGTAGCTATAAGCTGGCTGAATGTCCATGATGTAAAAACAGTGTCAAATACCTCTGGACCGACCTGGATTGGCAAAGTCAACTCTCCAAACACGGACCTTCTAGTCCCGTCGAAAGCTCTCACTACCAAGTCACTTGGCGTGCATATTATACCTCGGGTATCCAGCTTCAACAGCGCCTTCTTGGGCAAAACATTCAAGGACGAACCAGTGTCAACAAGGACATGAGACATGACAGTGCCCCTACACTCAACTGAAATATGCAACGCACTGTTGTGGTTGCGGCCCCTAGGTGTCAAATCAAAATCTGTAAAGCCAAGGCCATGCCCCGCGTTCACGTGCGTAATCACTCCTTCGAGCTGATTGACGGATATCTCCTGGGGTACATAAGCAGTGTCAAGAGCTTTCAGCAAAGCGTTCCGATGGGCCTCGGAACAAAGCAACAATGACAAAATCGAGATTTTGGAAGGCGTCTGCTGCAGATGATCGACACTTTTATAATCGCTCTTCCGGATTAATCTCATAAATTCTTCCACATCTTTAATCAAGGCCTCTTTTTCCTTCTCTTGAGAAGGTCCTTCTTCATTGACTTTACACTTCCCTTTGGCAATTCTCTCAGCTTCTACTTCTGGTGACGCGAAAATTCTACGGCTGCGGGTTATGCCCCCTGCCCCCACAAGGTTATCAACTGACCCTACTGGCAGGCTTTCCAGGTTAATCTTTTCTCCATTGCAGTAAATCTCTGCCCCATAGTTCCAAGGGATGGCTTTAGTGCTTTCATATGGAATGGGTCCAGCTTTGGTTATGGTGATGGTCGGTCGCTTGGGAGGCGCCGATATCGTGACAGTCTTAAACGGGATCATAATCGTTGCAACTTCGCCCTGCTTTTCAGCTATTGCCTGAACAGGCTTCTCTTCAGCAGTACGGTTGAATTGCAATGTTCCTTCATCAATCAACCCTTGAATACCCCTTCTTAAGTCATCACAACCCTCAGGCCGGGCTGCACAATCAACACAACCTGTATCACAACCAGGGAACACTCCCCCTTTCAGCAACCGGCTCTTTACATAACTCAGAGGCGTCTTCAATTCACCCACATTCATAACCAGGTTTAGACAGGTGTCTTCCAAGACCGCACCCACCTGCGCAGATCTGTGAGACAGCATTGGATTTTTCTCAATATTGGGCGCCTCATTACCAAAGTTTATAGCCTTGCTATCTATCAAATCCTGCACCTTGTGCTTGAATGCGTGACAATTCTCTATGCTGTGACCGGGTGCCCCGAAGTGGAATTCATAATGTGCATTGGCGTCATAACCAAAAGGAGGCGTGCCCTTCAGCGGAGCTAACGTCCTTTTCTCAACAAGTTGCAATTGTAACAAAGTTTAAAGAAGTTGAGCAAACGGCAATGGTGGCACATCAAATACTCTCTTCACGGCCCTATCCCGACCTTGATACCTTTGCTGAGCAGAATTCTGTTGTCCCTGTTGCTGTTGTTGTTGTTGCAGTTGAGGTACATGAATTGTCACACTGGCGACCTGTTGCTTGCGACCAGCCTGACTTCTATCCCTTCTCCAGGCGCTATATACTGAATTAGTGTCTCCTTGCTTTTTATTTCTAAATACTCTTTTACCACCTCCAGCTGAGGTTGACTCTCCTGCTTGAATCTTACCGATCTTGACGCCGTTCTCGATACGCTTTCCTAAGAGTATCATCTCAGAAAAATTAGCCGTCGTACAATTGATAAGCCTGTCATAATACTGTCGCTACCGCGAAAACAAGGTGCCGGCAAAACAGAAGAGTCGCCACCTTTCGTTATTTATCCCACAGAAAGGGAAAGGAAACGATCGGAAAAACCTGACGAAAAGGTATAAGACAAGGTCATCGCAACCATTGTCTGGATTTGGGAGTCGGTTACGCAAGGGGAAAGGTATTAACACCCCTTACGTAACCGACTCCCGAATCCAGACAATGGTTGCAATGACCTTGTCTTATACCTTTTTGTCAGGTTTTTCCGATCGTTTCCTTTCCCTTTCTGTGGGATAAATAACGAAAGGTGACGACTCTTTTGTTCTGTCGGCACCTTGTTTTCGTGGTAGCGACAGCTGGCGACTCTGCTGGGGAAATTCTGACGTCAACTTCCAGGCACTTACTTTGACAACAAGTAACGACTTCAAAGGTCTAATATCTGAAATCTTTCCTTTTAAAACACTGACGTAACAACAACCTGAGGAAAACTCCGCTGGGGAAGAAGAGAAACTTAATCAAGTAACTCTGATAAAGGCACACATGATAGAACGAACGTTATCATCATAATCTCATGCCAAAAGATTTGAGTATTCGAAAACCATCCTGAACAAGAATTCCAATTACCTGCAGGGAAAAACACCTAAAAACAAAAAGGTAACCAACCTGGCTTATGTTTCAAAATGCACATGTTTGAAAATGGCGTAATTCTCCATACGGCATGGAAATGCTACGCGTTTAGGGTAAATGCTATGCACGACGCAAATGCAAAAGGGCGCTCCAGCAAAATAAATGTCGGAGGAACGAAGCCAAACTTTTGCTGGGGGGAAGAAATAATCCTGCTGGGGGATAGCTTAACAAATCCGGAGTTACGAACTCTGCAGAGGATGAACAACCTATTGGAGGAAAGACAACCTGCTGGGGAACAGAAAGGACGGTCCTGCGTGGGGAATAGCCTTACAAACCACCGACAACCTAGTTGCACCCTATGAAGACTTCACTGGGGATTAAATGTGCACATGACCACCGCTAGGGATGCACACTACTGCCTGACCGCTTGCTAGCTCGCATCCAACTCTTCTAGATAAAAATGTGACTTCCATCTGCTGGGGAGGAATAAGATCACCTAGAGCCTCCTCCTACTTTAAGGGACTCCGGCTGGGGAAACACGGTCCCTTGGCTATTTGCTGCGAAGGTAACGATCCTGCAAAACATGAACAAAAAAACAAGACATCCTATACAAAAGGAAATATCCAGGTCAATATCCGTGACAATTGTTCAGTTAATTCAAATTTTTAACAATTATTGGCCGAGGCCTGCCAGTTTATGCACGTGCAAGTTTATCAAAAACATCGGCGTTTTCCACAAATAAAACAGTAAAAGTTAAAACAAACATCAAGTACTGAATAGTATGCGTTTATTGATAACGGGCCTGTAAATAGGAAACGTTTTTACAGTGGATGCAACTCCTGAAAAGAGGAAGTTACGCAAATAAATACAAATATGTACAGAGGTACAAAGAAATTTGTATACATGTCGGCAACGTGGTACAGACAAACACCATGACCTGATCCTCCTTTGACTCGCCTGACTCCGCCGCTTTCCCGATACTCCATCCTCGGAAGAGATTGACTTGGATAACCGACCCTCAGGTACTCCCAAACCACTAAGCAATGCAATATCAAACCCGGACCGCAGTCATTTGCTTTTTCAATCCCTAACTTTTGCCTGAATCGCCTTTTCCGGGTTTTCAATTCACCGGGATACCCTTTTTTGGCGAAGCCGCCTTTTCAGGTTTTCGACTTCGCGGGTGTACATCTTTTCAATTTTATCACTAACTTTTGCCCGAACCTTTTCTTTTTTCTTTTTTGGTTCGCCGGGATGCCCCATTTTTGCCTAAACTTTCTTTTCCTGTTGAGTGGGTCTCTTTAAGCAAAGTATTTTTTAACTGCGTCCGAGTTCACAGGGGATGTAAATTCCTCGCCATCCATGGTGGACAACAATAAGGCTCCTCCGGAGAAGACCTTTCGAACGATATATGGACCTTCATAGTTGGGAGTCCATTTTCCCCTGTGATCTGATAGTGGTGGGAGAATCTTCTTCAGCACAAGATCGCCCGTCTGAAAGCTTCGATGGCGCACCTTCTTGTCGAAAGCTTTCTTCATCCGGCTCTGGTATAACCGACCATATGCGATAGATGCAAGTCTCTTCTCATCCATCAAACTGAGCTGATTCAGTCTATTCCTTATCCAATTTGCCTCATCAAGTTGGACATCAAGCAAAACCCTCAAGGAAGGAATCTCAACTTCTAATGGTAGGACAACTTCCATACCATACACCAGTGAGAAAGGTGTTGCCCCGGTCGATGTGCGTACCGTCGTACGATAACCGTGCAAAGTGAAGGGCAATATCTCGTGCCAGTCTTTGTATGTCACAACCATCTTCTGAACTATCCTCTTAATGTTCTTATTGGCCGCTTCGACAGCGCCATT
This sequence comes from Lathyrus sativus, assembly GCA_963859935.3. NCBI lineage: Eukaryota > Viridiplantae > Streptophyta > Magnoliopsida > Fabales > Fabaceae > Lathyrus > Lathyrus sativus. The sequence continues at coordinate 484,112,350 of OZ012737.1, forward strand.
CATTTTGGACCGATAGGGAGATGAGTTGTGATGCTCGATCTTGAAATTCTGGCACAATTCCTTCATCATCTTGTTATTCAAGTTCGAACCATTATCAATAATGATTCTTTCGGGAATGCCGTAACGACATATGATGTCCTTTTTGATAAACCGAGCTACTACTTGCTTGATAACATTAGCGTAAGACGCAGCTTTGACCCATTTGGTAAAATAGTCGATAGCTACCAAGATGAACCGGTGACCGTTGGATGCCGTGGGCTTAATTTTGCCAATCATATCTATGCCCCACATGGAGAAAGGCCACGGGGATGCCATAACATTCAAAGGGCTTGGCGGCACCTGAATCTTGTCTGCATAAATCTGGCATTTATGGCATTTCTTCGCAAACTTTAAACAATCTCTTTCCATCGTCAGTCAATAATACCCTGCCCGTAATAACTTTCGAGACATAGCGTGTCCGCCGGTGTGCGTGTCGAAGGTACCCTCGTGGACCTCCTTTAGGAGCAGATTAGCTTCTTTCTCATCCACACATCACAATAGCACCAAATCATGGTTTCACCTGTACAGAACACCATCTGGATTCAAGTAGAAGTTGCCAGCCAATCTCCTAAGAGTCTTCTTATCGCGGCTGGATGCCCCAGTCGGATACTCTTGGTTCTTTAGGAAATTTTGGATATCAAAATACCACGTCTTGCCATCGGAAGCTTCCTCAATGGCGAATATGAAGGCGGGCCTATCAAGGTGAGAGATAACTATCCTGGGAGCCTCATTCCAGAAGTTAACTTTGCACATCGAAGACAATGTCGCGAGAGCGTTTGCCATCTGATTTTCTGCCCGCGGCACATGGTGAAATTCTACTCTGTCAAAGAAAGGCAACAACCTCCTTGCATAATTCATGTATGGTATCAGATTAGGCTGACGAGTCTCCCACTCTCCCTTGATCTAGTTCACGACTAGTGCGGAGTCTACGTACACATCAAGATTTTTAATCCTCAAATCAATAGCCTCCTCGAGACCCATGATACACGCCTCATATTCAGCCTCATTGTTGGTAACTGGAAATGTCAATCGGGCAGTGAACAGGATGTGCATCCTTTGGGGTGTCGTAATGATTGCCCCAATTCCACTTCCATATGAATTAACAGCCCCGTTGAATATCAATTGCCATTGGGAACTCCGCTCAGGACCTTCAACATGCAACGACTCTTCGCAGTCTTTCATCTTTAAGTACATAATATCCTCGTCAGGAAAATCAAACTTCATTGGCTGGTAATCATCGATTGGCTGCTCGGCAAGGTACTCTGACAGCACGCTACCTTTGATAGCTTTTTGTGAAACATACTGTATATCGTACTTTGTCAGTATCATCTGCCATCAGGCAATCCTTCTAGAAAGTGCCTGCTTTTCAAAGACATATTTGATTGGATCCATCTTCGAAATTAGCATGGTTGTATGATTTGGCATGTATTGTCTCAGACGTTTGGCAGCCCAAGCAAGTGCACAACACGTCTTTTCAAGCATTGAGTAACGGGACTCACAATCTGTGAACTTTTTACTCAAGTAATAGATCACATGCTCTTTTCGTTCAGTCTCGCCATGTTGACCGAGAACAGAACCCATACTATTCTCAAGAACCGTCAAGTACATGATCAGTGCTCTTCCGGCTACTGGGGGTATCAATACCGGAGGTTCCTGCAAGTATTCTTTTATTCTTTCAAACGCCTTTTGACAATCTTCGTTCCAGACAATCGCCTGATCTTTTTTCAACAGTTTAAACATCGGCTCACACGTGGCTGTAAGGTGAGATATGAACCGGGCAATGTAGTTCAACCTCCCCAAAAAGCCACGCACCTCCTTCTCTGTTTTTGGCGCTGGCATTTCTTGTATTGCTTTTATATTTGCAGGATCAACCTCAATTCCTCTTTCACTAACAATGAACCCTAATAGCTTTCCAGATCTCACCCCGAAAGTGCACTTATTAGGATTCAGCCGCAGCCTGAACTTCCAAAGCCTCTCAAACATTTTCAGAAGATTCACCAGATGCTCTTCCTCCATCTGGGATTTAGCAATCATATCGTCGACATAGACCTCAATCTCTTTATGCATTATGTCATGAAAGAGCGTTGTCATAGCATGCTGATATGTTGCCCCAACGTTCTTCAAACCAAAGGGCATCACTTTGTAGCAGAACGTTCCCCACAAGGTAACAAAAGTTGTTTTCTCCATGTCCTCCGGCGCCATTTTAATCAGATTATAGCCCGAAAAGCCGTCCATGAAGGAAAACACAGAGAATTGAGCAGTATTGTCGACCAATACATCAATATGAGGAAGCGGGAAGTCATCCTTACGGCTCGCCTTGTTCAGATCCTAATAGTCAACGCACATCCATACCTTACCATCTTTCTTTGGTATAGGTACTATATTGGCGACCCAAGGAGGGTAAGTTGTAACAGCTAAGAAACCAGCGTCCCTTTGTTTCTGTACTTCCTCTTTAATCTTTACGGCCATATCTAGTTTCGTTCTTCTGAGCTTTTGCTTAGCAGGCGGACAATCCTCACGCAATGGAAAGCGGTGGACCACAATATCAATGTCTAACCCAGGCATATCATCATACGACCAAGCAAAGATGTCACTATACTCTCGCAGCATCTCGACAAGTCTCTGCTTGATATCGCTTTGCAGCGCAGCCCCTATACGGACGTTCCTGACAACTTCATCCGAACCCAAATTGACGACCTCAATATCCTCCTGGTGAGGCAGAATGATTTTATCCTCTTGTCTCAAAAGTCGAGTCAGCTCTTCTGGTAAGTTGTCGTCCTCAACAACTTCTTCCTCGGCTTGAAGTATCGGGTGCTCAAAGTCGAAGCGAGTCATAGGGAGTTCTCGATCAGTGTCATCTGAAATATGGATCCTGCAAGAGAAGGGGTTAAATGCTTCAAATGATATGCAAATGAAGCACCTAACCACATTGCCATTTTATTGTAAAATGAAAAATAGAAAAACAGGGATCACAAAATTTGCATGAGAAAAACGCATTTATTTGATGATTAAAGCAAAGCATACACATAAACAAGTAGGCCCTGAAATGAAATCACTATGCCCCGGGTAGGACATAGGATTGTACAATAATCGAAAAAACAAGGCATTACTGTTTCGTCGTCACTTGAACAAAGTCCTGAATAAACCAGTTGCATAGGCTTTGTCCTGGCTCGCTGGGCTTTATCCATGAATCCATGTCACAATCGCTATCTCCATCTCCACTGTCAGACACAACATTAATCCTCTCAAAGCTGACTCCTCCTAGAGTAAACACAATCGGCCCTTTAAACTTTGGCGCGCCCTGTGATGAAGATGACGACGACGGGGGATATCCCAAGCCAAACTTGTCCTGCTTAACAGGAATCTCCAGAACTTGACCCCAACCTTTAGTCTCCCCGGCCTGAATTACCGCTTGGGCTTCTCTATACAAAGACATAGCCACCTCTGGTCCATTGCTTATGACAGGAGATTGGTCTCTGATCTGCACCCCTTCAAAAGCTTGGCACAATGTCACATGGATCTCGCCATCCCCTTCGACATATTTGAACGATGACAGGTGACTTACCAGGATGTCTTCCTCCCCACACACAGTGACAATGCTACCACCGACCATATACTTAAGCTTTTGGTGCAACGTAGACGTTACAGCCCCTGCAGAGTGAATCCAAGGTCGGCCAAGCAAACAGCTATAAGCTGGCTGTATGTCCATGATGTAAAAAACAGTGTCAAACACCTCTTGACCGACCTGGATGGGTAAAGTCAATTCTCCAAACACGGAATTTCTAGTCCCGCCAAAAGCTCTTACTACCAAGTCACTTGGCGTGCATATTATACCTCGGGTATCCAACTTCAACAGTGCCTTCTTGGGCAAAACATTCGAGGACGAACCAGTGTCAACGAGGACATGAGACATAACAGTGCCCCTACACTCAACTGAAATATGCAATGCACTATTGTGGTTGCGGCCCCTGGGTGTTAAATCAAAGTCTGTAAAGCCAAGGCCATGCCCTGCGTTCACGTGCGCAATCACTCCTTTGAGCTGATTAACGGATATCTCCTAGGGTACATAGGCAGCGTCAAGAGCTTTCAGCAAAGCGTTCCGATGAGCCTCGGAACAAAGCAACAATGAAAAAATCGAGATTTTGGAAGGCGTATATTGCAGATGATCGACAATTTTATAATCACTCTTCCGGATCAATCTCATAAATTCTTCCACATCTTTAGTCAATGCCTCTTTTTCCTTCTCTTGAGAAGGTCCTTCTTCATTGACTTTACCCTTCCCTTTGGCAATTCTCTCAGCCTCTACTTCTGGTGACGCAAATATTCTACCGCTGCGGGTTATACCCCCTGCCCCCATAAGGTTATCAACTGACCCTACCGGCGGGATTTCCAGGTTAATATTTTCTCCATTGCAGTAAACTTCCGCCCCATAGTTCCAAGGGATGGCTTTAGTGCTTTCATATGGAATGGGTCCATCTTTGGTTATTGTAATGGTCGGCCTCTAGGGAGGCACCGATATCGTGACAGTCTTAAAAGGGATTGTAACCGTTGCAACTTCGCCCTACTTTTCAACTATTGCCTCAACAGGCTTCTCTTCAGCAGTACGGTCGAATTGCAGTGTTCCTGCATCAATCAGCCCTTGAATACCTCTTCTTAAGCTACCACAACCCTCAGGTCGGGCTAAACAGTCAGCACAATCTGTATCACAACCAGGGAAAACTCCCCCTTTCAGCAACCTGCTTTTTACACAACACAGGGGCGTCTTCAATTCATCTACATTCATAACCAAATTCAAACTGGTATCTCCCAAGATTTCACCCACCTGCGCAGATCCGTGAGACGGCATCGAATTTTTCTCAATATTGGGTGCCTCATTACTAAAGTTTATAGCCTTGCTATCTATTAAATCTTGCAACTTGTGCTTGAAGGTATGACAATTCTCTATGCTGTGACCGAGTGCCCCGGAGTGGAATTCACAATGTGCATTAGCGTCATAGCCAAAGGGAGGCATGCCCTTCAGTGGAGCTAACGTCCTTTTCTCAATAAGCTGCAATTGTAACAAAGTTGGAAGAAGCTGAGCATACGGCAATTGGGGCACATCAAATACTCTCTTCACGGCCTTATCTCTATCCTGAATTCTTCGTTGAGCATGATGCTGCTGGCTCTGCTGTTGCTGTTGTTGAGGTACGGGGATTGTCACACTAGCAATCTGTTGCTGACCGTATTGGTTTCGACCTCTACCTCTTCCTCGGGAGCTGTATACTGAATTAGTATCCCCCTGCTTCTTATTTCCAAAGACCCTTTTACCACCTCCAGCTGAGGCTGATTCCCCCGTTTGAATCTTACCGATCTTAACACCATTCTCTATACGTTCTCCCAAGAGTATCATCTCAGAAAAATTATTCTTCGTACAATTGATAAGCCTGTCATAATACAACCCAGAGAAAGTGCCCACAAAAATATCCACCAACTCACGCTCTACCATGGGTGGGTGCACCCTAGCTGCAAGCTCACGCCACCTCTGGGCGTACTCTTTAAAACTCTCGCCGTCCTTCTGAGAAAGATTTTGAAGTTGGACCCTGTTCAGTGCAAGGTCGCTGTTATATTGGTAATGCTTTACAAAGGCTTCCGCCAACTCTTTCGAGCTACCAATCTGAGTGGGTTCTAACCCCATATACCACTCCAATGACGGTCCAGACAAGTTATCCTGGAAAAAAATGCATCAGCATCTTTTCGTCATCAGAATAAGCAGACATTCTTCGATAATAAGACCGTACATGAACTCTTGGGCAAGTATCCCCCTTATACTTGTCGAAAGTAGGCACTTTGAACTTGAGTGGCACCCTCAAGCCAGGAACCAACCCCATATTATCCATATCTAATCCCGAGGAATTCTGATTAGCAAGATTTTTCATTTGTTCCTCCAACATCTTGAACCTTCGGTCATTGTCTGTGGGCATTTCAAGATCCCTGCCCGGCGGAGGGAAAGCATCTTCTTGACGATCCTCGCCCCAGTGAGAATCTCCATTATCATACCCAACGTAAGCAACATTAGGACCAAAACCAGTCTGATTGAACCTGGGACCATACCCCACATTACCAAAACCCTGATTAGCACCTCCTGGCCCAAAGCCAGCGTTGCAAGCACCCATTCCTACACCGTTATTGCTTGCGTTGCCAAAACCTGTATTGTCAAAACCCTGATTACCATAGCCCTGATTGGCACCACCAATTCCTATACTAGTGTTTCCAGCACCAACACCAAAACCAGCATTCCTAGTTCTAACATTAAAACCCACGTTTCCAGCTTCGCCATTTCCGTTGGTTTCCACATGTCCGTTACCATTACCAGTCACATTCCTATTCCCAGCTCCATTACCATTCTCAGCAGTATTGAGGACAACCACTGGTACAACATCATCTACTTGAGGAGTCCCGACTTGAGAAGGATTATTAGCAACCCCGCCATGTAGCACACCGTTACCATCGACTCGTGCAATCAGAGGCTGCACGAGATTCTGAAGCTGCTCCTGGCCCTTGGCCACAGTTTCTAGAACCTGCATGAACTGCGCCATCCTATCGTGCTTCTCTTGCATCTCAACTTGCGCTTGATCCATAGCCCTCTTGCAATTACCTCTCGTAGAGTAGTGATGAATTCGCTGATCGGCAATCCTGAAACATGCATCGACAGAAGGTTAAGAGACAGTTCAAGGTACCTGCTATGCAAATGATTTATGCAAATGTAAACGTGTGTCTGTGCGTTTAGGGAGATTTCTCCCCCGATTCTAGTGCCAGAGTGTCGGTGCTGACAATAAGAAGTCCAGAGCCAGTCATTAAAATAACATCTCATATATACATAGCCCAACAAGGTAGCAATACAAAGTCGCTGAATACATGGAGAATCAATACATGGAGAAATACCGGAATCGGGGGATAATGAACACACCTGCAACACAGAAACACGTTAATGATATTAAAATGAGTATGCAAAATGCAAAATGAAATCATGCAACAGGGGATCAAGATTGTACTGCTGAGGAGACCGAGGCTCTGATCCAACACAATCACAACACTGCTATGATAATACAACCCTGAAGAGGACCAACAATTATGCACTGTCGAGAACAACCATATCTCTGATGATAAGAACCCTCTGAACCCAACAATACTGATTCACGGTCAAGAAAACCAGGTATTCTGAAGGTTAAGGTTTCCTGCAATAACCCGACCCCGCTCACAGTTATGGACCTAGTCATAGACAAGGTATGGCATCCTATGTGTTTCCTAGCGTCACAGACTTTCAAGAAACGATGACACGATACCCAGAAGGTGTGGCATCATCATCTCTTGAAGTGGCCTCAATCAGCTGAGTCACAAATGATCGGTCCCTAGAGTCGACAATCCTCCAAACCAACAACCCCTCAAGCCTAAAGGGCCAGAAAAGAAGTCAACCGGGAGAATCTCGTCTGAGCGTGGATTTCGTGAGACACTAGTACTTGTAAAGCAAGGACGCGCCCACTACTTTCCACAACTAATGCTAGGTATACACTCAAGCCTGGGTCTAGCTTATAACTCATCAGAGCCCCTTCCCACAACAACACAATAATGATATCATACTGAAGATAAAATACGGAAAGTAAAATGTGATAAATAAAACCCAACAGGTAAACACACAAGCGCTAGGATTGACTCACACAGGGGATGGGAAACGGTCCCAGCATATGGGATGGGAAAAATCCTCAGCAACTAATATGTCCCCAGCAGAGTCGCCAGCTGTCGCTACCGCGAAAATAAGGTGCCAGCAAAACAGAAGAGTCGCCACCTTTCGTTATTTATCCCACAGAAAGGGAAAGGAAACGATCGGAAAAACTTGACGAAAAGGTATAAGACAAGGTCATCGCAACCATGTCTGGATTCGAGAGTCGGTTATGCAAGGGGAAGGTATTAGCACCCCTCACGTCCATCGTTCTGAATGGGATCCACGCTTGTTGTGTTTATCTGACGGGTTGGTTTATCTATCTACGCTAAAAGGGTGGTCTGAAAAGAAAAAAAAAAGACTCGGCAGAACACAACAGTTCTATGCCTACGTATTCCCGTCTGGAACGAGAAATCAGAGTCAACGTAGTTCGGCTAACTACGAGCTAAAGGGGGAAAAGGTTGCTCGCCGAGATACCGCATCTCGTGCCTACGTACTTTTACACGGCGTGAAAGATCAGAGCAACGTAGTTCGGGCCTACGAGAGACACCAGTTTGTCTTTTTTATCCGAGTAGGGTTAACAGACGGTTCCAGCAGTTTGGTATATGCAACTCGCTCGACGGAGACTTAGGCGTTTACCGTTTGCAGTAGAACCGAGAGTTAACAGAACTCTCCTTATGAAAATGGTTTTCAAGGATTAAGGGTCCAAGAGGACAAAAAGAGTTTGATCTTTGTTTTCTGTCTTTTAGAAGAAGTATCTTTTATGGATGTTTGCAACTAATATCGCACTAGAGACTATAACCTGAGAGTGAATGCGTCGTATGTCACCCAAAGGGTGCCATACTAAACATCCAAGCTGTTGGAAAGAAGCTCTCCAACAACCCTTTCTCAAGTAGCTTAAGACTCGAAACGTACGGCATCAATTAACCTTTATTACTGTATCTTGATTTGTTTGAAGATGAGAAGAGAAAGGACGCACTAAAGGGGAACTAATCCAATCCTAAAGTTGTCATGTAAATTTGATCCTATGATTGAGGTTAGGAAGGAACTACCTAATGTTATCATGCATGGTTAGAACCCTAATGTTTGTCATAACTTCTCTTGAACAAGAGAGGTCAGAGTTCCTAGGGGAACGTGGCAAAGGAAAGCAACAACAAAAGAATAACTGTAAAGAAATGACTGGAAGTAAAATGCATGCAATGCAACAATACAAGCAGAAGGAGCCAAGCTCAACTTCTAGAGAAATAAAACCTTAAGCCAGCAAGCAAAGCCACACAGTAACAGTCAAGCAGAGGGAGACAGACTCAACCTCTAATGCAGACAAGCAAAGGGAGAAACTCAACCTTTAGGATGCTCTTAGGCCTAGAATCATCTACATGAGGCCTAGTCTAATGCAACACACCAAGCAGTCACACAAGCAACAATCAAGCAATCAGAAAATACAGCAAACAAAATAGCAGACATGCAGCTCAACAGCAGAGCAATCTACAGCAAAACAAACAAACAGTCTGCAATCAACTTCAAGTCTAAGCCATCTTCAAGAGAAAGAAATGAAAGCTCCATCTTCAAGCTTAAAAGGATCCACCAAGAGATATGATAATCAACATCCAGATGATAGCATGATGATGGGAAGCATGATGGAAACCAAGGGAATCCATCATGGCACTCAACCATACATTTGAGATAAGCATCCTCAAAGGTTCTACCTCTTGTGATATGCCACACATCCTTCCAAAGGAGGGATGAGGCTTCCACATAGGGACCTTGAATCATGGGATGAGAATGGAAAGCAATCAAGGCAATCCATGTTTATTTGAAGAAAGAGAAAACAAAACTAAAGCTCTTCCTAAACCCTAATTGATTAAGCTACAAGAAAGCTACTAAAGGGAGGTCTAAACACCAAAACCAAACACCGCAATCAAGCAAACAGAAGCCTCTATATGTCTAAGACACCATCCAAGAGGAATGGAAAATTTATCTTATGCTATGGGCCACCATTGAGATCAACTAGTGCAAGTGTTATGTTGAAAGCATCTTAAATCTAGCGTAAGTATTAAATCTATTTAAAATACCAAAACTACTTTTAAAATCCTATAAAATTTTCTAAGGGAACCTACATGTGTTAGGTACCTATAGTAGAAAGACCAGGGATTGAATCTAGAGGGAAAGCCACTAAAGAATTCCTAAATCACCAAGTGTCAAATGGAAACCCTAAAATGGAAGGTCATGGGAACCTAATCCAAAACAGAACCCAAGGTTATCTAAAAATTTTGAAATAATTCCTAACGGATCATGCATCTCTATACTAACAGCCAGCCAAAAATCTCACTCAAATTCTATACCAAATGATCATACAAAAATCAGCAAAAACATGAAGAATTATGCCAAATTTAAGGAATTAAAGAAAATGCAAAAAATCAAATTAAATTGAAAATTGCATGAAAATAAAACCTAATAGCACCAGAAAACCAGAAATAAAATCAGGAGCATCCACATATTTTTATTTTATTTTTCTGATCAAAATTGAATTTATTATGATTTTAAAATGGAAAAGTGTCGCTACTGCGAAAATCGGCGCCGGCTGAACAGAAGAGTCGCCACCGTGCGTTATTTATCCCACGGGAGGGAAAGGAAACGCTCAGAGTAAACCTCGCACAACACGGGAAAGGTATGGTCATCGCAACCAAAACCTGGATTCGGGAGTCGGTTACGCAAGGGGAAGGTATTAGCACCCCTCACGTCCATCGTACTCGATGGGATCCACGCTTGTTTTCGGGTATGGATTGTTATTCTATCTACTCTAAAGGTCTGGGGTTAAAAAGAAAAATAAAATGAAAATAAAAATGACTCGGCAAAGTATCGCACTTTATGCCTACGTATTCCCGTCTGGAACGAGAAATCAGAGTCAACGTAGTTCGCCTACCTACGGGAAAGGAGGGGAAGGTTGCTCGCTAGGATATCGCATCCTATGCCTACGTACTTTCACACGGCATGAAAGATCAGAGCAAACGTAGTTCGGGCCACGCACGACATAAGTCTGTCCTTGATTGATTTTATTCCTTCTGAAAAGGGTTTTTCTGATTAATAGTCCAAGAGGACAAAAATGACGTTTTGATGAGTTCACATTCTTTTACGGAAGAAGTGTCTTTTATTGTGTTTGAAATCTTTATTGTGTTTTTCTGTTTGTTTTGAGAAAGAAAGAGACAGAACTCTAACCTACGGTTGCGAAGGGAAACAAACTAACCTAATGTTATCATGCATGGGTTAAGACCTAGTGCCTATCATGCTCCTCTCTTGCACAGAGAGAAACAGAGATCCTACGGGATAGGCAGAAACAGAAACAATATCAGATATATACAGTAAAACAGTAAAATGCATGGATGCAACAATACAAGCGAGGCAAGGGAGTCCCACTCAACCTCGAACCTAGAAAACAATAGGCAAAAGTGAACAGGATTCACTTTCAACCCAACAGGGTAAACAGCAAACAATACAGTTCAGAAAACCAATCAATACATCAGAAATGCAATACAACAGCAGAAGAAACAGCATCAGCAGCTCTGAATCAACATCTGGCTTCAAGTAATCTCCAATCAGCTACAGGCTTCAACAAGCATCAGTCTCCATCTTCATGGCCTTCGGGCAAGGGTTTTGATCATCATTCTTCCATCTGCAATGGCTTTTCTTCAAGCTCAAACCTCCAGGATGAGGAATCAGTCACAAGAGTGAATTGGGTGTTAAGCAACCAGTTGACTACCAAGGGTGGTGAACAGACTGCTTCTAACACAAGAGACATTTTCTCTCAAGAGTTCTATCTCATAGACACTATCACCAAGCCTTCCAAAGGAAGGGGGTGAGTGTCTTAGAGAGACTCTGAATCACAGAGAAGAATGGATGCAGACAAGGCAATCCATGTTTGAGAAACAATCTTTCTAATCTAGAGCTCTGCCTAGCTCCTAAACTCTAGTCTCCTCAGCATCTGCCATCAAGAAACTCCTCCTCAACTCTGACAGTTGATCTTCAATCTTTGAATCTCCAATAGCTTCATCGTCACAAATCTTCAGCTTCCCCAGGGCCCCAGGCAAACCCAATACCCAAACAAGCAAGCAACAATCCCCAGAGGGCACACCACACCAGTCAGACAGTATTAATAGCAGCAGGGGAATCCTAACTTTTCTCTAAGGGATCTAATAACTACCCATAGCCCCTATAGTCCCATAACTAATCTAATTAAACCCTAAGTCCTGAGGGAAATGAAATCAAACTTCTTAAGTTGTCACCTAAAACCCTAGTTTTGTTCATGATGTTCAAACCTATTTTAATCACCTAAAATTAATTCCTAAAAATGGGAACTAAAATATTTCTACAAGCCTAATATCTCATCTAAACAATATGAAAAGAATGATCAAAAAATATTAAAGCATGGGAGAGAACAAAAATCATTAAAATAATGCATGAAATGAACTATTTAATATGACATTTATTTAGAAAATATGCAAAAATATGAAATAAAAATTAAAAATGCAATTTTATTTTCCTATAATATTCTAGACATTTTAAAGAACATATGGTAAAAAGAATGGATTAAAATGCATTTTTTATGAATTAGTTATGATTTAATGAAAATTGGTAAAATAAAATGGAATTAAGAAAATAAAGTTGGAATTAAAATGAGGGAGGGGGGTTAGAATATCAATTCGCTCCAGTTATAAATCCAGAATGGGCTACATATAGGGGGTGCGAGTAGCGTTTTGGTTAAGCCCAGCATCAAGTCAGAAACAATAAAAAACTAAAAACGAGCAGGGGGTGAAAATAGTAGGGATATTACGTTGAAAATGGTATTGGGCTCAACATTGGGGGTGGGATTAGCATCATAGATTCAGGCCCGCCCGTTTCAATTAATGAAACGGCGCGTTTTGGCCAACTCAATTCCCTCCACATTCTGAATTGAATCTCAGCCCTAGGATGGCCTCACAAGTCAAAGGTCCAACAATAGATACACGGCCACGATTGCGTCTTCCCCAATGGCTCTGCTGAATTAGGGTTTGAGCTTCCATGGCCACCATGCACGAGCCAAGCTTACACCACTCTGTTCTCCCTATCCAGACCATGAATCAACACGATTCCAACATGAAAGATGCTCAGAATCTCTCCCTCTATAATCCTATGGCATTAGATTGATTTGAAACTCACCACAACAACAAACCCGATCGAAGCAAAATCTGGTTACCATGAAATTACTCTGAGATGCGCCATCAAAATTCTTCATCAAACTTATCCTAATCTAACCTATAACTAATGGTTATCATTCTGATCAATCAAGCTAAGCTTATGATGCATTAACCTAGGAGTTTCAAGCCCTAACCGTTTCTACAACCTGCTAATCATCATCACCAAACCACTCCAAATTCACCCTAACTGCTCTACTAACTTTCTACATTACATCTAAACTAACAAAGCTATGCCTAACTAACTGAATCAAGCAAATCGAATGAAAACTTACCTGATGTAAAACCTTGAGAACAGCTATGGAAGATGTGGATCTGAAGCTTCTAAGTGTTGGATCTTGATCAATCCTTGATGAACTTGATTCTGTATGCAAGCTTTGGATGAGACTTGGCCAGAATTATGCTATCCACTTGAGATTGTGATTTTGATGTTCTTGAGAAAAGCACTCGAAAATGGATGATAATCACTTGATCCTTGCTTCAATTCTGATCTATGATGAATATTGAATAGGATTGGATTGATTTTGAGGAAGATTGATGAAGATTTTGGAGAATTGGAATGAAAACTCAATGAGAAAGTATGAGAAAAATTTGTGGAATTCTTGGTGCAAATGAGGCCAACCCTTGCCAAATTCATCTTTCATGAATATATAGACCCCAATGGTACATTCTAGATCCATCTTGCACATTCCCTTGTTTTCAAATTTTGGCTCATTTTGATTATGTTTCTTAAAAAGCAAGCAACCATGGATAACTTCATTTTTTCCTTCTAAACTCAAAAAAGTGTGTGAACCATTGTTCTTAGAATTGTTTTTCCATTCAAAATCATATATTGGAAGTCTCCATTTGGACTTAGAAATCTCCCAAACCATTTTCCAACTTGAAATTATTCACTTTATAAGCCTTTTTAGTTCATATTTTGACCAATTTTGTAACATCATGCTATGAGCTTCTCCAATAACTTGTGACCTTCTTTCTAGACTTAAAATCCCATTTGGAGCAAGTTTGATGTTGTAAGTTTTTCCATTTGAGGCCTCCTTGTATGAGTTTTGGGTATAGGTTAAAATGACCTGTAATTCACAAATGCCCAAAATACCCTTTGCTTGTCAAGACCATAAGTTGAGTTCTCCACATCATATGAAGGCATGCCATACCATTCTAGAAAGCTAAGACAATGAGGAACAATTCTTATGTTGACCAAGAATTCATTTGAAATCTCCTTGAGGGGCAAAACTAGCTTGGAAGTCAAGTCACTTTCACAGACAAAAATTCAGATACCCCAGATGACCTGTAACTTGCAAGGACCATAACTTGAGTTCTACAAATCTCCTTGAGGTCTTCCACCACTCAAATTAAAGGTCTTGAGATCCTCTACAAGTTTCATGTTGGCCAAGGAGCCATTTGAAGCTAGCATTTTGACTTATCTTGCTTGGAAATTTGACCTAAACTAGGGGATTTTACAGAGAAACCCTAATTTAGTAACTCCTCTTCTCCTTGATTTCTCTTGAATTCTCCTTGTCATATCTCCATATCCTTCTTTATATGTCCAATGTTGATCCCCACATCTCTCCAATAGCCTTGAATGCTCTTTTAAGTCAGTCAATTGACCTAGGGTTGACCTAGGGTTGACCCAGATGAAACCCTAGTTGACTGTCTTCCACTATAGCTCTTGTGCTTTCATCAATGACTTGCTTTCTTCTCCAAATGACTTTGTAAGTCTCTCATAAGGTCTAGATGCTCTCCATACCTTCACTCCACAGCTCACAACCCTCTTGTTGATCCTCAGATACCCTCAGCTAGGAGATGGACTCAAGGCTTGATCTGCTGAACTCTTTGCTTTCAAATTCTTTCCTGATGACTTGAATATGACTGAATTGGGATAATAACCTCTTGATAGGCCTCTAGAGATGAAAATAATGATTGGTCCCCTGTTGAATGACTTGCTATGCTTATGCTATGCAAATGGTTAGTCTATGTACATGACTCTATGTGCAAATGCTAATGATAATGAAACATAAATCCAAGGAATAAGGTTGAGCAAATTTTAGGGTGCAACAGCTGCCCCTATTCAAGCGACTTGGACCCGATTGGGTGAAGAGCCCGGAGCCTTCAGACATTCGCGGTACGAGACGGTTGAATACTAGTGAAACCAGAAATTTGCCAACCGCAGAAATAAACTGCGCTCCTGCTTGAGGAATGACATTCGTCAGCTGAATCTGACTGTTAGAGCAACCCACTGATCTCGCACGACCGTGCTGGGGATTGTCTTCATCGTTCTGAAGAGGATTTTGTCATACCAGACTGCTTGCTTGTCCACGTGAGGATTCTGTCTGTCATCAATACGAAGAAATCTCAACTAAATCTGTCCACGTTAGGACTCCACTTGCTGCTAATCCAGAAAAGTCTCGGCAACTCCGCTGGGGATAATTCATCTGCATTTCCGTAAACTGTCCACGTTAGGAATCCCATCGTCCACGTTAGGAGTAATGCTTTTATCTTTCCACGTTAGGAAGCAATCTTCTTTCCGCGTTAGGAAACTATATCAATCTGTCCACGTAAGGACTCCAATGCCATTTGACATGTCCGCGTCAGGACTCCGATCTTTCCACGTAAGGAATACAACTATTTCTGAACTTGTCCACGTCAGGACTCAACTTTTCTTGCATCTGTCCACGTAAGGACTAATTTCCTTCTTCCACGTTAGGAATATCTTCTTCGATCTGTCCGCGTCAGGACTAAACTCTCTTTCCACGTCAGGAATAATCCATTTCTTTCCACGTCAGGAATCAATCTTGATATGTCCGCGTGAGGACTCAATCTTTCCACGTAAGGAATAAACTCGTCTTTCCACGTAAGGAAACCATTTTTCTTCCACATAAGGAATGCTCTTGATATGTCCACGTAAGGACTCTGATCTTTCCACGTAAGGAATACCAACTTCTTTCTGATTTGTCCGCGTCAGGACTCATTTTTCCACGTAAGGAACGCCATCTTAATCTGTCCACGTGAGGACTCAGTCTTTTCACGTCAGGAATGCTGTTATTTCCACGTAAGGAAACTATCTTTTGATACGTCCGCGTATGGACTCCATCTTTCCACGTTAGGAATAATAATCTCTTTGATCTGTCCACGTCAGGATACTGATCTCGTCTTGATTTGTCCACGTTAGGACTCAGGCGTCTTCGACTCACTGAGGAAATAAGACTTGTCCACATAAGGACTCACACCCTCGACCCAATGGGGAAATAACTTGTCCACGTAAGGACTCACACGTCTTCGACTTGCTGGGGAAATATCCGCGTCAGGACTTCACATTCGATCAATACCGAGAAATCAAATCTGTCCACGTTAGGACTAGCGCGTATCGTCAACCTGGGGAAATGTCCACGTCAGGACTCCACCTTCCAACAGCTCTGAGAAATCGAACCTGTCCACGTTAGGACTAGCACCTCCCATCAGCCCAGGGAAATAGACCTGTCCATGCTAGGACGCTCACTTCTGAAGAAATCCCGTCAATATAGGAATACATCGTCCATGTCAGGACTTAGTTCTCCAATGATCCTCACCCACAAACTTCTTAGCACTGACGTGACAGCGGCCTCGAAGTGAACTTTACTGGGGATGTCTGAAAACCAACCATCGGACGCCTGCTCTGATAACCGGCGGTGGTCTCTGAAATTCTGATTCATGCGACTCGTTGATGACAAACGAACTTTGCTTGGGAATAAGGAGATTCTTATCCTGGCCACTCTGGCTGGGGAAAATCAAATACATTTGCATAAATGACTCTGCTGGAGACAAAGAGAGTTTTACCATGATAACTCTGTGGGGAATACCGCCAAAACTGACATTATCATTGAATAGCTCCTGCCGAGATCTTGACTGTTTGGTAATTTATTTGAGCAAGAGCTCTCTCCACCTGAACTACTAGAGTACAGAAACTGCTTCAGCAAAATAAATGCTGGAAGGATAACGCCGACTCGCCGGGGATAGCCTGATGCTGCAAAGTCATTCCGGCAAAATAAATGCTGGAAGAGTGAAGTCGACCCTGCTGGGAAGTTGGGAACTCAAACCACACGTCTGGCTGAAGTAACCCCTGCTGGGGACAATAACTTTGCTGAGGAATAACAGATGTGCACGGTATGCTCAGACCTTCTGCTGGAACGTGAACCGATATCACCAGTATCTCTGACAAAATAAATGACAGGACCCAACATCAACTCTGCTTTGGAGAGTCTTGACCTTCGAATTCCACTGGAAGGAAAGAACACTGAAAAGAGAACTCCGCTGGGGATGGCTGGATTCTCTTGGGGAAAATTAACTGACCCTGCTGGGGGAGAATGCATGACCCTGCGGGGGGAGATGAACCTGTCTGAATACAGCCCTACGATCTCGGAATCACTAAACTCTGCTGAAGACGAGTAACTTCTCTGGAGCACGTCCTTTGGATAAGCTACGGCTAGCTGGAGAATTCTATCCTTCTTCAGGAAGAACATGCATGACCTGCGTGGGGATCAAGCCTTTCACTATTGCGATCTTTTGATCACCTTCCTCGTACAGTTATGAAACCTGCAACAACACAAACAAAGCACGACAAGCCTATGCAATTCAAATCGATTCAGGTTAGTGACGTTACACTCAGTTAATTCAAAGCTTTAACAATTGTTGGCAAGGGCCAGTAATGTTATACTCATGCTAGCTTCAATAAACTTAGGCGTTTTATCATGCGCAAAACAGTAAAGAACAGGCATCAAGTACTGAATAACACATTTTCATTGATTGGGCCCCTGAATGGGCGGAGTTTTTGTACACGGGATGTAACTCCTGAAAAGAGGAAGCTACACAAAGCAAATATACAAGTATGCAAGTATTCACAAGAAGCATAAATATTGACAAATTAAATTTTGTACACATGTCGGCAACTGGACGCAGATGAACACCACGAACTGATCCTCCCATGACTCGTCCGACTCTTATGCTTTCCCGGTATCCCTACTTCTGAAGAGGTTGTATCCGATAACTAATTCCTCAAATATATTCTCCCGCATTGATGCTCATTGAATTCGAATTCGGACCGCAGTCATTTGCTTTTCAAATCCCTAACTCTTGCGTGAACCGCCCTTTACGGGTTTTCAGTTCACCGGGATACCCCTTTTTGCCGAAGCCGCCCAGTGTAGGTTTTCAACTTCGCGGGTGTACATTTTTTTAATTTTATCCCTAACTTTTGCCCGAACCTTTCATTCTGTTTTTGGTTCGCCAGGATGCCCCATTTTTGCCTGGACTCTCTTTTTTCTGTCCAGCGGGTCTATTTTAAGCAAAGTATTTTTTAACTGCGTCCGAATTCACAGGTGACGCAAAGTCTTCCCCGTCCATGGTGGACAACAATAAAGCTCCTCCCGAAAAGACCTTACTGACAACGTATGGCCCTTCGTAGTTGGGGGTCCACTTGCCCCTGTGATCTGCTTGCGGCGGGAGAATCCTTTTCAGCACAAGGTCGCCCGTCTGAAAGCTTCGCGGAAGTATCTTCTTGTCGTACGCTTTCTTCATTCGTCTTTGATACAAACGACCGTATGCCAGAGAAGCTAGCCTCTTCTCATCCATCAAACTCAGTTGGTTCAATCTGTTCGTTACCCCATTCTGCCTCGTCCAGCTGAACGTCTCGCAATACCCTCAGAGAAGGGATCTCAACTTCCAATGGTAATACCGCCTCCATTCGCGTATACCAACGAGAACGGAGTTGCCCCAGTTGATGTGCGTACCGTCGTACGATAACCGTGCAAAGCGAAAGGTAGCATCTCGTGCCAATCCTTATACGTCACCACCATTTTCTGGACGATCTTCTTGATATTCTTATTGGCCGCTTCGACAGCGCCATTCATCTTGGGTCGGTAAGGGGAGGAGTTGTGATGTTCGATCTTGAAATTCTGACAGAAGCTCCTTCATCATTTTGTTGTTCAGATTAGAACCATTATCCGTGATTATCCGCCTCGGGATCTCCCATATCGGCAAATGATATCTCTCTTGATGAATCTAGCCACCACTTGCTTCGTTACATTTGCGTAAGACGCTGCCTTCCACCCACTTGGTGAAATAATCGATTGCTACGAGGATGAACCGATGCCCGTTAGAAGCCGTCGGCTCAATCTTTCCAATCATATCGATTTCCCCACATCGAGAATGGCCATGGAGATGACATCACATTCAGAGGACCTCGGAGGCACATGTATCTTGTCAGCGTATATTTGGCACTTGTGGCACTTTCTTGCAAATTTGAAACAATCAGTTTCCATCGTCAGCCAAAAGTAACCTGCCCGCAGCAGTTTCTCTGTCATAGCATGCCCACCAGCATGCGTACCGAATGCACCTTCGTGAATTTCCTCCATGAGAAGCTTTTGCCTCTTTCTCGTCTACACAACGCAACAACACCAAGTCGTGGTTTCTTCTGTATAAAGACGCCATCCGGGTTCAAATAGAAATTACCCCGCTAATCTCCTGAGAGTTTTCTGATCTTGACTGGATGCCCCAGCCGGATACTCCTTATTCTTCAGGAAATTAAGGATATCAAAATACCACGGTTTGCCATCAGACGCTTCATCAATAGCAAATACATAAGCTGGCCTGTCCAACCGAGAGATAGTGATTTGGGGAGCTTCGTTCCAGAAATTGACCTTGTACATGGAAGACAAGGTGGCAAGGGCGTCAGCCATTTGATTTTCTAGCCCGCGGCACATGATGCAATTCAACTTTGTCGAAGAAAGGCAACAATCTCCTTGCATAATTCATGTAATGTATCAAATTGGGCTGACGTGTCTCCCATTCCCCTTTGATCTGATTCACTACCAGAGCTGAGTCTCCGTATACGTCTAAATGTTTGATTCGCAAATCAATGGCTTCTTCAAGCCCCATTATACAAGCTTCGTATTCGGCCTCATTGTTGGTAACGGCAAAGGTCAATCGGGCAGTAAACGGGATGTGCGACCCGTGCGGCGTAGTGATAATTGCCCCTATTCCGCTACCGTAAGCATTCACAGCTCCGTCAAATATCATCTTCCATTGGGACCCCGGCTCTGGCCCCTCGTCTGGTAACGGCTCTTCACAATCCTTCATCTTGAGATACATGATATCCTCGTCAGGAAAATCAAATCTCATCGATTGATACTCTTCAATAGGCTGCTCCGCCAGATACTCAGACAACACACTCCCCTTTATCGCCTTTTGCGAGACGTATTGAATATCGTACTCAGTCAAGATCATCTGCCATCGGGCAATTCTACCTGACAACGCCTGCTTTTCGAATATATATTTGATTGGATCCATCTTCGAGATGAGCATGGTTGTATGATTCAGCATGTACTGCCTCAGACGCTTGGCGGCCCAGGCTAGCGCGCAACAAGTTTTCTCCAGCATTGAGTATCGAGATTCACAGTCTGTAAATTTCTTACTCAAATAGTAAATTGCATGCTCTTTTCTCCCCGTCTCGTCGTGTTGACCGAGAACACAACCCATGCTTCCCTCAAGAACCGTCAAATACATTATCAAGGGTCTCCCTGCCACTGGGGGTATCAAAATAGGAGGCTCCTGCAGATACTTCTTTATTTTGTCGAACGCCTTTTGACAATTATCGTTCCACGTTACAGCTTGATCTTTCTTTAGCAACTTGAATAATGGTTCACACGTGGCAGTTAGGTGAGATATGAACTGAGCAATGTAGTTCAATCTCCCCAAAAACCCGCGCACCTCTTTCTCTGTTTTAGGCGTCGGCATTTCTTGAATCGCTTTTATTTTAGCAGGATCGACCTCTATTCCTCTTTCGCTTACGATAAACCCCAGCAGTTTACCCGATCTCACCCCGAAGGTGCATTTATTAGGGTTCAGCCTCAGCCTGAACTTCCTAAGTCTTTTAAACAACTTCAACAGATTCATCAGATGCTCTTCCTCTGTCTGGGATTTAGCAATCATATCGTCAACATAAACTTCGATCTCTTTATGCATCATGTCATGAAAGAGAGTCGTCATCGCACGCTGATATGTCGCCCCAGCATTTTTCAAGCCAAAGGGCATCACTTTGTAGCAAAATGTTCCCCACGGCGTTATGAAAGTAGTCTTCTCCATATCCTCTGGCGCCATTTTAATCTGATTATAGCCTGAAAAGCCATCCATGAAGGAGAATACAGAGTATTGAGCGGTATTATCAACTAATACATCAATATGAGGAAGTGGAAAATCGTCTTTTGGGCTTGCTTTATTCAAATCTCTATAATCCACGCACATTCGAACCTTGCCATCTTTCTTTGGCACTGGCACGATGTTGGCAACCCATGAAGGATACTTCGTCACAGCCAGGAACCCAGCGTCCCACTGTTTCTGAACCTCCTCTTTGATCTTCATTGCCATATCTGGGCGAGTTCTGCGAAGTTTTTGTTTGACAGGCGGGCAGTCTTCTTTCAGTGGCAGACGATGCACAACCATATCAGTATCGAGCCCTGGCATATCTTGATACGACCAAGCGAATACATCATTATACTCTCGGAGCATTTCAACCAGTTTTCGCTTGATATCACTCTGCAGTGCGGCTCCGATACGAATGTTTTTCTCAACCCCTTCCGACCCCAAATTGATAATTTCGATAACCTCGTCGTGAGGCAGAATGGCTCTTTCCTCTTGCTTCACCAACCAAGACAGTTCTTCAGGAACGTCGCTATCTTCGACAACCTCTTCTTCGGTCTGGAATACCGGGTGCTCGAAGTCGGGACGAGTCATAGGTGGCTCAAGGATGTCATCTGAAAATGTTATCCTGCAAAAGGAATGGTTAAGTGCTTCAAAATGCGTATAAAGCGGATAACCACGTTGCCGTTTTATTGAAAAATACAAAACAAGAAAGACAGGGATTACAGTATTTACACATGAAAAAAAACGCCATTTATTTAATGATTAACGAAGCAATGTTTATAACAACACAGCCCTAAGCAAGCCCCGATGCCCTGGGCAAGACATCAGATTATTCAACAATTAATAAAGCAAAGCATTACTGTTTAAAAGTCACAGGAACAAGCTCCTGAATAGACCAGTTGCACAGTCCTTGTCCTGGCGTGCTTGGCTGAATCCAGGCATCCATATCACAGTCGCTGTCCCCTTCATCAGACTCCGAAGCAGCATTGACAAATTCATGGCATACTCCACTGGCAGAGATGGTGATTGACTTTCTGAAATGAGGGGCCCCCACGGAAGGAGTTGATGACGACGGTCGGTACCCCAGTCCGAACCGGTCCATTTTCACCGGAATGTCCAATACTTTGCCCCAGCCCGTGGCTTCTCCTGCCTTCACTAGCGCTTGGGCCTCTTTATATGAAGAAACAGCTATCTCTGGCACTTTGCTTGGCCCGGGACCCTTGTCCTTTATGCGCAACCCTTCGAATGCCTGGCATGGCGTCTCGTGGATCTCCCCGTCGACTTCCACATATTTAAACGAAGATAGATGGCTGACCAGGATGTCTTCTTCTCCGCACACGGTGACTACACTGTCTCCGACCATATACTTTAACTTCTGATGCAGGGTTGACGTGACTGCCCCTGCCCCGTGAATCCAAGGTCTTCCCAGCAAGCAGCTGTACGCAGGCTGTATATCCATGATATAAAACTCCGTTGCAAACACTTCCGGCCCCACTTGCAGAGGCAAGGTAATCGATCCGAAGACTGTTCTCCGCGTGCCGTCAAACGCTCTGACTACCAAATCACTGGGAGTACACAAAATCCCTCGAACATCCAGCTTCATCATAGCCTTCTTAGGCAGCACATTTAAAGATGACCCGGTGTCAACCAATACGTGCGACATTGTCGACCCTCTGCACTCAACAGATACATGCAATGCCATATTATGATCCCTTCCTTTCGGAGTCAAGTCGAAATCAGTAAAGCCCAGACTGTGGCCTGCATTTACGTGTGCCAATACTCCTTCTAGCTGGTTTACGGAGACATCCTGTGGTACAAAAGAAGTGTCCAGGACTTTCAGCAAAGCGTTCCTGTGGGCTTCCGAACACAACAGCAATGACAGAATAGATATTTTGGATGGCGTTTGCTGCAGATGCTCCACGATTTTATAATCGCTTTTCCGAATTAAGCGCATGAATTCCTCTACGTCCTTCGACGCTGCTTCTTTTTCATTTGCTTGTACCGGAACATTCTCAACCGCTTTCCCCTTTCCTTTCGCTAGCCTTTCGGCCTCTACTTCAGGAGATATAAAGATTCTGCCGCTCCTCGTCATGCCTCCTGAGCCCACAACATTATCCACAACCTCCGCTGACTGCTTGTTAACATCGATTTTAATCCCGTCACAATACACCTCTAGCCCATATGACCATGGAACCGCTTTCGTGCTCTCATACGGGATTGGCCCGGCTTTAGTTATAGTAATCGGTGGTCGCTGAGCTGGTGCTGAAATGGTGATCGTCTTCCTAGGAATTGTCACTGTGGCAACATCACTCTGATTATCCATTACTGCCCCTGCCGGCTCGTCAGTTGCTGTTCTATCAAACTGCAATACACCTTCATCAATCAAGGCCTGAATGCCTTTCTTCAAATCCTCACACCCCCCAGACAGGGCCCAACAATCTAAGCAGTACTCATTACAACCCGGGTAAACACCTCCTTGCAACAGTCGGCTTTTTATTTCGCTCAGCGGCGTCTTTAAATCCTCAACATTCATAATCAGATTCAGACCTTCCTCAGTCAGCACGGCGTTCGCCCCATGATTAGGCATGGGTTTCTGGACTATATTCGCACCGGTCGTTCCGAAGTTGATAGACTTGTTGTCCAAGAGATCCTGCACAACGTGCTTAAAAGCATGACAACCTTCTATATCATGGCCCGGGGCCCCAGAATGAAACTCGCAGCGCCTATTTGCATCATAGCCGAACGGGGGAGTTCCCGTTATTGGTGCCAAGGTTCTTTTCTCTACCAGATTCAATCCCAACAAGGTCTGCAATAAATCAGCATAGTTAGAGGGAGGCTTCTCGAACACCCTTCTCGGCTTACCACCCTGGAATTTTCTCTGAGCTTGCTGTGCCCCCTGCTGAGGCTGCTGCTGCTGTGGCATTGGTTGCTGCTGAACCTGTTGTTGTTGCTGGATTGGTTGTTGTTGATACGGGATGGTGACACTCGACACTTGCTGCTGCTGACGATATGGATTTCTTCCCCTGCCTCGGCCTCGGCCTCGGCCTCCAAATACCGCGCTAGCTTCGCCCTGACGGCGCCCACCATAAGCTTTCCTATTACTGCCAGATGCAGTTGATTCATCGACTTGGAACTTTCCTTGCTTAATGTTCCGCTCAATCTTTTCACCCATCAGAATCAGGTCTGAAAAACTAGCCAGAGACGTATGAAACAACATATCATGAAACAGCCCGGTGAATGTGCCGACAAACATATCGTTCATTTCTTTATCTTCCACAGGAGGACGGACCCTGGCAGCCATATCGCGCCACCTTTGCGCGTATTCTTTAAAACTCTCCCCCTTCTTCTGCGAAAGCCCGGCCAACTGGACCCGATTGGGCGCCAGATCGCTGTTATACTTGTAATGGGCTACGAACGCCTCTGCTAATTGCTTCCAAGTCTTGATATCAGTGGGCTCCAACCCCATGTACCACTCTAAGGAAGGACCCGATAGACTATCCTGAAAGAAATGCATGAGCATTCTTTCGTCAGTGGAGTATGCAGACATCTTTCTGTAATAAGCTCGGACATGCACCTTCGGACATGTATCTCCTTTGTACTTATCGAACGCAGGCGCTTTGAACTTGATTGGCACCCTCAGCCCAGGTACCAAGCCCATTGTTGCCATGTCCAGACCCGCAGCACTCTGGTTTAGGACTCCTTTCATTTGCTCTTCCAGCATTCTAATCTTTTGAGAATCATCCATCGGCCCTTCAAAACCCCCTCCAGAGAAGGCGTCCTCCTGCTGATCCTCTTGCCACATACCGTTTCCAGCCCCGTATCCATCATACGCATTATTACGTCCAGCTCTGACCTGATTCATCCCCGGAACTCGGCCTCTGTTGCCGTACCCTTGAACACCTCCAGCAGGCCCTCCAGCCATAAAACCAGCACCGTTTCCGTTTCCAAAACCTCCGTAGCCCTGATTGACCATACCAAAACCATCTTGCCCAAAGCCTTGAGCATTAAAGCCATACTTGCCAGTATTGTCGAATCCCTGATCATTGAATCCGAACCCAGTATTGACAAAGCCATTGCCTCCGAGATTATCTCCCACATTGACATCACCCAGCCCAGCGTTATGGACAGCAGTTTCATTTCCAACTCCGACGTTACCATTCACAGCAGCGGCAGCGTTGTTGACGTTAGCAGCATTCACATTGACGACAGGCGGAGCCACTGGCGTTGGAGTGCCATCTCCATGAGCAGTATCAACCCGGACAGACTGATGATCTTCGTTACCATGACCAGCGTTGCGAGCCAACAGAGGCTGGACCATGGCCTGCAAATTCTCTTGCCCTTTTGCTATAGCCTCCATGGTCTGCATGAAGAGGGCGAGCTTCTCGCGTACATCCTGCATCTCGTTCTGAATCTGGTCCATGACTTTCCGACAGTTGGATCGTGTAGAATAGCGGTGCGGATGTTGATCTGGAATCCTGTTAGGTACCTGGTACAGAGCGAGAGATAAGACACCATTCATAGATTACCTGTTATGCAATATGAATATGAATGCAATGCAATGTGCCTGTGCATTAGGGAAGTTCATTCCCCCAGTTCTAGTGCGAAGGTGCCGGTGCAGTGACAGTGCTGACAATAAGAATATCGGAGTTGAATCATAGAAAGCCTCGTATATAACAGAGAGAATCAATAAGCCCAGGGTACAATATCACTGAGAGTACAAAGATGGCATGACCTCAACCAACAATCCTGGTGATGGTCAGCACTATGCAAATAAAGCATACAAATAATGGAATGATCAAATCCTCCCAAAAGTCTGGTACTCCTCTATCAACTTCTTGGTCTCCGGATGGCTTGGCCGATCAAGCAGCCCTTCAACAAGCTGGTTTCTCTTCTTAAGGATACGGCGTACGTCTTCAGCAGTTTCTTCCCATGTTGCTTCTCCGAAGCAATCTTCTAACTTTCGCTTCTGGGACACTGCTTCATCTCTAGATTTGATTGCCTTGTTCAGTGCATGCTGGACACTATACCGGTTCATCACTTCTTCCTCACACTTCTTGATGCTAGACTTCAACTTCTCTTCGAGGTCGGAAATTTGCTGCTTCAGCTTATCTTCCCTCTTCTTGTTGTTGGTGAGTGTAGCATTCCAAGTCTTGTTGCAAGAGGATATCTCTCGGTGTGCTGCGTCGAGCGCCTTCTTTTTGGCTTCCAGCATGTCATGGGAGCTTCTGAACTCTTGCCCCAGACGTTCGCGCTTTTTCTTTTCCTCGGTCAATTCAGCTCCTAACCTGTTTACCAGCTCAATCTGTTGCTGGAAAGCATATACGGCCTTGTTTTTCTCGCTGCGCGCCTGGGCTAACTCTTGCTCTAACCCTTCGTTAATCTTCATCAGGGCTTCTTTCTCTCTCACAACCTGTTCATATGCTTCTCTAGAAACAGTAGTCGGCTCTTCTACCGGAACGGGAACGAGAATTGGTGCGTCTGGAAACGGCATCCTCAACTGACTAGCCCTCTCCTGAATCCAAACTCTATAAGGTACATAGGCCTGACAGTCATTCTTTCCTAACAACGGCTTCCCTTTGCGGTTAATACGCGTCCAGGCATGTCGCAACTTGGCTAATAACTCCCCCTTCAAATCTCCCGTGAAGTACAGAGATTCCTGTACTTCCTCCTCTTGAGGTGGATTCTTCAGTGCATATCCGAACTGGCGAATGAATAGAGAAGGGTTGTAATTGATACACCCTTTTCTTCCTATCAATGGCACATTAGGGTAACCAGAACAACTGAAGATGAGCTCCGATCCCAACAGGTCCCTATCAAACCACTCCATATCTTCCGACGATAGCCTCATCAAACGCTCCGGCCAACCAACTGGAACTGTAGTCTCTGCAGCAGATCCTCTCTTAGGAAGATGACTCTCAAACCACATACTCAACAAGGGTACGCAAAGATGAACATTCTTCCCTCTTCCCTTCTCATTCTTGTAATGCAGTGAATGGTAGAGATCTCCGAGTAAAGTAGGCACAGGATTACCAGCGGCAAACAAGTAGAAAGCATCGAAGTCCACAAAATCCGGTATATTGGGGAACAAAACTATGCCATAGATGCACAAAGCCAACACAGCATTGAAAGCAACCCAGCACCCATTCTTGGCGTACTCTTGGGCTTTACCAACTAAGAACTGAAATGAGAAGCCTGGAACTCCACGGGAAACAGTAGTCACAAGTTCAGAAGCATCAACATGCAAGGCTTTTGCCAATTCCTCCGGCTTGGGCTTGGCATCATAATGAATGAATGGAACCTGGTTCTGCACAGGCAGCTCAACATACTCAGCGTATTCCTCCAAGGTTGGTCCCATAATAAAATCAGAGAACGTAAAACACCTCAAAGCAGGGTCATAGAATTGCATCAAAGCATACAGCCCATCTAACTCTACCTCTGTAGGTTTGCACACCAATCTCAATAATCTACCATAACTCATCCGGAAACTCCCACGAACACCCTCATCAGCAAGAGAGATCAACCCCAGTAAAGGAACAATATCAGGCGTAGGCAATTTTAAGCAACCGTTCTCCTTAAGCTAGTCATGATCAAACACTCAGAAGTCTGGGCACTAGAACTAGGGAAATGCAAATGCACCTGCAGCACAGACACACGTTAGTGAAATGCAAATGATAATGGATATGCAGGGATGCAATGCAAGTAACATTCAACAGGGACCAAAGCTGCAACTGAATAGCCTGAACCCAATCAAGAAAGGTCTCAGATAGACCATCCATAAGTCATCAAACCCTGGTCTCAGATAGACCTAAAATAAAACTCCAACACTGGTCTCTGACAGACCTCAAACCATAACTCACTGGTCTCTGATAGACCTCAAATCCCATCTATAACTGGTCTCTGACAGACCTCATAACACATCTCCAACTGGTCTCTGACAGACCTCAGATCTCATCTTTAGTTGGTCTCTGACAGACCTCAGAACACATCTCCAAATGGTCTCTGACAGACCTCAAACCTCTCCATAAATAACCAGGATCTCTGATCAAGAAATAACCGGTAGTCTGAAAGTCTAGTTACCTGCATAACCCTGAATCCCCTCACAGGTGGGTGGCCCTATAACTGGCACAAGGTACGGCATCCTATGCGGTCGTCGGCGTCACAGACTTTCAGGGTTGATGATACGATTCCCAGAAGGAGTGGCATCATCAATTCCTGAAGAGGCCTCACTCAGCCGACTTCCAAATGATCGGTCCCCAGAGTCGACAATCCAACTAACCAGCAACCCACGCCAACCAAAGGAAGGGGCAGGAGGCCAACCAGAGGAACCTCGTCTGAGTGTAGATTTCATGGGACACCGAAGCAAGCAAAGCAAGCGGGCGCCCACTAATTTCTACTCTAATTCTAGGTGCACTCAAGCCCAGGTCCGGCTTATCTCTCAATATCAGAACACCCGTCACACCCCAGATACAGCAACAATAATCAATATATAAAGCTGAAAATACAAGGTTAGAAATATAAAATAGCTCCATACAAAGTCCTCGACGGGAAAACAAGCGTTAGGATTGACTCTCTTAAGGGACGTTGGATCCCAAATGCATAAGAACCATCGCAGTCCTTAGCAGCCAGGGGACGTTGGATCCCCAGCAGAGTCGCCAGCTGCTGGGGATTGCCCCAAACAGCCAGGAAAAAAACTCAGGCGAAGGGAACCGTTGGGGTTTCCCCAGCAGAGTCGCCAGCTGCTGGGGATTGCCCCAAACAGCCAGGAAAAAAACTCAGGCGAAGGGAACCGTTGGGGTTTCCCCAGCAGAGTCGCCAGCTGTCGCTACTGCGAAAATCGGCGCCGGCTGAACAGAAGAGTCGCCACCGTGCGTTATTTATCCCACGGGAGGGAAAGGAAACGCTCAGAGTAAACCTCGCACAACACGGGAAAGGTATGGTCATCGCAACCAAAACCTGGATTCGGGAGTCGGTTACGCAAGGGGAAGGTATTAGCACCCCTCACGTCCATCGTACTCGATGGGATCCACGCTTGTTTTCGGGTATGGATTGTTATTCTATCTACTCTAAAGGTCTGGGGTTAAAAAGAAAAATAAAATGAAAATAAAAATGACTCGGCAAAGTATCGCACTTTATGCCTACGTATTCCCGTCTGGAACGAGAAATCAGAGTCAACGTAGTTCGCCTACCTACGGGAAAGGAGGGGAAGGTTGCTCGCTAGGATATCGCATCCTATGCCTACGTACTTTCACACGGCATGAAAGATCAGAGCAAACGTAGTTCGGGCCACGCACGACATAAGTCTGTCCTTGATTGATTTTATTCCTTCTGAAAAGGGTTTTTCTGATTAATAGTCCAAGAGGACAAAAATGACGTTTTGATGAGTTCACATTCTTTTACGGAAGAAGTGTCTTTTATTGTGTTTGAAATCTTTATTGTGTTTTTCTGTTTGTTTTGAGAAAGAAAGAGACAGAACTCTAACCTACGGTTGCGAAGGGAAACAAACTAACCTAATGTTATCATGCATGGGTTAAGACCTAGTGCCTATCATGCTCCTCTCTTGCACAGAGAGAAACAGAGATCCTACGGGATAGGCAGAAACAGAAACAATATCAGATATATACAGTAAAACAGTAAAATGCATGGATGCGACAATACAAGCGAGGCAAGGGAGTCCCACTCAACCTCGAACCTAGAAAACAATAGGCAAAAGTGAACAGGATTCACTTTCAACCCAACAGGGTAAACAGCAAACAATACAGTTCAGAAAACCAATCAATACATCAGAAATGCAATACAACAGCAGAAGAAACAGCATCAGCAGCTCTGAATCAACATCTGGCTTCAAGTAATCTCCAATCAGCTACAGGCTTCAACAAGCATCAGTCTCCATCTTCATGGCCTTCGGGCAAGGGTTTTGATCATCATTCTTCCATCTGCAATGGCTTTTCTTCAAGCTCAAACCTCCAGGATGAGGAATCAGTCACAAGAGTGAATTGGGTGTTAAGCAACCAGTTGACTACCAAGGGTGGTGAACAGACTGCTTCTAACACAAGAGACATTTTCTCTCAAGAGTTCTATCTCATAGACACTATCACCAAGCCTTCCAAAGGAAGGGGGTGAGTGTCTTAGAGAGACTCTGAATCACAGAGAAGAATGGATGCAGACAAGGCAATCCATGTTTGAGAAACAATCTTTCTAATCTAGAGCTCTGCCTAGCTCCTAAACTCTAGTCTCCTCAGCATCTGCCATCAAGAAACTCCTCCTCAACTCTGACAGTTGATCTTCAATCTTTGAATCTCCAATAGCTTCATCGTCACAAATCTTCAGCTTCCCCAGGGCCCCAGGCAAACCCAATACCCAAACAAGCAAGCAACAATCCCCAGAGGGCACACCACACCAGTCAGACAGTATTAATAGCAGTAGGGGAATCCTAACTTTTCTCTAAGGGATCTAATAACTACCCATAGCCCCTATAGTCCCATAACTAATCTAATTAAACCCTAAGTCCTGAGGGAAATGAAATCAAACTTCTTAAGTTGTCACCTAAAACCCTAGTTTTGTTCATGATGTTCAAACCTATTTTAATCACCTAAAATTAATTCCTAAAAATGGGAACTAAAATATTTCTACAAGCCTAATATCTCATCTAAACAATATGAAAAGAATGATCAAAAAATATTAAAGCATGGGAGAGAACAAAAATCATTAAAATAATGCATGAAATGAACTATTTAATATGACATTTATTTAGAAAATATGCAAAAATATGAAATAAAAATTAAAAATGCAATTTTATTTTCCTATAATATTCTAGACATTTTAAAGAACATATGGTAAAAAGAATGGATTAAAATGCATTTTTTATGAATTAGTTATGATTTAATGAAAATTGGTAAAATAAAATGGAATTAAGAAAATAAAGTTGGAATTAAAATGAGGGAGGGGGGTTAGAATATCAATTCGCTCCAGTTATAAATCCAGAATGGGCTACATATAGGGGGTGCGAGTAGCGTTTTGGTTAAGCCCAGCATCAAGTCAGAAACAATAAAAAACTAAAAACGAGCAGGGGGTGAAAATAGTAGGGATATTACGTTGAAAATGGTATTGGGCTCAACATTGGGGGTGGGATTAGCATCATAGATTCAGGCCCGCCCGTTTCAATTAATGAAACGGCGCGTTTTGGCCAACTCAATTCCCTCCACATTCTGAATTGAATCTCAGCCCTAGGATGGCCTCACAAGTCAAAGGTCCAACAATAGATACACGGCCACGATTGCGTCTTCCCCAATGGCTCTGCTGAATTAGGGTTTGAGCTTCCATGGCCACCATGCACGAGCCAAGCTTACACCACTCTGTTCTCCCTATCCAGACCATGAATCAACACGATTCCAACATGAAAGATGCTCAGAATCTCTCCCTCTATAATCCTATGGCATTAGATTGATTTGAAACTCACCACAACAACAAACCCGATCGAAGCAAAATCTGGTTACCATGAAATTACTCTGAGATGCGCCATCAAAATTCTTCATCAAACTTATCCTAATCTAACCTATAACTAATGGTTATCATTCTGATCAATCAAGCTAAGCTTATGATGCATTAACCTAGGAGTTTCAAGCCCTAACCGTTTCTACAACCTGCTAATCATCATCACCAAACCACTCCAAATTCACCCTAACTGCTCTACTAACTTTCTACATTACATCTAAACTAACAAAGCTATGCCTAACTAACTGAATCAAGCAAATCGAATGAAAACTTACCTGATGTAAAACCTTGAGAACAGCTATGGAAGATGTGGATCTGAAGCTTCTAAGTGTTGGATCTTGATCAATCCTTGATGAACTTGATTCTGTATGCAAGCTTTGGATGAGACTTGGCCAGAATTATGCTATCCACTTGAGATTGTGATTTTGATGTTCTTGAGAAAAGCACTCGAAAATGGATGATAATCACTTGATCCTTGCTTCAATTCTGATCTATGATGAATATTGAATAGGATTGGATTGATTTTGAGGAAGATTGATGAAGATTTTGGAGAATTGGAATGAAAACTCAATGAGAAAGTATGAGAAAAATTTGTGGAATTCTTGGTGCAAATGAGGCCAACCCTTGCCAAATTCATCTTTCATGAATATATAGACCCCAATGGTACATTCTAGATCCATCTTGCACATTCCCTTGTTTTCAAATTTTGGCTCATTTTGATTATGTTTCTTAAAAAGCAAGCAACCATGGATAACTTCATTTTTTCCTTCTAAACTCAAAAAAGTGTGTGAACCATTGTTCTTAGAATTGTTTTTCCATTCAAAATCATATATTGGAAGTCTCCATTTGGACTTAGAAATCTCCCAAACCATTTTCCAACTTGAAATTATTCACTTTATAAGCCTTTTTAGTTCATATTTTGACCAATTTTGTAACATCATGCTATGAGCTTCTCCAATAACTTGTGACCTTCTTTCTAGACTTAAAATCCCATTTGGAGCAAGTTTGATGTTGTAAGTTTTTCCATTTGAGGCCTCCTTGTATGAGTTTTGGGTATAGGTTAAAATGACCTGTAATTCACAAATGCCCAAAATACCCTTTGCTTGTCAAGACCATAAGTTGAGTTCTCCACATCATATGAAGGCATGCCATACCATTCTAGAAAGCTAAGACAATGAGGAACAATTCTTATGTTGACCAAGAATTCATTTGAAATCTCCTTGAGGGGCAAAACTAGCTTGGAAGTCAAGTCACTTTCACAGACAAAAATTCAGATACCCCAGATGACCTGTAACTTGCAAGGACCATAACTTGAGTTCTACAAATCTCCTTGAGGTCTTCCACCACTCAAATTAAAGGTCTTGAGATCCTCTACAAGTTTCATGTTGGCCAAGGAGCCATTTGAAGCTAGCATTTTGACTTATCTTGCTTGGAAATTTGACCTAAACTAGGGGATTTTACAGAGAAACCCTAATTTAGTAACTCCTCTTCTCCTTGATTTCTCTTGAATTCTCCTTGTCATATCTCCATATCCTTCTTTATATGTCCAATGTTGATCCCCACATCTCTCCAATAGCCTTGAATGCTCTTTTAAGTCAGTCAATTGACCTAGGGTTGACCTAGGGTTGACCCAGATGAAACCCTAGTTGACTGTCTTCCACTATAGCTCTTGTGCTTTCATCAATGACTTGCTTTCTTCTCCAAATGACTTTGTAAGTCTCTCATAAGGTCTAGATGCTCTCCATACCTTCACTCCACAGCTCACAACCCTCTTGTTGATCCTCAGATACCCTCAGCTAGGAGATGGACTCAAGGCTTGATCTGCTGAACTCTTTGCTTTCAAATTCTTTCCTGATGACTTGAATATGACTGAATTGGGATAATAACCTCTTGATAGGCCTCTAGAGATGAAAATAATGATTGGTCCCCTGTTGAATGACTTGCTATGCTTATGCTATGCAAATGGTTAGTCTATGTACATGACTCTATGTGCAAATGCTAATGATAATGAAACATAAATCCAAGGAATAAGGTTGAGCAAATTTTAGGGTGCAACAAAAAGCAATTAAAATAAAATCAAAAGTGAATTAAAGAATAAAAATGCTGAGAAAATAAGGGGGACGTTGGATCTAGTGACTTAGTCTCCTCATCTAAGGCCTGCCAGCACGCCACCTAAGCTGCCCAGTCAGCTTTAATGAAACGCAGCGTTTCCATGCTAGGTCCAAGTCAAAAACTCAGGTTGAATCACGTGCATTGGATCTGAATACCAAGTCTCCTCTCCAGACTCATCCAAGGGCTCATGGCCTTCGTCCTCGTTTGAAACCTTAGATGGAGGGAAACATTCAGGCGGTGGCTCGGTGGTCGCGCCACCGTCTTCTCTGATGAGCTCACAATTACAGGTCAAGAAAACACAACAAAACCTATACCATTCCACTCAATTTTCCACGCTGAATCCAAATATCACCTCCGTTTCTCCTAATTCTCACTAGAATTTAAAACACGATAAAGAATCCAAAATACACCACATCCTGAAATCTAATCAAACCTCCAATTAAAGCCACAAATCTTCTCTTTATTCATCATAGATCATCATAAGTCATTCCAATCATGCTAAAACTCCAGAATCAGGCAGTTATAGGCTCTAACAGAATTCATGTCACACCTTGGATCATCTCTAAACTTCCAAATTTCTATCCTAAAACGTTCCAGGCATCTTCCTAATTCTTAACCTCAAATCAATTCCAACTAAATCATCCTAGAATCAGTGCAATTTTGAAATGTACATACCTGGTTTGTAGCTTCGATTTGAGGCACTTCCACTGTGATTCAAGCTTCCAAATGATGCAGAATCGTTCCTTGATGAAGGATAATGCTATTGGATATCTTGATTTGCTCTGAAAAGCTCTCAAACTCCAAACACGATTTTCAGTTTTGGCTTCAAAGTTCCCTCTGCAATCTCTGGCTCCAACTGCAAATGATCACCAACCTTGATCCTAACTTCTTTCTGAACTTATATAGAGTGAATTTGGATGATTTGGAGGCCCATTGGAGGCCCAAACAGTGAGATCCAACTTTCACATTTCTCTTCAAAGTCCAACTATGGTGTACACGAATATGAGTCAATTCCTTCTCCAAGAAGCTTCATCTGTAATGCTTGTGGATTGTGGAGAGTGTAGGGATCAAATTGAGTCCTTGTTTGCATCATATGACCACTATTTGAAGTGTTACTTATTCATGAAGTAACAAAGTGAAATGTCATGAAATTTGCCCCAAATGGATTTTATAATATTGCCATTGTGCTCCAAATGATATTTCTAATCATATGAGCACTCATTTGCCTTGTTTTGAACACATATGAATTAATTTAGATTTTTTTCACTTAAATGCCTTTAAAAATGCCCTTTACCAAGTTCCTTCAAACCAAGTCTCACCCTAAGCCAAATCAATGCCTCATGGATACATGGTTGACCTTAAAATCCCATTTTGAGCAAGTTTTGTGTTGGACAAAACTTCATTTGAAGTGTGCAAGATAGAGAAAGTGACCTATAATGCCAAATGACCTATAATCTTACTTTCCCAAAATACCCCTGACTTGTAAACCTCATAACTTGAGTTCTACAAATCAGATGAAAGACTTCTAGTACAATTTGGAAATATAAGATCAAGACCTAAAACTTTCATGTTGGCCAAAGGTTGAGGATAGACATCCTTATGGGTCAAAAGTTCCTTGGAAGTTGGTTGACGTTTGCAGACAAATTTCACATTCATCTGATGACCTGTAACTTGTCTGGATCATAACCTGAGTTCTAGAAATCCAATCAAGGATTTCTAGTACTCAAATTAAAGCTAAGAACATGCTCTACAAGTTACATGTTGGCCAAAAGTTGATATGAATCATGTATCTTGAGACACATGGTCTTGAAGTCAGGCACAAAATATGGGGTTTTACCCTGAGAACCCTAGTTTAGCAACTCCTCACACTTTGAATTCTTCTTGGATTGATCTTGGAATATCACCTCATGTATCTCAACACAACTTTCCATGATCACAAAGACTTAGAAATAGGTTTTGGTCCTCTTCAATTACACAATTGACTCAAGGTTACTCAAATGAAAACCCTAATTGCAACCCCCTCAACTGTGGCTCTTCACACTTAGCATAATGACTTGACTGAGCTCCACCATGACCCTCAAGGCACTCCATGAGCTATATCCAAACACCCTATCCATGATCAAGGGTTCACAACCCACTGATGATCTTCAATTGGTCCTCAGGTTAGGAGATGAACCCTACACAAACAACCAAACTTCTCAAGAACATAACCCTCTTCCTGATGACTTTGGTGACCTCTCAAGCTTGAATAAGACCTATAGATAGGCTCCTCTTGATATAAACCACACTTGATCCCCTGTTTAAATGAATAATGCTATGCTATGCAAATGCTATAACAATGCAATGCTAATGCAATGAAACATAAACCAAGTAAGAAGAAGGTTAGGTAAAATTTGGGGTGCAACACCTCATTCAACAAGGACATCTAAAGAAGTATATCAAGAGAAACTTCTCCAGAGGATCATGTGTATCCATATCCCGAAGACCGAGACCCTTCAGGAAGTATGAAACCCAAGAAGTAGAGGGAACCATCTAAAGTTGGTGAAGATCAAGCCATTATCCATACTTTTAACACAATCATAGGAGGATTCATTGAGGGAAAGATCCCCAGTATTGCCTAGAAGGAACAAGTCTGCCAAGCCTTGAACATTCATAGCTCGCCCATTTAACCTAGGACTAGCGATCCAGATGCTTCAAAATCCATATTGCCTTTTTAGAGGAATATATTATCGAGATTCAGCCTCACAATGATGATCCCATGGTTATCTCCATTTATTGCGATGATTGGGAGATCAAGAGGGTTTTGATTGGTTGGGAAGTTCTATATGCATCTTTTACTATGGCGCCTTTGAGAGGTTTCATCTGAACATGGATGACCTTAAGCCATTCCAAGGATCGCTTGTTGGATTTTCAGGAAAACCAATTAGGGTAAGGGGCTACGTAATGTTGGAGACCAACTTCAGAGAAGAAGGAAGTGCCAAAATGATAAAGGTAAGATACATAGTTATCGATGTGTGCTCATCGTATAATATGATATTAAGGCAACCTACTTTTAATTAGCTAGGAGTCGTCCTATCCACCCTATATCTATATATGAAGTACCTACTTCCATATGGGTGACAAGGCATTATCTAGGGAAACCAATAGGTCTTAAAAAGACGTTATATAAAGAGTTTAAGGTTAAAGAGGGGAAGTCATTATACATGAGCATCGTGAGCACGAAGATATGAACATAGCCATTGGAGAAAACTCCCATTGGGGAAGTCCTCGCCAATTCAGAGAAAGAGATCACCAAATCTACGGTAAGGGAGATGATTTCCCTCAGTTAGCTTAGTGTATTCAATAATTATTTATTTAGGTCAAGTTATAACCTCAACCAAGTTTTGTAAGGATATTAACATTTTTTTATGAGGCAATCTTTTCCAACATGGTTAAAACAACGCCCAATTTTTAATGGGCTCTCCTTTTATTTAAATAAATGTTGGGTTATTTCTAATTTACCTACAGGATCTCAAGAGGCAAAGGAGCAAGGTCAAGATTGCCTCCAAAGGCTACTAAACATACTAGATTCCTATGTTGAAGTCATTTCCACCTCTTAAGACTATTAAACATGATGGATCCCTATGTGGGAATCCTTGACGCCTCTTAAGGCTATTAAACATGCTTGATCCATGTGAGAGTCCTTATCGCCTCATTAGGATATTAAACATTCTGAATCCCTATGTGGGAGTCCTTGTCGCCTCTTAAGGCTACTATACGGGATAAATCCCTATGTCGGAGTCTTTGTCGCATCTTAAGACTATTAAACATGTCAGATCCCTATGTCAGAGTCTTTGTCGCTTCTTAAGACTATTAAACATGTCGGATCCCTATGTGGGAGTCCTTGCTGCCTTTTAAGGCTGTTAAACATGTTGGATCCCTACGTGGGAGCTCGTGCCACCTCTTAAGGCTATTAAACATGATGGATCCCTATGTGGGAAATCATGTTTTCTCTTAAGGATAATAACCATGTCGGATCCCTATGTGGGAGTCATTTCCACCTCTTAATGTTATTGAGCACTCTTGTTCGCCACGTGGAGGTTATTGGTACCTTGTAAGCTCATTAAAAATGGTGAACCCATACGGTGAGTCTTTGCTGACTCTTAAGGCCATTCGACCAACATAGGCGCTAGGGAAGAACCTAAGCATTGAAATTCAAGGTAGATACTATGGATTCTAAAATGAGGGATAATAGATTCAAATGAAAAAAATACCAGCCACGAATAAAAAATAAGAAAAGTATAAAATGTGGAAGCCCTCAAGGGCGATTGTTGATCTTTTAGAAGCCACTTGAGAAACTCTGAGTTGGATTAAAATGTAGATTAATGATGTTTTTTCCTTCAAACGAACTACTCTAGTGTGTGATAGGTTTTTTTTTTTTGCAAGTGAGAGATGTGAAAAAGGGAGAAAAATGATTGGGGAAGGTTAAATTTATGTCATATTGTGTTTCCCAAGGTCCTGTAACGGGTCACCCGCTAGGCGAGTTGGGTTGTGCTAGTCGAGGACTCATGTTTTTTACCTTTGGGTTTTCCCCTGAGTACACTAGGCGAGGAATGTTCTGGCCTCTCTACGCTTAGAAAATCCATATTTTGTTGGCTTTGTCATTTTTCTTTCAAAGTGATTTTGAATTGAAATGACGAAAATACAAAAAGTAATTTTAAAGAAAAATTGTCAAATGTGGGTTGTGTTGCCTGCCAACAAGCGCTTGTTTAATGTTAGTAGCTTGGTAATGATCAATATTTTGTAACACTAATTACCTTATAACTTATCTCACAATCTTTGATTGTGACATTTACTTCACTTTTGCCTATGTCCACGAGTATCCTTGTAGTCTTCGTGAAAGGTATTCCTAAGATGAGAGGCATTTTTGGATTTGCTTTAAAATCTAACACCATAAAGTCCACAGAAAACGAGAACTTATTATCATACCATAATTTTTAACCCTAAGATCTCACTTCATTTGCATCTTCATAATGCATCAAGATCACAAACTTGGTTCTCCTCTAACCCTCTCATCCTTATGTTTGGCTTTGTAGAGATCACCAAGCACCTTTCTTTGTATTTTTTCCTTTGTGATTATGTACTTTATGTTTCACTAACTACTAATCAAAATACCAAAAATATGTCTTGTATCCTTTTGTTTCCTTGCAAGGTAGGGTGCTATATCAAGAACACCAAGCATAATTCATCAGCTAAGGTTTTGATTCCCTCAGGGTTAAAATATGGTCAATAATTGATTCCCAAGGGACTGTCTTATCAAATCATGGCTTCTAATATCAAAATAAAATGCTTCAAGAATCATTTAGTCTCACTTTGGTCAAAGATATCTCAAAGTTTAGTAGCTTGTTTCTCAAGAAAAGTCAAAGGTTCATGAGTTTATTTTTATGCATTCATCAACAAGTTACCACACTCTTTAGGAAATTTAATCAAAGGACATTCAAGTAAAAGTTATTTTGAGCTCATATGATCATCCATGTGCTTTGAAATGCAAGAAAATCCAAGATCGCAAGTTGATTCAAGTTGATTTGACCTAAAAGTCAACATTTGAAAGTCAAATTTCCAAGAATCACAACTCCTTCAATTCTCAAAATTTTTGAATGCTTCATTTTGCATATGAATCTTCTCAACATCCTCTTCAACTTCTCTTTACATTACAAGAGCAAATTATGTTTAGAAGATCATCAAAATTTTAGAGACATTGTAGGTCATTTGTGGACTTAGTGAAATTTTGCCTATTTTTAAGTGACTTTTTCTCAACTTTCAAGAATCATAACTCTTTCAATTTTCAACATATGGAGCTTATTATTTTTGCACAATATCATTTGTGATACTCTCTACAATATTTTTTCGAGTGTCAAAGTCAAATGGTGCTTGGAAGGCCATGTAATTCATTGATACATTATAGATCATTTTCAGCCATTTGGACTTAAATTTTTAAGGTTTGGTTTGTCAGATATTTGTGCTACCCTCAACATGACATAAATTTTTTCTCAACCATCTAAATAAAATCTTACTTGGCGCATTGTGATCTTTTCCATGATGTTAACAAATTTCAAAAAGAATGGAGTCAAAAAGCCTCATGTACAAGGTGCCCCATTGATGCAAACATGGTTACTTGGGACTGAAGATTTGCACCATGATCAAATTTTTACCTTGATCAGAACCTGTTTACAAGCCAAATTACTAAGTGTTTTGGACCTAAACATGTTTAATTAAGTTTCCAAAAGTTAATTGACTCATGAAACACATGATTTGGCTGAGTTTTGATGCATTTCAAGTCACACTTCCTTCATGATTGCAAGCTTTTGAGAGCTAGAAAACCCCTACTCCACCTTCAAATTTTCTGCAAAAAAGTGAGCTATCGTGTTTTGATTTCCAGCTACTTTCAACTCAATTTCTTCATTCAATTAGCTCCATCGTGTTTCTCTAAAACTTCTGCAACAAGAATAAAGCTCTAAGAGTCCCTGAATCACTCCAACCAAATCCAGTTTCAGAGCTCTTCCGATTATTTTTGGACATGGTAGTTTAAAGCTCCATTTTCAATCAAACAAGTTACCACAATGTAGTCCTTTGCTTGCTGAGTATTTCCCCTAACCTAGCTGGTGTTGATAGCTTGTGTTCATCATTTAATTTTTGTTTTCGTGTTTGCATGTTCTTTTGATTTTCCTCAAAATTCTCTCTACTCCCTTTCAATAAATAAAAATGGAGAGTAAGGTTGAGTTCATCTTGATGAGACGGTTGCAATGATGGTGGTCTCATGCTCTCATGTTACCATTTAGCAATGATGGTTAGAACGATGACTGAGGTGTTATATACGTTGACTAATTGAAATGTTTTCATTAGTCTATTTCAAATGTGTTCATGTGTTATTTTCATTGTAATTTCTACCGTGCATCATCATCTTAGGAGCGTGGGATCTGCCGCGTCAATTAATGAAGTCAGATCCTACACTCCTCCTTTTTTTCCCTTTTATTTTATTTTGTTTTTTGTTTTTATTATTAAATTGATTTTCATTCAAAAATTCATAGAAAATTAATTTTAACTCCAAAAAATTCCAAAATAATTTATAAAATTCTATTTTATTTTTCTCTTTCTGATTTTATATTTTTCATTTTTTATTTTCATCATTTTCTATTTTTCATGATTTTTCTCTTTTTTGAAGCATTTTAATTAGTTTAAAAACAGTTTTATGCATTAAAAAAATTCTCAAAAACTTTATTTAGCATTCTTGACTTGTTTCTGACTTGCATGATTTTTCTTGACCATTTGTGATTTGATTTGATGCATCATTTTCATTTTCATCTTAAAATTAATTTCAAAAATTATTTTAGTGCATTTTAATTCATATTATTACATTTTATTCTTGTTTGACATTTGTTGACTGCTGTTGGCCTTGGAACTTAGTTGATTTGGTCACAAGTCTTATCAAACTCAATGGATCTTGGGTGTTGATAGGGTGAAAATCCTAATCCACCAAAATGGATGATTGATTTTGATGATGACTTTATCATCACTTGGATCAAATTTGGATTTTCCTTTTTGTTTGATCCTCTCTTCTTCCTCCATTTCTTTTTTCGTTTTCATCTTTATTTTGATCAATTGGAAGATGTGTAGGTCATCTTGTTCATGAGATCTTGAATTGTATTTGATGAACTTTCATTATTTCAAATCTACCATTTGATTGATTATTTGATTAATTGAGATACTTTGGATTGATGCATAAGTTTGTCCTAAGTATCATGAAGGATTGATTGATGTAATGGATCCATCTTTCCTTGACTTAGGTCTTGATCCACCTTGTTTTGACTTGTGATACATGTTTTAGAAGTGTGATCTATATATCATATCTCTAACATGTATGGTAGATAAATTATTACTGACCGACCTCCAATAGTATAATCTTTCTTATAGATTATGCTACGATTGCTTAACATAACACTAAATTTGTCCCTAATCGGAATGTGATCATTTTGGTCCAATTTTAGATATGAGTCATCTTTAGTTTAGATGTAAATCTCCTATCTCCATAGAGTGTAGATTCTTTTACACCTAAGAGAGCTAGTGGCATACTTATTGATTTTATCCAAGTTGGAGCCCTTCTCAAAGGATGATGCAAAGTTATCACACTTGTTGGGTTGATTATTTGAGTAATCTACTTTAAATGACAAAATATCTTCATTAATACTCACACTAATTTTAATTGCGCTAACATTTATTTTATGTCATTTAATTTTATGCACATTTATCTTTAAGTCATTTACTTTCTTGCACTATATATTGCTTTAGTTTATGCTTATCATTTCATATAATATTGTCTTGTTTATGTTTATGCCTTTTTCTCTTTATCCATTTGGACTTTCTTTTTATTTTTCCTTTTAAGACATTAATAAAGGCTTAAACTTTAAAAATACTTAATTTTCCTTGGACTATTTGGGTGACTATCCTTTGCTCATGGATGATGGACTTAGAATTAGGTTCCTTTCCCTATTTTTTGGAGTTATATCTTGAGACCTTGAATCTTGTCTTGTACTTTGATCTTGAGAGATCATCTTTGAAGACTTGGCTTGCATTTGATGTTTGATTATTTCTCTTCTTATCTTACTTCTTATCTTCTTGCTTAAGTCCAAAGGATGAGAGTTTTGCCTTGTTTATGTCAAAGACTTGTATCTTGGTTAGATCTTTCCTTCCTTAGCTTTTATTTTATGCTTTAGGATAGTCTCTCCATCTCTTTCCTTCTTAAATTTTCAAATCTTTTCCCTTTTTCAAAACCTTCTTCTTTCAAACTAGAATCACTTTCATAATAAACCTTGACTTTGTCAAGTGTATTTTCAAACTCATTATAGCCGTAAAATTGTGAGTGTAAGCTATTGATTAACTTAACTCATAAAGCAAGACTCGCCACCGCATTTTTATTTTATCCAAAGGAAAGGAAAAAGAGCGAACAAAACCTAAAGAAGTTTTAAAACAAAACTAATAAAACAAACAGAGAGAGGGTAAGGGGGTTGGTTACGTAAAGGGAAGGTGTTAACACCCAAAACGTCTATAGTACTTTATAGGAACCTCTTTGAAATATCTACGCTTTTTGGTTTGAAAATGGTTTGCTTGTAAAAGATTGGGAAGGTGAGAAAAGAAGTATTTTTTTATAATTTTGTATTTGACATGACTTCCTGAGCCTCGTGCCTACGTACCCACAAAGTGTAATCGAGAATTAAAACCTTGTAGTTCTTGGTAAAAAATGGTTTGTTTGGTTCATTTTAAACAAAAAGAAAAATTGTTATTTTAAGGAGAATACTACAACTAATGACCCACAAGTAATGAGAACTTTGCATCACAAGAAGAAGGGCTCCAATTTGGATAAAATCAACAAGTATTCCACTAGCTCTCACAAGGGGAAAATAATTACCATCAATATAATGGAGATATGAGAATTATATCTCAACTATGAAAGTGACTCATGTATAAACTTTATGAAAAGTCTCAAGCATAAAGTGCACAAAGGCACAAAATAATTGAATGAGTTTTTATATTTGTTGTCTTTTGAAATTGGTCAAAGTATAATTAAGATTGATTAGCATTTATTAAATAAAAGATTTTGAAAATTCACTTGACAAAATCAAGGTTTTATTTAAAAAAAGGTTCTAGTTTGAAAGAAGAAGATTTTAAAAAAGAGAGAAGATTTTGAAAATTTAAGAATGAGGAAGAGATGAAGAGAATATCCTAAAGCATAAAATAAAAGCTAAAGACAAAGAAAGATCTAACCAGGAGAAGATAACTAACCCCATGACATAAGTCAATCAATAATTCCCTCCTTTGAATTGAGCCTTGAGCAAGCCAAATAAGCAAATAGTAATCCAAACATCAGATGGAAGCATAATAACCAAGATGTGTCTTCAAGAGAATCCTTAAGTCAAGGGTACCAGATGAGTCCAAGTAGGTCTTAAGATGTACTTCCAAGCCATTGTCAAAGTCTTAATTCTAAGCCTAAAACTCCATAATGCATAGGTTAGTAAAATCAAGTCCACAAAGTAACCAAGTCTTTTAAGAGGTTTAATATTTATTAATGTATTAAGAGGAAGAAAGTCCAAATGGACAAAATTAAAAGAGCATAAGCATAAGCACAAGTCCAAGTGGACAAAGAGAAAAGTAATATGATAATATGATATGAAATGTTAAAGTAAAAGCATAAAAGTAAATGGAAATAAGTAAAGAGCATACAATAAATGACAATTAAAGTAAAGATCAGTAAGTTAGTGATCAGTAATTTTCCATTTTTTGGAGAACACTCAACTAAACATCCAAAGGTATGAAAATATGGTCTTATACATTACCAAGGGAAGAACTCCAACTTGGATAAAATAAAAAAGTATACCACTAAATCTCTTTAGTAACAAAAGATCCAATCTATTTCACACAATACTATGGAGAATAGGAGGCTGACAATCTCACTAACAAAAATGAATAAGTTTTCTATTCGAGACAGATTTAGTGTTATGTTAAGCAATCGTAACACAACCTATAAGGAAGGTCATACTATGGGAGGCCGATCAATAATAATATTTGTGCTAATAAAAGCTAGATAAATGACATGTAAATCATTCACCTAAAGCTTACCACACAAAAAAAGTGGTCTCATCTTAATCAAGAACTTCAAAAAGT
Organism: Lathyrus sativus; assembly: GCA_963859935.3. Classification (NCBI taxonomy): domain Eukaryota; kingdom Viridiplantae; phylum Streptophyta; class Magnoliopsida; order Fabales; family Fabaceae; genus Lathyrus; species Lathyrus sativus. Next base: position 484,156,780 of record OZ012737.1, read on the forward strand.
TCTATGATGTTAAAGATTTTCATCAACTAAAAGAAAAAAAGAGAAGGGAAATGAAGAAGACGCATCAAGGAAACCAAAACAACAAATTGAATCCAAGAATTGATCAAGCTATCATCAAGATCAATCATCCATTTTGGTGGATTAAGGTTTTTACCCCATCAACAACCAAGATCCATTGAGTTGATGAAATTTGACCAAATCAATCAAGACTCAAGTCAAACAATAGTCAACAAAGGTCAAACAAGAAAAAAATGCAATAAAATTAAATAATATGCATCAAAATGATATTTAAAATGAATAAAAAAGGAAAATAAACATGAAAATGTAAATATGCATCAAACAAGATCACAAATGATCAAGATAAATCCAGAAAGTCAGAAACAACTCAAGGATCATATACAAAAACTTTGAGAATTTTAAAATGCATAAAAATACTTTAAAACTATTTAAAACATATGAAAAAAGAAGAAAATCATGAAAAATAGAAAATGGTAAAATAAAAATGCACAAAAATGCTCAAAAACTAGGAAATATTTTTATGGAACTATGAAAAAATTTTGAGTGAAAAATGTCAATGTAGCTATTTTTTTATGAATTTTTAAAGTTTAATGAAATTTCAAAATAAAATTAGAAAATAATAAAAAGAGAAAAAACAAGAAGCGTTTGATCAAGCCTCATTAATTGACGTGACAGATCCAGTACACCTGAGATGAAGGAACACAATGGAACACACACAATGGAACACACGAAAGGCAAAGCATAAGATCACATTTAAATCCAACCAACGAAAATATTTCAAATCTCCAATGTGGCGCCACGCAAACCACCGCCTTCAACCTCTCTGGTCATCTTCTCTGGTGAACCAGTCATCGGAGATTGCTAGATGGTAACATTAAGACATGAGACCACCATCATTGCAACTATCTCACCAAGGTGAACACAAATCCATCCTCCATTTTCATTTATTGAAAAGGAGTGAGGAGAATTTTGGAGAAATGTAGAAATGAACACGAACACTTAAACTAAAATTAAATAATCAATTCAAGTAATCAACATCAGATAAGTTAGGGGAAATGATCAGCAAGGCAAGGTTTACATTGGTAACTTGTTTGAAGCGAATTGAAGCTTCTAACTACCTTGTTGAGATGGTGGCCGGAGGTTGAAGAAGATTGATATGGTCAAAGAACTTCAGAAGGTATGGGAGTTTAAAGCTTGATGCAAAAGCTTCAGAGGAGGCTGATGAAGGTGTTAGAACAAAGAAATTGGGTTGAGAATGGCTAGAATTCAAAACCCAATAGTGAAATTTATGGAGAAAATTTGAAGTTCAAGCAAGGGTTCAATGGCTCTCAAAAGCTTAAAAATGAAGGTAGTGAAGTCCTCTATTTATAGCTGAGGATGATGAAATGCTGAGAGGGGTGAATTGAGTGGAAATTTAGTGTAATCGTGTGTGTTGCACCCTAAAATTTGCCCAACCTTATTTACTTGGTTTATGCTTCATTATCATTAGCATTTGCATATAGAGTCATGTACATAGACTAACCATCTGCATAGCATAAGCATAGCAAATCATTCAACAGGGGACCAATCATTATTATCATCTCTAGGGGCCTATCAAGAGGTTATTATCCCAATTCAATCTCATTCAAGTCATCAGGAAAGAATTTGAAAGCAAAGAGTTCAGCAGATCAAGCCTTGAGTCCATCTCCTAGCTGAGGGTATCTGAGGATCAACAAAAGGGTTGTGAGCTGAGAGTTGAAGGCATGGAGAGCATCTAGACATCATGAGAGACTTAAAAAGTCATTTGGAGAAGGAGACCAGTCATTGATGAAAGCACAAGAGCTATAGTTGAAGACAGTCAACTAGGGTTTCATCTGGGTCAACCCTAGGGCAATTGACTGACTTAAAAGGGCATTCAAGTCTATTGGAGAGATGTGGGGATCAACATTTGACATATGAAGAAGGATATGGAGATATGACAAGGAGAATTCAAGAGAAATCAAGGAGAAGAGGAGTTACTAAATTAGGGTTTCTCTGTAAAATCCCCTAGTTTAGGTCAAATTTCCAAGCAAGATAAGTCAAAATGCTAGCTTCAAATGGCTTCTTGGCCAACATGAAACTTGTAGAGGATCTCAAGACCTTTAATTTGAGTGGTGGAAGACCTCAAGGAGATTTATAGAACTCAAGTTATGGTCCTTGCAAGTTACAGGTCATCTGAGGTGTCTGAATTTTTGTCTGTGAAAGTGACTTGACTTCCAAGCAATTTTTACCCCTCAAGGAGATTTCAAATGAATTCTTGGTCAACATAAGAATTGTTCCTCATTGTCTTAGCTTTCTAGAATGGTATGGCATGCCTTCATATGATGTGGAGAACTCAACTTATGGTCTTGGCAAGCAAAGGGTATTTTGGGCATTTGTGAATTACAGGTCATTTTAACTTATGTCCAAAACTCATACAAGGAGGCCTCAAATGGAAAAACTTACAACATCAAACTTGCTCCAAATGGGATTTTAAGTCTAGAAAGAAGGTCACAAATTATTGGAGAAGCTCATAGTATGGAGTTGCATAATTGGTCAAAGAATGAACTAAAAAGGCTTATAAAGTGAATAATTTCAAAGTGAAAAATGGTTTGGGAGATTTCTAAGTCCAAATGGAGACTTCCAATATATGATTTTGAATGGAAAAACAATTCTAAGAACAATGGTTCAAACACTTTTTTGAGTTTAGAAGGAAAAAATGAAGTTATCTTTGGTTACTTGTAATTGAAGAAACATAACCAAAATGGATCAAAGTTGGAAAACAAGGGAATGTGCAAGATGGATCTAGAATGTACCATTGGGGTCTATATATTCATGAAATGAGAATTTGCCAAGGGTTGGCTTCATTTGCACCAAGAATTTCACAAATTCCCTCATTCTTTTCATTGAAGTTTCATTGCAATTCTCTCAAATTCTTCATAAAATCATCACACACATTGATTCAATCTTGCTCCATTATCATCATAGATCAGAATTGAAGCAAGGTTTTGGTGATTATCATCCATTTTCGTGCACCATACTCAAGAACATCAAAGTTGCAAATTCCATTGGACAGCCTAATTCAAGCAAGGAATCACCAGAATATTGCATACAGAATTGATTGCTGAGTTTGTGGATCAAGATCCAACACCTAGAAGCCTCAGACCTTCAATCTCCATAGCTGTTTGCAAGGTTTCACATCAGGTATGTTTTCACTCAAATTGCTCGATTCAGTTAGTTAGGCATGTTGTTGTTAGTGTAGATTTGATCTAGGTGGTTAGGAGATTAGTTTAGATGAATTTGGAACGATTTGGTGATGGTTGTTAACAGGTGCAACAAACTGTTAGGGTGAAGATCTATTAGGTTAGGGCATTAGAATGTTAGCTTGATTGATCAGGTTAATCTCCATTATGTGTAGATTAGTTTAGGTTAAGTTTGAAGAAGAATTGAGTTGGTGCATATCAGTATAATCTCATGGTGACCAGATGTTGATTCAATCGGGTTTGTCGTTGTGGTGAATTTCAAAGAAATCTAATGCCCTAGGATGGTAGAGGGAGAGATTCTAAGCATCTTTCATGTTTATAGTGTGGTGATTCATGGCCTGGTGATGGAGAAATACGAGCTTGAACCTTGCTCGTGCATGGCTGCCATGTAAGGTTGAAACCCTAGTTGCAGAGTCATTGAAGAAGATATAATCGTGGCCGTGTATGTGTTGTTAGACTTTTGACTTCCCAGGCAATCCAATGGCTCTTGTTTAATTTCAGAATTGGAGGGAGATGTGCTGGCCCTAAACGCACCGTTTCATTAATTGAAACGGGCGGGCCTGAGTGTATTTTTGTTATCCCCACCCCCAGCAATTAAGCCCAATGCAGTTTTAACGTGGTTTTGCTGCTTTTCTCACCTCCCAGCTCGTTTCTTTTATTTCATTGATTCTGAATTGATATTGGGCCTTGGTGAAGGCGCTATCTGCACCCCCTGCCTGAGGGCCCATCCAGAATTGAACTGGGGCGAACTCCTATTCTGACCCCCCTCCCTCATTTTTTTAATTCATGTTATTTCTTAATTCCATTTTAATTTTTACCAATTTCATAAATTCATAACTAATTCATAAAAAATGCATTTTAATCCATTCTTTTTACAATATTTTCATTAAAATGTCTAGAATATTATAGAAAAATAAAATCTCATTTTTATTTTTATTTCATATTTTTTTCATATTTTCTAAATAAATGTCATATTAAATAGATTCATTTCATGCATCATTTTAATGATTTTTGTTCTCTTACATGATTTAATATTTTTTGATCATTCTTTTTATATTGTTTAGATGAGATATTCAACTTGTAGAAATATTTTAGTTCCCATTTTTAGAGGTTAATTTTAGGTGATTAATAAATGCTTGAATATCATGTACAAAACTAGGGTTTTAGGTGACAACTTAAGAAGTTTGATTTCATTTCCCTTAGGACTTAGGGTTTGAATAGATTAGTTATGGGACTATAGGGGCTATGGGTAGTTACTAGATCCCTTAGAAAAAAGTTAAGATTCCCCTACTGCTATTATTACTGTCTGTATATCTGATTGTCTGGTGTGGTGTGCCCTCTGGGGATTGTTGCTTGTTTGTTTGGGTATTGGGTTTGTCTGGGGCCCTGGGGAAGTTGAAGATTTGTGAAGATGAAGACCATTGGAGATTCAAAGATTGAAGATCAACTGTCAGAGTTGAGGAGGAGATTCTTGCTAGCAGATGCTGAGGGACTAGGGTTTAGGAGCTAGGCAGAGCTCTAGGTTAGAAAGTTTGTTTCTCAAACATGGATTGCCTTGTCTGCATCCATTCTTCTCTGTGATTCAGAGTCTCTCTAAGACATTCACCCCCTTCCTTTGGAAGGCTTGGTGATAGTGTCTATGAGATAGAACTCTTGAGAGAAAATGTCTTTTGTGTTAGAAGCAGTCTGTTCACCACCCTTGGTAGTCAACTGATTGCTTAACACCCAATTCACTCTTGTGACTGATCCCTCATCCTGGAGGTTTGAGCTTGAAGAAAAGCCATTGCAGATAGAAGACAGATGATCAAAGCCCTTGTCTGAAGGCCATGAAGATGGAAATTGATGCTTGTTGAAGCCTGTAACTGATTGGAGATTACTTGGAGCCAGTTGTTGATTCAGAGCTGCTGATGCTGTTTCTTTTGCTGTATTTCATTTGTTGATGTATTGATTGGTTTTCCTGACTGTATTGTTTGCTGTTTATCCTGCTGGTTGAAAGTGAAGCCTGTTCACTTTTGCCTATTGTTTTCTAGGTTCGAGGTTGAGTGGGACTCCCTTGCCTCGCTTGTATTGCTGCATCCATGCATTTTACTGTTTTACTGTATATATCTGATATTGTTTCTGTTTCTGCCTATCCCTTAGGATCTCTGTTTCTCTCTGCGCAAGAGAGGAGCATGATAGACACTAGGTCTTAACCCATGCATGATAACATCAGGTTAGTTTGTTTCCCTTCGCAACCGTAGGTTAGAGTTCTGTCTCTTTCTTTCTCAAAACAAACAGAAAAATACAATAAGATTTCAAACACAATAAAATACACTTCTTCCGTAAAAGAAGTTGAACTCATCAAAGCGTCATTTTTGTCCGCTGGGACTGTTGATCAGAAAACCTTTTTCAGAAGGAATAAAATCAACCAAGACAAGCTTGTGTCGTACGTGGCCCGAACTACGTTTGCTCTGATCTTTCATGCTGTGTGAAAGTACGTAGGCATAGGATGCGATATCCTAGCGAGCAACCTTCCCCTCCTTTCCCGTAGGTAGGCGAACTACGTTGACTCTGATTTCTCGTTCCAGGCGGGAATACGTAGGCATAAAGTGCGATACTTTGCCGAGTCATTTTTATTTTCATTTTATTTTCTTTTTCACCCTTGACCTATAGAGTAGATAGAATAACAATCCATACCCGAAAACAAGCGTGGATCCCGTCGAGTACGACGGACGTGAGGGGTGCTAATACCTTCCCCTTGCGTAACCGACTCCCGAATCCAGGTTTTGGTTGCGACGACCATACCTTCCCCGTGTTGTGCGAGGTTTACTCTGAGCGTTTCCTTTCCCTCCCGTGGGATAAATAACGCACGGTGGCGACTCTTCTGTTCAGCCGGCGCCGATTTTCGCAGTAGCGACAGCTGGCGACTCTGCTGGGGACCCAACGTCCCCTGGCTGCTAAGGACTGCGATGGTTCTTATGCATTTGGGATCCAACGTCCCTTGAGAGAGTCAATCCTAGCGCTTGTTTTCCCGTCGAGGATTTTGTATGGAGTTATTGTATATTTCTAACCTTGTATTTTCAGCTTTGTATATTGATTATTATTGCTGTATTTGGGGTGTGACGGGTGTTCTGATATTAAGAGATAAGCCGGACCTGGGCTTGAGTGCACCTAGAATTAGAGTAGAAATTAGTGGGCGCCCGCTTGCTTTGCTTGCTTTGGTGTCCCATGAAATCTACACTCAGACGAGGTTCCTCTGGTTGGCCTCCTGCCCCTTCCTTTGGTTGGCGTGGGTTGCTGGTTAGTTGGATTGTCGACTCTGGGGACCGATCATTTGGAAGTTGGCTGAGTGAGGCCTCTTCAGGATTTGATGATGCCACTCCTTCTGGGAATCGTATCATCAACCCTGAAAGTCTGTGACGCCGACGACCGCATAGGATGCCGTACCTTGTGCCAGTTATAGGGCCACCCACCTGTGAGGGGATTCAGGGTATGCAGGTAACCAGACCTTCAGATACCAGTTATTTCTTGATCAGAGATCCTGGTTATTTATGGAGAGTTATGAGGTCTGTCAGAGACCATTTGGAGATGTGTTCTGAGGTCTGTCAGAGACCATTTGGAGATGTGTTCTGAGGTCTGTCAGAGACCATTTGGAGATGTGTTCTGAGGTCTGTCAGAGACCATTTGGAGATGTGTTCTGAGGTCTGTCAGAGACCATTTGGAGATGTGTTCTGAGGTCTGTCAGAGACCAATTAGAGATGTGATTTGAGGTCTATCAGAGACCAGTTGGAGTTATGATTTGAGGTCTGTCAGAGACCAGTGTTGGGGTTTATTGTAGGTCTATCTGAGACCAGGGTTTGATGACTTCTGGATGGTCTATATGAGACCTTTCTTGATTGGGTTTAGGCTATTCAACTGCAGCTTCGGTCCCTGTTGAATGTTACTTGCATTGCATTTCCTGCATATCCATTATCATTTGCATTTCACTAACGTGTGTCTGTGCTGCAGGTGCATTTGCATTTCCCTAGTTCTAGTGCCCGGACTTCTGAGTGTTTGATCATGACTAGCTTAAGGAGAACGGTTGCCTACAAATTGCCTACGCCTGATATTGTTCCTTTACTGGGGTTGATCTCTCTTGCTGATGAGGGTGTTCGTAGGAGTTTCCGGATGAGTTATGGTAGATTATTGAGATTGGTGTGCAAACCTACAGAGGTAGAGTTAGATGGGCTGTATGCTTTGATGCAATTCTACGACCCTGCTCTGAGGTGCTTTACGTTCTCTGACTTTATTATGGGACCAACCCTGGAGGAATACGCTGAGTATGTTGAGCTGCCCTTGCAGAACCAGGTTCCGTTCATTCATTATGATGCCAAACCTAAGCCGGAGGAATTGGCAAAAGCCTTGCATGTTGATGCTTCTGAACTTGTGACTACTGTTTCCCGTGGAGTTCCAGGATTCTCATTTCAGTTCTTAGTGGGTAAAGCCCAAGAGTACGCCAAGAATGGGTGCTGGGTTGCTTTCAATGCTGTGTTGGCTTTGTGCATTTATGGCATAGTTTTGTTCCCCAACATACCGGATTTTGTGGACTTCGATGCTTTCTACTTGTTTGCCGCTGGTAATCCAGTACCTACCTTACTCGGAGATTTCTACCACTCACTGCATTATAAGAATGAGAAGGGCAGAGGGAAGAATGTTCATCTTTGCGTACCTTTGTTGAGTATGTGGTTTGAGAATCACCTTCCTAAGAAAGGATCTGCTGCAGAGACTACAGTTCCAGTTGGTTGGCCAGAGCGCTTGATGAGGCTATCGTCGGAAGATATGGAGTGGTTTGATAGAGATTTGTTGGGATCTGAGCTCATCTTCAGTTGTTCGGGGTACCCTAATGTGCCACTGATTGGTCGGAAAGGGTGTATCAACTACAACCCATCTCTGTTCGTTCGCCAGTTCGGATATGCGCTGAAGAATCCACCTCATGAAGAAGAAGTACGGGAATCTCTGTACTTCACAGGTGATGTGAAGGGGGAGTTATTGGCCAAGTTGCAACGTGCCTGGACACGTATTAACCGCAAAGGGAAGCCGTTGTTAGGAAAGAATGACTGTCAGGCCTATGCACCTTATAGAGCTTGGATTCATGAGAGGGCTAGTCAGTTGAGGATGCCGTTTCCAGATGCACCAATTCTTGTTCCCGTTCCGGTAGCAGAGCCAACCACTGTTTCTAGAGAAGCCTATGAACAGGTTGTGAAAGAGAAAGAAGCCTTGATGAAGATTAATGAAGGGTTGGAGCAAGAGTTAGCCCAAGTGCGCAGCGAGAAAAACAAGGCCGTATATGCTTTCCAACAACAGATTGAGCTGGTAAACAGGTTAGGAGCCGAGTTGACCGAGGAGAAGAAAAAGCGTGAACGTCTGGGGCAAGAGTTCAGAAGTTCCCATGACATGCTGGAAGCCAAGAAGAAGGCGCTCGACGCAGCACACCGAGAGATATCTTCTTGCAATAAGACTTGGAATGCTACACTCACTAACAACAAGAAGAGGGAAGATAAGCTGAAGCAGCAAATTTCCGACCTCGAAGAGAAGTTGAAGTCTAGCATCAAGAAGTGTGAGGAAGAAGTGATGAATCGGTATAGTGTCCAGCATGCACTGAATAAGGCAATCAAATCCAGAGATGAAGCAGTATCTCAGAAGCGAAAGCTAGAAGATTGCTTCGGAGAAGCAACATGGGAAGAAACTGCTGAAGACGTACGCCGTGTCCTTAAGAAGAGAAACCAGCTTGTTGAAGGGCTGCTGGATCGACCAAGCCATCCGGAGACCAAGAAGCTGATAGAGGAGTACCAGACTTTTGAGAGGATTTGATCATTCCATTATTTGTATGCTTTATTTGCATAGTGCTGACCATCACCAGGATTGTTGGTTGAGGTCATGCCATCTTTGTACTCTCAGTGATATTGTACCCTGGGTTTATTGATTCTCTCTACAATATATGAGGCTTTCTATGATTCAGCTCCGATATTCCTATTGTCAACACTGTCACTGCACCGGCACCTTCGCACTAGAACTGGGGGAACGAACTTCCCTAATGCACAGACACATTGCATTACATTCATATTCATATTGCATAACAGGTAATCTTTGAATGGTGTCTTATTCCTGCTCTATATCAGGTACTTAACAGGATTCCAGATCAACATCCGCACCGCTACTCTACACGCTCCAACTGTCGAAAAGTCATGGACCAAATCCAGAACGAAATGCAGGATGTGCGCGAGAAGCTCGCCCTCTTCATGCAGACCATGGAAGCTATAGCAAAAGGGCAAGAGAACTTGCAAGCCATGGTCCAGCCTCTGTTGGCTCGTAACGCTGGTCATGGTAACGAAGATCATCAGTCTGTCCGGGTTGATACTGCTCATGGAGACGGCACTCCTACGCCAGTGGCTCCGCCTGTCGTCAATATACCCGCTGCTAATCTCAACAACGCTACCGCCGCTATGAATGGTAACGTCGGAGTAGGAAATGATGCTGCTGTCCATAATGTTGGGCTGGGTGATGTCAATGTGGGAGATAATCTCGGAGGCAATGGCTTTGTCAATGCTGGGTTCGGATTCAACGATCAGGGATTCGACAACACTGGCAAGTATGGCTTTAATGCTCAAGGCTTTGGGCAAGATGGTTATGGTATGGTCAATCAGGGTTACGGAGGCTTTGGAAACGGAAATGGTACTGGATTTATGGCTGTTGGTCCCGCTGGAGGTGTTCAAGGGTACGGCAACAGAGGCCGAGTTCCGGGGATGAATCAGGTCAGAGCTGGACGTAATAATGCATATGATGGATACGGGGCTGGAAACGGTATGTGGCAAGAGGATCAACAGGAGGACGCCTTCTCTGGAGGAGGTTTTGACGGGCCGATGGATGATTCTCAAAAGATTAGAATGCTGGAAGAGCAAATGAAGGGAGTCTTAAATCAGAGTGCTGTGGGTCTGGACATGGCAACTATGGGCTTGGTACCTGGCTTGAGGGTGCCCATTAAATTCAAGGCGCCTGCGTTTGATAAGTACAAAGGAGACACATGTCCGAAAGTGCATGTACGAGCTTATTACAGAAAGATGTCTGCATACTCCACTGATGAAAGAATGCTAATGCATTTCTTTCAGGATAGTCTATCGGGCCCTTCCCTAGAGTGGTACATGGGGTTGGAGCCAACTGATATCAAGACATGGAAGCAATTGGCGGAGGCGTTCGTAGCCCATTACAAGTATAACAGCGACCTGGCACCCAATCGGGTCCAGTTGGCCGGGCTTTCGCAGAAGAAGGGGGAGAGTTTTAAAGAATACGCGCAAAGGTGGCGCGATATGGCTGCCAGGGTCCGTCCCCCTGTAGAAGATAAAGAAATGAACGATATGTTTGTTGGTACATTCACCGGGCTGTTTCATGATATGCTGTTTCATACGTCTCTGGCCAGCTTTTCAGACCTGATTCTGATGGGTGAAAAGATTGAGCGGAACATTAAGCAAGGAAAGTTCCAAGTCGATGAATCAACTGCATCTGGCAGTAATAAGAAAGCTTATGGTGGGCGCCGTCAGGGCGAAGCTAGCGCTGTATTTGGAGGCCGAGGCCGAGGCCGAGGCAGGGGAAGAAATCAATATCGTCAGCAGCAGCAGGTGTCGAGTGTTACAATCCCATATCAGCAACAACCAATCCAGCAACAACAACCGGTTCAGCAGCAACCGATGCCACAGCAGCAGCAGCCTCAGCAGGGGGCACAGCAAGCTCAACGAAAATTCCAGGGTGGTAAGCCGAGAAGGGTGTTCGAGAAACCTCCCTCAACCTACGCTGATTTATTGCAGACATTGTTGGGATTGAATCTGGTGGAGAGAAGAACCTTGGCACCAATAACGGGAACTCCCCCGTTCGACTATGATGCAAATAGGCACTGCGAGTTTCATTCTGGGGCCCCGGGCCATGATATAGAAGGCTGTCATGCTTTTAAGCACGTTGTGCAGGATCTCTTGGACAACAAGTCTATCAATTTCGGAACGACAGTTCCGAATATAGTCCAGAAACCCATGCCCAATCATGGGGCGAATGCAGTTCTGACTGAGGAAGGGCTGAATCTGATTATGAATGTTGAGGATTTGAAGACGCCGCTGAGCGAAATAAAGAGCCGACTGTTGCAAGGAGGTGTTTACCCGGGTTGTAATGAGTACTGTTTAGATTGTTGGGCCCTGTCTGGGGGGTGTGAGGATCTGAAGAAAGGCATCCAGGCCTTGATTGATGAAGGTATATTGCAGTTTGATCGAACAGCAACTGACGAGCCTGCAGGGGCAGTAGTGGATAATCGGAGTGATATTGCCACAGCGACAATTCCTAGGAAGACGATCACTATTTCAGCACCAGCTCAGCGACCACCGATTACCATAACTAAAGCCGGGCCGATCCCGTATGAGAACACGAAAGCAGTCCCATGGTCATATGGGCTGGAGGTGTATTGTGACGGGATTAAAATCGATGTTAACAAGCAGTCAGCGGAGGTTGTGGATAATGTTGTTGGCCCAGGAGGCATGACGAGGAGCGGCAGGATCTTTATATCACCTGAAGTAGAGGCCGAAAGGCTAGCGAAAGGAAAGGGGAAAGCGGTTGAGAATGTTCCGGTTCAAGCAAATGAAAAAGAAGCAGCATCTAAGGATGTAGAAGAATTCATGCGCTTGATTCGGAAGAGCGATTATAAAATTGTGGAGCATCTGCAGCAAACACCGTCCAAAATATCTATTCTGTCATTGCTGTTGTGTTCGGAAGCTCACCGAAATGCTTTGCTGAAAGTCCTGGACACTTCTTTTGTACCCCAGGATGTCTCTGTAAATCAGCTAGAAGGAGTATTAGCACATGTGAATGCTGGCCACAGTCTGGGCTTTACTGATTTTGACTTGACTCCGAAAGGGAGGGACCATAATATGGCGTTACATGTATCTGTTGAATGCAGAGGATCGACAATGTCGCACGTATTGGTTGACACCGGATCATCTTTGAACGTGCTGCCTAAGAAGGCTATGATGAAGCTGGATGTTCGAGGGATTTTGTGTACACCCAGCGATTTGGTAGTCAGAGCGTTTGACGGCACGCGTAGAACAGTCTTCGGATCGATTACCTTGCCTCTGCAAGTGGGGCCGGAAGTGTTTGCAACGGAGTTTTATATCATGGATATACAGCCTGCGTACAGCTGCTTGCTGGGAAGACCTTGGATTCACGGGGCAGGAGCAGTCACGTCTACCCTGCATCAGAAGTTAAAGTATATGATCGGAGACAGTGTAGTCACCGTGTGCGGAGAAGAAGATATCCTGGTCAGTCATCTATCTTCGTTTAAATATGTGGAAGTCGACGGGGAGATCCACGAGACGCCATGCCAGGCATTCGAAGGTTTGCGCATAAAGGACAAGGGTCCCAGGCCAAGCAAAGTGCCAGAGATAGCTGTTTCTTCGTATAAAGAGGCTCAAGCTCTAGTGGAAGCAGGAGAAGCCAAGGGCTGGGGCAAAGTATTGGACATCCCTGTGAAAATGGACCGGTTCGGGCTGGGGTACCGACCGTCGTCATCAAGTCCTTCTGTGGGGGCCCCTCATTTCAGAAAGTCAATCACCATCTCTGCCAGTGGAGTATGCCATGAATCTGTCAATGCTGCTTCAGAATCTGATGAAGGGGACAGCGACTGTGATATGGATGCCTGGATTCAGCCAAGCACGCCAGGACAAGGACTGTGCAACTGGTCTATTCAGGAGCTTGTTCCTGTGACTTTTAAACAGTAATGCTTTGCTTTATTAATTGTTGAATAATCTGATGTCTTGCCCGGGGCATCAGGATTTGCTTAGGGCTGTGTTGTTATAAACATTGCGCGTTAATCATTAAATAAATGGCGTTTTTTCATGTGCAAATACCGTAATCCCTGTCTTTCTTGTTTTGTATTTTTCAATAAAATGGCAATACGGTTATTCGCTTTATACGCATTTTGAAGCACTTAACCATTGATTTTGCAGGATAACATTTTCAGATGACATCCTTGAGCCACCTATGACTCGTCCCGACTTCGAGCACCCGATATTCCAGACCGAAGAAGAGGTTGTCGAAGATAGCGACGTTCCTGAAGAACTGTCTTGGTTAGTGAAGCAAGAGGAAAGAGCCATTCTGCCTCACGACGAGGTTATCGAAATTATCAATTTGGGGTCGGAAGGGGTTGAAAAGAATATTCGTATCGGAGCCGCACTGCAGAGTGATATCAAGCGAAAACTGGTTGAAATGCTCAGAGAGTATAGTGATGTGTTCGCTTGGTCGTATCAAGATATGCCAGGGCTCGATACTGATATGGTTGTGCATCGCCTGCCACTGAAAGAAGATTGCCCGCCGGTCAAACAAAAACTTCGCAGAACACGACCAGATATGGCAATGAAGATCAAAGAGGAAGTTCAGAAACAGTGGGACGCTGGTTTCCTGGCTGTGACGAAGTATCCCTCATGGGTTGCTAACATCGTACCAGTGCCAAAGAAAGATGGCAAGGTTCGAATGTGCGTGGATTATAGAGATCTGAATAAAGCAAGCCCAAAAGACGATTTTCCACTTCCTCATATTGACGTGTTAGTTGATAATACCGCTCAATACTCTGTATTCTCCTTCATGGATGGCTTTTCAGGCTATAATCAAATTAAAATGGCGCCAGAGGATATGGAGAAGACTACTTTCATAACGCCTTGGGGAACATTTTGTTACAAGGTGATGCCCTTTGGTTTGAAAAATGCTGGGGCAACATATCAGCGTGCGATGACGACTCTTTTCCATGACATGATGCATAAAGAGATCGAAGTTTATGTTGACGATATGATTGCTAAATCCCAGACGGAGGAAGAGCATCTGGTGAATCTGCTGAAGTTATTTAAAAGACTTAGGAAGTTCAGGCTGAGGCTGAACCCTAATAAATGCACCTTCGGGGTGAGATCGGGTAAACTGCTGGGGTTTATCGTAAGCGAAAGAGGAATAGAGGTCGATCCTGCTAAAATAAAAGCGATTCAAGAAATGCCGACGCCTAAAACAGAGAAAGAGGTGCGCGGGTTTTTAGGGAGGTTGAACTACATTGCTCGGTTCATATCGCACCTAACTGCTACGTGCGAACCATTATTCAAGCTCTTGAAGAAAGATCAAGCTGTAAAGTGGAACGATAATTGTCAAAAGGCGTTCGACAAAATAAAGAAGTACCTGCAGGAGCCTCCTATTTTGATACCCCCGGTGGCAGGTAGACCCTTGATAATGTATTTGACGGTTCTTGAGGGAAGCATGGGTTGCGTTCTCGGTCAACACGACGAGACAGGGAGAAAAGAGCATGCAATCTACTATTTGAGTAAGAAATTTACAGACTGTGAATCTCGATACTCAATGCTGGAGAAAACTTGTTGCGCGCTAGCCTGGGCCGCCAAGCGTTTGAGGCAGTACATGCTGAATCATACAACCATGCTCATCTCGAAGATGGATCCAATCAAATATATATTTGAAAAGCAGGCGTTGTCAGGTAGAATCGCCCGTTGGCAGATGGTCTTGACTGAATACGATATTCAATACGTCTCGCAAAAGGCGATAAAGGGGAGTGTGCTGTCTGAGTATCTGGCGGAGCAGCCTATTGAAGAGTACCAATCAATGAGATTTGATTTTCCTGACGAGGATATCATGTATCTCAAGATGAAGGATTGTGAAGAGCCGTTACCAGACGAAGGACCAGAGCCGGGGTCCCAATGGAAGATGATATTTGACGGAGCTGTGAATGCTTACGGTAGCGGAATAGGGGCAATTATCACTACGCCGCACGGGTCGCACATCCCGTTTACTGCCCGATTGACCTTTGCCGTTACCAACAACGAGGCCGAATACGAAGCTTGTATAATGGGGCTTGAAGAAGCCATTGATTTGCGAATCAAACATCTAGACGTATACGGAGACTCAGCTCTGGTAGTGAATCAGATTAAAGGGGAATGGGAGACACGGCAGCCCAATTTGATACATTATATGAATTATGCAAGGAGATTGTTGCCTTTCTTCGACAAGGTTGAGTTGCATCACGTGCCGCGGGCAGAAAATCAAATGGCTGACGCCCTGGCCACCTTGTCTTCCATGTACAAGGTCAACTTCTGGAACGAAGCTCCCCAAATCACTATCTCTCGGTTGGACAGGCCAGCTTATGTATTTGCTATTGATGAAGCATCTGATGACAAACCGTGGTATTTCGATATCCTTAATTTCCTGAAGAATAAAGAGTATCCGGATGGGGCATCCAGTCAAGATCAGAAGACTCTCAGGAGATTAGCGGGCAATTTTTATTTGAACCCGGATGGCGTCTTATACAGAAGAAACCATGATTTGGTGTTGTTGCGTTGTGTAGACGAGAAGGAGGCAAAGCTTCTCATGGAGGAAATTCACGAAGGTGCATTTGGTACGCATGCTGGTGGGCATGCTATGACGAGAAAACTGCTGAGGGCAGGTTATTTTTGGCTGACAATGGAAACTGATTGTTTCAAGTTTGCGAGGAAGTGCCACAAGTGCCAAATCTATGCTGACAAAATACACGTGCCTCCGAGTCCTCTAAATGTGATGTCATCTCCGTGGCCATTTTCGATGTGGGGAATCGATATGATTGGGAAGATCGAGCCGACAGCTTCTAACGGGCATCGGTTCATACTAGTAGCAATCGATTATTTCACCAAGTGGGTGGAAGCGGCGTCTTACGCAAATGTAACGAAGCAAGTGGTAGCTAGGTTCATCAAGAGAGATATCATTTGCCGATATGGGATTCCCGAGCGGATAATCACAGATAACGGTTCAAACCTGAACAACAAAATGATGAAGGAGCTCTGTCAGAATTTCAAGATCGAACATCACAACTCCTCCCCTTACCGACCCAAGATGAATGGCGCTGTCGAAGCGGCCAATAAGAATATCAAGAAAATCGTCCAGAAAATGGTGGTGACTTATAAAGATTGGCATGAAATGCTACCTTTTGCTTTGCACGGTTATCGTACGACGGTACGCACATCAACCGGGGCAACTCCGTTCTCGTTGGTATACGGAATGGAAGCGGTACTACCATTGGAAGTTGAGATCCCTTCTCTGAGGGTATTGCGAGACGTTCAGCTGGACGAGGCAGAATGGGTAACGAATAGATTGAACCAACTGAGTTTGATGGATGAAAAGAGGCTAGCTTCTCTGGCATATGGTCGTTTGTACCAAAGACGGATGAAGAAAGCGTACGACAAGAAGATACTTCCGCGAAGCTTTCAGACGGGCGACCTTGTGCTGAAAAGGATTCTCCCGCCGCAAGCAGATCACAGGGGCAAGTGGACCCCCAACTACGAAGGGCCATACGTTGTTAGTAAAGTCTTTTCAGGAGGAGCTTTATTGTTGTCCACCATGGACGGAGAAGACTTTGCGTCACCTGTGAATTCGGACGCAGTTAAAAAATACTTTGCTTAAAATAGACCCGTTGGACAGAAAAAAGAGAGTCCAGGCAAAAATGGGGCATCCTGGCGAACCAAAAAACAGAATGAAAGGTTCGGGCAAAAGTTAGGGATAAAAATTGAAAAAATGTACACCCGCGAAGTTGAAAACCTACACGGGGCGGCTTCGGCAAAAAGGGGTATCCCGGTGAACTGAAAACCCGTAAAGGGCGGTTCACGCAAAAGTTAGGGATGTGAAAAGCAAATGACTGCGGTCCAAATTTGATATTGCGATGAGCATCAATGCGGGAGAATACATTTGAGGAGTCAGTTATCGGATACAACCTTTTCAGAAGTAGGGATACCGGGAAAGCATTAGAGTCGGATGAGTCATAGGAGGATCAGTTCGTGGTGTTCATCTGCATCCAGTTGCCGACATGTGTACAAAATTTAATTTGTCAATATTTATGCTTCTTGTGCATACTTATGTATTTGCTTTGCGTAGCTTCCTCATTTCAGGAGTTACATCCCGTGTACGAAAACTCCGCCCATTCAGTGGCCCAATCAATGAAAATGTGTTATTCAGTACTTGATGCCTGTTCTTTACTGTTTTGCGCATGATAAAACGCCTAAGTTTGATGAAACTAACATGAGTATAACATTACTGGCCCTTGCCAACAGTTGTTAAAGCTCTGAATTAACTGAGTGTAACGTCACTAACCTGAATTGATTTGATCGCACAGGCTTGTCGTGTCTTGTTTGTGTTGTTGCAGGTTTCGTAACCATACGAGGAAGATGATCAAAAGATTGCGATAACGAAAGACTTAGTCCCCCACGCAGGTCATGCATGTTCTTCCTGAAGAAGGATAGAATTCCCCAGCTAGCCGTAGCTTATCCAAAGGACGTGCTCCAGAGAAGTTACTCGTCCTCAGCAGAGTTTGGTGATTCCGAGATCGTAAGGCTGTATTCAGACAGGTTCATCTCCCCCCGCAGGGTCATGCATTCTCCCCCAGCGGAGTCAGTAATTTTCCCCGAGAGAATCATCCCATCTCCAGCGGATTTCTCTTTTCAGCAAGTGTTTTCATTCCTTCCAGTGGAATTCGAAGGTTAAGACTCTCCCAGGCAGAGTCGATGGTGGGTCCTGTCATTTATTTTGTCAGAGATACTGGTGATATCAGTTTGCGGTCCAGCAGAAAGTCCGATCGAACTATGCACATCTGCTATTCCCCAGCAGGGGGTTGCTTCAACAAGACGTGGGGTTTGAGTTCCCAACTTCCCAGCAGGGTCGACTTCACCCTTCCAGCATTTATTTTGCTGGAATAATTTTGTAGCATCGGGCTATCCCCGGCGAGTCGGCATTATCCTTCCAGCATTTATTTTGCTGAAGCAGTTCCTGTACTCTAGCAGTTCAGGCGGAGAGAGCTCTTGCTCAAATGAATTACCAAATATTCAAGATCCCGGCATGAGACATCCAATGATAATGTCAGTTTCGGCAGTAGTCCCCCACAGAGTTATCATGAGAGTCTCTTTGTCTCTAGCAGAGTCATTTATGCAAATGTCTCTTATTTTCCCCAGCCAGAGTGGCCAGGATAAGAATCTCCTTATCCCCAAGCAGAGTTTGTTTGTCATCAACGGGTCGCATGAATCAGAATTTCAGAGGCCACCGCCGGTTATCAGAGCAGGCGTCCGATAGTTGGTTTTCAGACATCCCCAGTAGAGTTCATCTCGAAGTCGCTGTCACGTCAGTGCTAAGAAGTTTGTGGGTGAGGATCATTGAAGAACCAAGTCCTAACGCGGACAGTTTATTCCTAGATTGGCGGGATTTCTTCAGAAGTGGGCGTCCTAGCGTGGACAGGTCTATTTCCCTGGGCTGATGGGAGGTGCTAGTCCTAACGTGGGCAGGTTCGATTTCTCAGAGCCGTTGGAAGGTGGAGTCCTGACGTGGACATTTCCTCAGGTTGACGATACGTGCTAGTCCTAACGTGGACAGATTTGATTTCTCGGTATTGATCGGATGTGAAATCCTGACGTGGACAAATTTATCCTTCTTCGTGTTGTTGGCAAAGTGTAAGTCCTGACGCGGATATTTCCCCAGCAAGTCGAAGACGCGTGAGTCCTTACGTGGACAAATTATTTCCCCAGTGGGTCGAGGGTATGAGTCCTCACGTGGACAAGTCTTATTTCCTCAGTGGGTCGAAGACGCCTGAGTCCTAACGTGGACAAATCAAGACGAGATCAGTGTCCTAACGCGGACATATCAACAGAAGTGATTCCTAACGTGGAAAGATGGAGATTCCTTACGCGGAAAAGATGTAGTCCTTACGCGGACATATCAGAAGTTGCATTCCTAACGCGGAAAGGTTGTAGTCCTTACGTGGACAGATTAAGATGGCATTCCTTACGTGGAAAAATGAGTCCTGACGCGGACGAATCGAGAAAGAGCTGGTATTCCTTACGTGGAAAGATCAGAGTCCTTACGTGGGCATATCAAGAGCATTCCTTACGTGGAAGAAAAATGGTTTCCTTACGTGGAAAGACGAGTTTATTCCTTACGTGGAAAGATTGAGTCCTCTCGCAGACATATCAAAGCTGATTCCTGACGTGGAAGAAGATTATTCCTGACGTGGAAGAAATTGAGGTCCTTACGTGGACAGATTCAAGAAAAGTTGGTTCCTGACGTGGAAGAATGATGTATTCTTTGCGTGGTAAGATTGGAGTCCTGACGTGGACAAGTTCAGAACCAAAGTTGAATTCCTTACGTGGAAAGATCGGAGTCCTGACGCGGACATATCAAGTGGTATTGGAGTCCTTGCGTGGACAGATTGATATGGTTCTCCTTATGTGGAAAGAAGATTGCTTCCTGACGTGGAAAGATGAAAGGGTTAGTCCTGACGTGGACAGATACAGAAGAAATGATTCCTAGCGTGGACAGGTGTTACTCCTAACGTGGAAGAATGTTATTCCTAACATGGACGATTCAGTTTATGGAAATGCAGACGAGTTATCCCCAGCGGAGTTGCCGAGATTTTTCTGGATTAACAGCAAGGGGAGTCCTAACGTGGACAGGTTCTAGTTGAGATTTCTTCGTATTAACGACAGACAGAGTCCTAACGTGGACAAGCAAGCAATTTGTTATGACAGAATCCTCTTCAGAACGATGAAGACAATCCCCAGCGCGGTCGCGCGAGATCAGTGGGTTACTGTAACAGTTAAATTCAGCTGATGAATGTCGTTCCCAAGCAGGGGCGTAGTTTATTTCTGCGGTTGGCAAATTTCCGGGTTTCTTAGTATTCAACCGTCTCGTACCTCGAATGTTTGAAGGCTCCGGGCTCTTCATCCAATCGGGTCCAAGTCGCTTGAATAGGGGCAGCTGTTGCACCCTAAAATTTGCCCAACCTTATTTACTTGGTTTATGCTTCATTATCATTAGCATTTGCATATAGAGTCATGTACATAGACTAACCATCTGCATAGCATAAGCATAGCAAATCATTCAACAGGGGACCAATCATTATTATCATCTCTAGGGGCCTATCAAGAGGTTCTTATCCCAATTCAATCTCATTCAAGTCATCAGGAAAGAATTTGAAAGCAAAGAGTTCAGCAGATCAAGCCTTGAGTCCATCTCCTAGCTGAGGGTATCTGAGGATCAACAAAAGGGTTGTGAGCTGAGAGTTGAAGGCATGGAGAGCATCTAGACATCATGAGAGACTTAAAAAGTCATTTGGAGAAGGAGACCAGTCATTGATGAAAGCACAAGAGCTATAGTTGAAGACAGTCAACTAGGGTTTCATCTGGGTCAACCCTAGGTCAACCCTAGGGCAATTGACTGACTTAAAAGGGCATTCAAGTCTATTGGAGAGATGTGGGGATCAACATTTGACATATGAAGAAGGATATGGAGATATGACAAGGAGAATTCAAGAGAAATCAAGGAGAAGAGGAGTTACTAAATTAGGGTTTCTCTGTAAAATCCCCTAGTTTAGGTCAAATTTCCAAGCAAGATAAGTCAAAATGCTAGCTTCAAATGGCTTCTTGGCCAACATGAAACTTGTAGAGGATCTCAAGACCTTTAATTTGAGTGGTGGAAGACCTCAAGGAGATTTATAGAACTCAAGTTATGGTCCTTGCAAGTTACAGGTCATCTGAGGTGTCTGAATTTTTGTCTGTGAAAGTGACTTGACTTCCAAGCAATTTTTACCCCTCAAGGAGATTTCAAATGAATTCTTGGTCAACATAAGAATTGTTCCTCATTGTCTTAGCTTTCTAGAATGGTATGGCATGCCTTCATATGATGTGGAGAACTCAACTTATGGTCTTGGCAAGCAAAGGGTATTTTGGGCATTTGTGAATTACAGGTCATTTTAACTTATGTCCAAAACTCATACAAGGAGGCCTCAAATGGAAAAACTTACAACATAAAACTTGCTCCAAATGGGATTTTAAGTCTAGAAAGAAGGTCACAAATTATTGGAGAAGCTCATAGTATGGAGTTGCATAATTGGTCAAAGAATGAACTAAAAAGGCTTATAAAGTGAATAATTTCAAAGTGAAAAATGGTTTGGGAGATTTCTAAGTCCAAATGGAGACTTCCAATATATGATTTTGAATGGAAAAACAATTCTAAGAACAATGGTTCAAACACTTTTTTGAGTTTAGAAGGAAAAAATGAAGTTATCTTTGGTTACTTGTAATTGAAGAAACATAACCAAAATGGATCAAAGTTGGAAAACAAGGAATGTGCAAGATGGATCTAGAATGTACCATTGGGGTCTATATATTCATGAAATGAGAATTTGCCAAGGGTTGGCTTCATTTGCACCAAGAATTTCACAAATTCCCTCATTCTTTTCATTGAAGTTTCATTGCAATTCTCTCAAATTCTTCATAAAATCATCACACACATTGATTCAATCTTGCTCCATTATCATCATAGATCAGAATTGAAGCAAGGTTTTGGTGATTATCATCCATTTTCGTGCACCATACTCAAGAACATCAAAGTTGCAAATTCCATTGGACAGCCTAATTCAAGCAAGGAATCACCAGAATATTGCATACAGAATTGATTGCTGAGTTTGTGGATCAAGATCCAACACCTAGAAGCCTCAGACCTTCAATCTCCATAGCTGTTTGCAAGGTTTCACATCAGGTATGTTTTCACTCAAATTGCTCGATTCAGTTAGTTAGGCATGTTGTTGTTAGTGTAGATTTGATCTAGGTGGTTAGGAGATTAGTTTAGATGAATTTGGAACGATTTGGTGATGGTTGTTAACAGGTGCAACAAACTGTTAGGGTGAAGATCTATTAGGTTAGGGCATTAGAATGTTAGCTTGATTGATCAGGTTAATCTCCATTATGTGTAGATTAGTTTAGGTTAAGTTTGAAGAAGAATTGAGTTGGTGCATATCAGTATAATCTCATGGTGACCAGATGTTGATTCAATCGGGTTTGTCGTTGTGGTGAATTTCAAAGAAATCTAATGCCCTAGGATGGTAGAGGGAGAGATTCTAAGCATCTTTCATGTTTATAGTGTGGTGATTCATGGCCTGGTGATGGAGAAATACGAGCTTGAACCTTGCTCGTGCATGGCTGCCATGTAAGGTTGAAACCCTAGTTGCAGAGTCATTGAAGAAGATATAATCGTGGCCGTGTATGTGTTGTTAGACTTTTGACTTCCCAGGCAATCCAATGGCTCTTGTTTAATTTCAGAATTGGAGGGAGATGTGCTGGCCCTAAACGCACCGTTTCATTAATTGAAACGGGCGGGCCTGAGTGTATTTTTGTTATCCCCACCCCCAGCAATTAAGCCCAATGCAGTTTTAACGTGGTTTTGCTGCTTTTCTCACCTCCCAGCTCGTTTCTTTTATTTCATTGATTCTGAATTGATATTGGGCCTTGGTGAAGGCGCTATCTGCACCCCCTGCCTGAGGGCCCATCCAGAATTGAACTGGGGCGAACTCCTATTCTGACCCCCCTCCCTCATTTTTTTAATTCATGTTATTTCTTAATTCCATTTTAATTTTTACCAATTTCATAAATTCATAACTAATTCATAAAAAATGCATTTTAATCCATTCTTTTTACAATATTTTCATTAAAATGTCTAGAATATTATAGAAAAATAAAATCTCATTTTTATTTTTATTTCATATTTTTTTCATATTTTCTAAATAAATGTCATATTAAATAGATTCATTTCATGCATCATTTTAATGATTTTTGTTCTCTTACATGATTTAATATTTTTTGATCATTCTTTTTATATTGTTTAGATGAGATATTCAACTTGTAGAAATATTTTAGTTCCCATTTTTAGAGGTTAATTTTAGGTGATTAATAAATGCTTGAATATCATGTACAAAACTAGGGTTTTAGGTGACAACTTAAGAAGTTTGATTTCATTTCCCTTAGGACTTAGGGTTTGAATAGATTAGTTATGGGACTATAGGGGCTATGGGTAGTTACTAGATCCCTTAGAAAAAAGTTAAGATTCCCCTACTGCTATTATTACTGTCTGTATATCTGATTGTCTGGTGTGGTGTGCCCTCTGGGGATTGTTGCTTGTTTGTTTGGGTATTGGGTTTGTCTGGGGCCCTGGGGAAGTTGAAGATTTGTGAAGATGAAGACCATTGGAGATTCAAAGATTGAAGATCAACTGTCAGAGTTGAGGAGGAGATTCTTGCTAGCAGATGCTGAGGGACTAGGGTTTAGGAGCTAGGCAGAGCTCTAGGTTAGAAAGTTTGTTTCTCAAACATGGATTGCCTTGTCTGCATCCATTCTTCTCTGTGATTCAGAGTCTCTCTAAGACATTCACCCCCTTCCTTTGGAAGGCTTGGTGATAGTGTCTATGAGATAGAACTCTTGAGAGAAAATGTCTTTTGTGTTAGAAGCAGTCTGTTCACCACCCTTGGTAGTCAACTGATTGCTTAACACCCAATTCACTCTTGTGACTGATCCCTCATCCTGGAGGTTTGAGCTTGAAGAAAAGCCATTGCAGATAGAAGACAGATGATCAAAGCCCTTGTCTGAAGGCCATGAAGATGGAAATTGATGCTTGTTGAAGCCTGTAACTGATTGGAGATTACTTGGAGCCAGTTGTTGATTCAGAGCTGCTGATGCTGTTTCTTTTGCTGTATTTCATTTGTTGATGTATTGATTGGTTTTCCTGACTGTATTGTTTGCTGTTTATCCTGCTGGGTTGAAAGTGAAGCATGTTCACTTTTGCCTATTGTTTTCTAGGTTCGAGGTTGAGTGGGACTCCCTTGCCTCGCTTGTATTGCTGCATCCATGCATTTTACTGTTTTACTGTATATATCTGATATTGTTTCTGTTTCTGCCTATCCCTTAGGATCTCTGTTTCTCTCTGCGCAAGAGAGGAGCATGATAGACACTAGGTCTTAACCCATGCATGATAACATCAGGTTAGTTTGTTTCCCTTCGCAACCGTAGGTTAGAGTTCTGTCTCTTTCTTTCTCAAAACAAACAGAAAAATACAATAAGATTTCAAACACAATAAAATACACTTCTTCCGTAAAAGAAGTTGAACTCATCAAAGCGTCATTTTTGTCCGCTGGGACTGTTGATCAGAAAACCTTTTTCAGAAGGAATAAAATCAACCAAGACAAGCTTGTGTCGTACGTGGCCCGAACTACGTTTGCTCTGATCTTTCATGCTGTGTGAAAGTACGTAGGCATAGGATGCGATATCCTAGCGAGCAACCTTCCCCTCCTTTCCCGTAGGTAGGCGAACTACGTTGACTCTGATTTCTCGTTCCAGGCGGGAATACGTAGGCATAAAGTGCGATACTTTGCCGAGTCATTTTTATTTTCATTTTATTTTCTTTTTCACCCTTGACCTATAGAGTAGATAGAATAACAATCCATACCCGAAAACAAGCGTGGATCCCGTCGAGTACGACGGACGTGAGGGGTGCTAATACCTTCCCCTTGCGTAACCGACTCCCGAATCCAGGTTTTGGTTGCGACGACCATACCTTCCCCGTGTTGTGCGAGGTTTACTCTGAGCGTTTCCTTTCCCTCCCGTGGGATAAATAACGCACGGTGGCGACTCTTCTGTTCAGCCGGCGCCGATTTTCGCTGTAGCGACAGTGTGCACCCTTGGTCATGAGGAAAGTGTCACTTGAAATCACCCAAAACTCAACTTAAACTTGTGTTTTAAGGCTCAATTAAACTTTGAAAACTTAACCAAACATGTTTAATTGGTTAACTTGTGCCAAATTGATTTATAATTGAAGATTAGATGAATCAAAATTCTGATCACAAAGCTTTCTTCAGTTTCAAGTCACCATATTCTACTAAATGGGGGCATCCTACTGAAGAGGATTTTTGATCCCATTCTTCTTGCAACGTGTAATCCTCAAGGCCTAGTTTATAATGTACCAAGAAAGTATTAATTTAGACATATGAGGAAGAAGTTATGATGTGTTGAAGTCGACATGAAAAACTGGTCATCATACTTAGAAAAATTCTAAGTCTTTGAGGTAGAAAATGACCTATAATGTTCCAACAAATTCCAAGGCCTTCCAAGCATAATTTGATCTTGATCATTGAAGTATACTTGTAGAGGAATTGTAAATGATATTATGAAAAAAGATTCATTCTCAAAGGATACAAATTGAATAAGTTGTGATCCTTGAAAGTTGGGAAAAAGTCACATGAAAATAAGTCAAATTTTACTAAGTCCACTAATGACCTATAATGTCATCAAACTTTTGATGATCCTCCAAGCTTAATTAGATCTTGTCATGTGATTATAAGTTGTAGAGGATATTTAGATGATTCATATGCAAAAATTAGCACTAAAAATATGGATAATTGAAGGAGTTGTAGTCCTTGGAACTTTGCCTTGAAAAAAGTTAACTTTTTGGTCAAACCTTCTTGAATAAACTTGTGCACTTGAGGTTTTCTTGCATCTCAAGGTACATGGATGATCTTATTAACTCAAAATAAGATGTCCTTGAATGCATGTTTATGAAAGTGTCCAAGGCTTGAGATAATTTGTTGAAGAAGATAGGGAAATAAACACATGAACCTTTGACTTTTCTTGAGAAACAAGCTACACAACCTTGAGGTATTCTTGATCCAAATCATACTGAGAGATGTTTAATGAACATAAATATTGAGATTAAAATCCATGTATTGAGAGAAAATCTCTTAAGAATTAATGGATGATCACACTTTGCCTTGAGAGAACACAATCCTTGCTGAGGAACCAAACATGGTGCTCTTGATGAAATGCTCTGCCTTGCACAATGAACTTACAAAAATAAGACATATTTTTTCATTTTTGTTAGTGGTTATTTAAATAATAAGCATATAAAATTAAAGATAAACACACACAAAAGGGTGCTTGGTGACCTCTGCAAGGGCAAACCCCAAAGGATAAAAGGGAGGGAAAAACCAAGCATATGATATTGTTTGTGGGCAAAAATAAAAATGATATGTGGGATATTAGGGTTAAAAATTAGAGTATGACACTCATTTTCTTAATAAATGCTAATCAATATTAATCATATCAAGACCATCTTCAAAAGACTTAAAAAAGATAAAACTCATTCATACCATTTTGTGCACTTTTCCTTTTAAACTTTTTCATAAGGTTTAGACATGAGTTATTTCCATAGTTGAGATGTGATTATCCTATCTCTATAGTTATGATTAGTGTTGAATATTTTCCACTTGAGAGAGCTAGTGGCATACTTGTTGACCTTTATTCAAGTTGGATCCCTTCTCAATAGTGATGCAAAGGTCCATTTTCATACATTTGTGGGTGACTAGTATATTGTTCTTCTTAAAATGAGAACTTGTCTTCCCATTTAAAATCAATCAAAAAATCCATTATGTTACTTTTACCATGAACTACGAGGTTTTGATCCTCCATTTCACTTTGTGGGTATGTAGGCACGAGGCTCAAGAAGTCTTGTCAAACACAAAAAGTATTTAAAAATACTTCTCTTCTCACCTCACCAATCTTTTGCAAACAACACCTTTTAAACCAAACGCTAGATTTTCATAGAAATTCCTATAGAGTACTATGGACGTTTTGGGTTCTAACACACTCTCTTTGCGTAACCAACCCCTTTACCCTTGTCTTTGTTTTTATTAGTTTTGTTTTAAAACTTCTTTAGAATTTGTTCGCTACTTTACCTTTCCTTTGGAAAAATAGAAGTGTGGTGGCAACTCTTGCATTATGAGATAACTTAATCAATAACTTAATCTCAAATTTTCCCACTACAGAAAAATGGCGACTCTGCTGGGGATCAATCCCTAGTGGGTTAAGCCTATCTTTGTTTATATATGTTTGTATTATGTCTATTGTTTGCTATTTTGTTTTTCTGATGCTTGGTGATCTCTGAGTGGTGAGATAAGACTTGAGAACACTTATGATAAGAGGGTGTTATAGTCATGTTTGGCTTACGTGGAGTTAATCCTTAATAAGCTGACTAGAGATCCACCATTCAGTGGAGGCTTCCTTGAGGGTAAATATGCTAAACAAGTAGTTGTAAAGGCATTTTACTTTCGACCTGAGAGCCCGAGAAGCTGAGGACCTTAGAACCATTTAACACATCTTGGCCTTATTAGGAAGTAGTGCGGTGGTTATTCAGGTATAGACTTGAATTAGTTGTTACGCGATACTGCACACAGACGAGTTTCTCTTGAGAATATTATTGGTTGACGAGTAGTTGTTTAAGTTGTTAATATCTAAAAAATGGAATCACGGCTCTGGGAACCTTTGTAGAACCTTATTGTACAAGTGATTTTAACCCCTATTACATACCTTGTGGGTGGTTCTAACCCTTGGCTCCATGCTCGTGACTCAGAACCCTTGACCTTGTTTGTGGTTGTTGCATCATGCACTCATGCATTTATGAACATCTTGTTTCAATCAATTTTCAAGGAACTTAGAGATTGTCTTTGCAAACATCACATGTATTGAAATTATGGATGTTGGAATGAGAAACGGTCAGAAGTACTATTTCAGAGCTCCTGATCTTAAAAATTTGAGAAAGCTATCATCCTTTGTGACTGATCTTGTGGACTTCAAATCTCGTTATGAAAGACTCTTGTCTATTATTTCTACCAATGTTGAAGACATAATTCTCAATAATCTTGTGTATTTCTATAATCCTATTTACCGTTGCTTTACATTTCCAGATTATCAGTTGTTACCCACCTTGGAGGAGTATGCTTATCTGTGGGTATGCCACTTTTTGACAGAGTCCCTTTCACTGGTTTGGAGGAAGTTTTCAAGTCCCAAGTTAGTATTACAACCTTTCATTTGAGGAAATTTGATATAGACGCCAATCTTACTGATAAGGGAGGCATTCATGGGTTGACTTCTAAGTTCTTAATTGATAGAGCTTCTACTTTTGCTAGTGCTGGTAATGTGATGGCTTTTGAGGCTATTCTAGCTTTACTAATCTATGGAATTGTATTGTTCCTTAACATTGATAACTTTATTGATGTTAACGCTATTAGGATCTTCTTGATTGGAAATCCAATTCCAAATTTACTTTGTGATACTTATTTCTCCATCCACCATAGGACTTCTAAGGGAAATGACACCATTGTTTGATGTGCACCTTTGCTGTACAAGTGGTTTATTTTGCACTCGCTGCAATCATCTGCTTTCAAGGAGAACAAGAGCTATTTAAGATGGTCTCAGAGGATCATGTCCCTTACTCATGCTGATATTACTTGGTATTCTTATGTGTTTGATGGTGTCAAGATCATTGATAGTTGTGAGGAATTCTTCGAGGTGCCTCTTCTTGGTACACAAGGTGGAATTAACTATAACCTGAGTTTAGCAAGGTGTCACCTTGGATATACTTTGAAGGATAAGCCTAATAATGTCTTGTTAGAGGGTTTTTTTTCCAAGAAGGAAAATATACTCATGGTTTGGAAGATAGAATGGCTCATTCTTGGCATAACATTCATAGGAAAGGAAGAGGAGAGCTAGGGAAATCAAATTGTGTAGCCTTGGAACCGTATACTTTTTAGGTGAAGGAAAGAGCTATGGGTCTTAAAATGACTTATGCTTTTGAAAAACCTATGTCTATAGTGGTTACCGCACCACTCACCATTCCTACTGATGATGTGAAGGATCTTCAAGATGCTTTACCCAAGATGAAGCAAGAGAAAGATATGTGGGAAGCCAGATTCCTCACTTCAAACCTTGAAAAGTTAGAGCTGCAGAAGAAAACGAAGGAGGAAGATAACCTGATAGAGTTGCTTGAGCAACATGTCATGAAGAGACAGAGAGAGGATTTATTTTCCTCTAGTACTTCATCATCTCATCCTCCTACTTCAGGAGCTTGGAAGGGTATTGTGGACCAGTTTGTGTTAGAGAAGACCACCATGAAGGACGATCATGAGAGAGAGATCAAGAGACTCAGAAGGAAGTATCAACTTGGAGTTGGAGCTTCCTCAGATGTGACTCTTATGATCTAGTTTTCTCTTATTGTATTTGGATCCTTTTTAACTTGTACTTCCAAGTGTAACTCTTTACAATTAATAATAAAATGATATTTTTTAGTATTTCAAGTGTTATTCCTTTATGATGTTTGTTATATCTTAAAGTTCCTTGAAAACTGAATGAAAGCATTTGCATTGCATATCACGCATCATTCTGCATATGGTCTTACTTTTGAGAGTTTCACAAGTGTCTTATTGCTTCTCTCTTGATATTCTCAGAAGTCAAGCTGTCGCACCAATACAACACTTGTGCTAATTCTCAAAGAAAGATGGTAGATCACTTGGAACAAGAGAATCGTGAACTCCGTGAAGAGGTTACATCTCTTTGTGCTGGTATGGAGAAGATGAATGCTCTGGTAGAGTCTTTGGTTGCTTTACAAAATCACTATCATCGTCCTCCTACTCCTCAGGCAGCTTAGCCTCAGCCCAATTTTATCTTTGAAGTTGTTATCGTGCCCATTTTCATTGCTCCTATTAGTGCTCCGTTACAATCTATGCCTCCAAGTTTTCCCTGAGGCATTCCTTTGAACTTTATTCCTGAGGGATACAAGCCCACTTCTGAAGTCTCCAATGTTCAACCAATGATGTTAATTCCTCTACATGTGGCACATACTGTCCCACAGACTGATGAATCTATCTTCCATGCTGAGCCAAGTGAGAGCTTGGGCCTGTATGAACGTATGGATGAATTTCAAGATGAATTTTAAGAAATGCAAAAAGAAATCAAGGCTTTAAGGGGGAAGGAGTTGTTTGGAAAGAATGCTCATGAGCTATATCTTATCCCAGATGTGAAGATTCTTGCCAAGTTCAAAGTTCTAGATTTCAAAAAGTATAAAGGTAACACCTATTCACAAAGTCATCTGGTCATGTATGCTAGAAAGATGTTCACACGCACTGACAACCATCAACTGTTAATTCATTACTTCTAAGACAGTCTCACTAGTGCTACACTAAAATGGTATATGGGTGTCGATAGCACTCAAATCTGTACTTTCAATGATCTGGGGGAAGCTTGCATTCGTCAGTTTAAGTACAACTTAGATATGGTGCAAGATCGTGACCAGCTCCGCGCTATGTCACAGAAAGAGAAGGAAACCTTTAAGGAGTACACCCAAAGGTGGCGTGAGATTGCCGTGCAGATCAGTCCTCCACTTGAAGAAAAGGAGATGACAAAGATTTTTCTAAAGACGTTGATTACATTTTATTATGAAAAAATGGTAGCTAGTGCGCCCCAAGATTTTACCGAAAAGGTGAATATAGGTATGCGCTTAGAAGAGGGTGTCTGTGAAGGACGTTTGGCCAAGGAAGGTAACTCTGCATGAAGTGATAAGAAGTATGGTATTGGGTTTTCTATGAAAAGGGATAAAGAAACCAATGCCATTTCTCAAGAGATGTCCAGAAGAAACCGGGGAAGAAATAATAACAATCGTCATCCTCAACAACAAGTAGCTTTTGTTACACCTATCATCAATGCTGCTTTAGCCACTCAAGCTACTTCAAATTATCAACCACAATTCCAACAAAGAACACATCAAAATAATAAACATATTCCTCCATAAAGGAATAATCAGTTTGATCCTATTCTGATGTCTTATGCTAAGTTATACCCTGCCTTGATACAGAAGAACCTTGTACAGCTGTTGAAAAGTATTTTTGTGGGTGTTTCATCGTATCGACATGGATTGTACACGATATGTCGATGCTAGCCATTCAATATTTTAACGTTCTAAGTAAAGAGTTTTCAAAAGATTGCTTGTTTTGTAACATAAGTTTGTTGCAAAGAGTAAATTAGGGCAAATATGTTTTGTTTCAAGAAAAGCATGTCAAGATTAGATTTCGTTAATCCTTTTTAAACGTATCTGATTAATCAAGCATGCGAACTTAGTTTCATTCAATACAATAGTGTATCCTCGCGAATCCATTCATTTCTAAAGCGGGTCCGTGAATATTATTATTGTAATTGCTAGATGATTTCTCGAAATAGCAACCGAAACAATAAACATAAAGATTGGTACAAAGAGAATATCAACTTTCAAATCTATGTCTAGAGTTTGTTGGTTAATAGATGAAGAAATTAGATCAAGACTTAGAAAATCTATGTCTAGAGTGATTCAAACCATAAATACATCATTAAAAGAAAATATCTTCATCATCTATTGATCATAACCTTGTTCACATACAAAAGATCAAAAGAAATACATAAAAGCAAGATCAACTACCTCTAATCTTAAGACAAAAGTGTTTAGCTACCCATCACCATGGTAGCTTGATCAACAAGTAAGAAAAGAAGCTTTGCTAGCATCAAAGTCGAAGAGTCGAGGATTTAAGCTCCAAAGATTTAATTTTCACTCCTCTTGAATTCCTGAGGTTTTTGACCTAGAAAACCCTTTTAATCTCTCAAAATGATGAAAAGTGTAAAAAGTACAAGTGTTGTAAAAATATCTTCCAAGGGAGATATTTATAGACAAGACTACTAAGTGCAGTAAGTGGCACCATGCTAAGCACCCTCAGAGGTGCGCTAAGCATAGTTAGAAGAATGCAACAAATTTCCAAGAAGCGCGCTAAGCACGGTAGAAGCCCTCTTAGCACGATTTGAGACTTTAGCTACTGGAATTTTAAGGGGCACGCGGTCTCGTGCTGAAAAGCTCGCTTAACGCGCTATGCCGACACAAAAACTTCAAAATTGATTTTCAGACCTTCTTTCCTTCACTAATTGTTCCTATCATAAAAAATAAGCAAGAAGACCTGTCAAAGAACATCAAAATGATCATAATTCACAATATTTACACTAAAATCGGAAATTAACATAAATGCACTTAAAACTACTAGATATTAGACTAAGCTATAAAGAAAACCAATTGAAAGGGCCATAAAATCAAGTCAAAAGTATGCACAATTTGGTCCTTAACAACTCTCCCCAACCTATCATTTTGTTTTTCCTCAAACAAAAGTGTCTCAAACTAAAACACAAACTCGAGAACCTGCACAAGAAATTAGAACCAACTCAAAAGCACAATGACAATTTTCATGGTTCAAAAAGCAAAAGTAACAACAAGGTAACTTATCAAACTCCAAACTCCTCATGAAGATGAAACTAAAGCAAAGTGAAAAAACACACTGCAAGATTTCTTGAGCAATACAAGTTCATAATTGAATCACACCTAGGCACACATTCATCAATGGATGAAAACAAAACAAGGTTTTATCACTCGCCAAACAATCATGTAGACATCCGGAACCAATTATGAATTCAACACACAACATGCATTAATGAGTGAAAAAGAAGGAATCACAAGGTCTGTTAGGGCTGTAACTTGGCTTGGCTACAAGGAAAGTTCATTTATCAAAGTCATTGAAACAAAATTGCCTATTTTTAGAGAGCATTCCAATCTCAATATCGAAACACTTCAAGAAATTAACCTTCTTGTTTTATTTCTTTAGAGGCATTATTACAACCTTGAGCTTTTTTATGGAAACTCATGCCCAAATCCTTATCTTTCCACTTGCTTCTTTCTTTCAAGCTCTTTCATCATTCAAAACCACCTTATTATTTTTCTCTCTTTTTCTTCTTTTTTTTTTTCACGATGCCTCAATCCACCTTTTCCTCCCCAACTTTGAACACAACCAAACATGATAATTAGGAATGCTCTCACACACCTAAGATTGGTCATTATTGTTTACACATTCCAAAAATTTTCTTTTATGTACAATATTTACACATTCTACTTATTCACGCGGATCTTGAAATGAAGGCTCAAAAGGGGTTATCAAATACTCATTCCCTCGCATGGTAGATTGATCATTATTATTTGGTCAAGTAGTTTTTCTCAAAATGCACAAAAATTGCCTTGATCATTTTCTTCCTTTTTCACAAATTAACACACATGCATGATTTCAACATAATAAGAACGAGTCAATAATGAATGTCGGTATCTTGCATATATTCTTGATGGGCGATTCACAAGTGCACGAATAGCGTCAAAGTAATACAAAAGATTATCGATCCCACAGAGACCAAACGTCAATCAATCGAGTACTATTGTTACGGTGTATATCCAAGGCAAGTCAATTAAGGGGTTGGTTGTGCGAAATAAAAGTAAAGTGCAGAATTAAAATTAATAATAAAACAATAGGCATAGATGCAATTCATATAGCTATGTAATATTCCAGATGTGTATAGATAGGATTCATTATAGGGTAATGTTTTCTACTCATGAAAATAACTAATTTAACAGGAACTGTCACTTTCGCGTATTCAGAACCGAGTTTATCCCTAATCGACCCCTCTTATTGTCACTTATAAGAAGGTGCACATTGCGTTAGGACTAATAAACCTATTTTTAAGAAATATAGTTTCTAGGCTTAGTTGAAAAGTATTTTAACTTGGAATTTCTAATGAAAATATGTTCTTACGAACCGGACTTCAAATCCATAAACGCGTCCGAAAACAGTTTTAAAATCAGTTTTCTTAAACATTAAAGATTCCTAATTGACTGAGACAAGCGCTTTCGCTTTCTTGGAACAGTCAAAACTAACCAAATTTATCTAAAGGTTGGACGGCTTTCGATCTTACCCAACAGATTTTAAGTGCATAAAATAAGTGTTAAAAGTTAAAATAACCCTTAAGTAATTCTATCGACAATCGTTTGGAATACTAATTATTACTATAATCCTCACATCCTAGCCCTTAAAGTTTATCCGAACATGGTAAATAAATGCGAGAAAGTAAAGTGCGGATAAATAAATAAAGTGCGATAAAAAGGTGCGCTAAATAAAAGGCAGGTAAATAAAAGTGCGACAATAAAATGCAGGTAAATAAAGGCAATAAACAGAAACATACTCAAACGAGAGGCTTTAAAATCTTGTATAACTGGAAGTAAATAGGGAAATAAAATGGCAGCAGGTTTAACTTCTACCCAAGTCCTCCAAACTCGATTACACGGTGTCATAACCCCTTGATGTGAGAAGTTTATTACTTTACAGATAAGTGAAATTTATGGCTTGAGTTCTGTTTTCTAAGCTTGGATGGTTTGAAATGAATAAGAACTCTGCTATTTATATAGGCAGGAAAGTACAGGCAAAGACATGAATGCCCCCCAACTCCTTTTGGGAGGGAAATAACCGTGTGAAGGTGGCGTCCGCCACCTCCTTGTGGTGCCCACCACATGTACTAGGGTGGAAGGTAGTGGGAGACATGGTTGTTGTCAGCAGTTGGCTGGCATCCTTCTCATGGCATCTCCTATGGCGCCAGCCATGGTGGAAGCCTTGTGTACATTTCCTCGAAAAGTAGGGTTTTAGCTAGTTTTTCTTCATTTCTTCTCGAGTAGCCTTGAAAATACAAAAAAACTAAAAAAAGAAACAAAATAGAGGCATAATACAAGAAAATGTAAATAAAATACTAAATAACGTGCGCGAAATCGAGTCAAATAAATAGTATATTTTAGGTCTATCAATTTCTCCCACACTAAAACCTTTGCTTGTCCTCAAGCAAAACATCATGACAGAACAGGGTGATATCCATAAATGACTTGGGTAGGAAGGACTTATAAGTTCACACTGGGATGAAGCGATAGGTGATGTTTCAGTGAACCACGGGTATTGGAATGACACTTCTCCGGAAACACAGACCTAAGTTTCATTCTTTATAAATAAAAAAAAACCAATCCGTACTACCCTATTGCACCTAGGCCTATTTTCGAATCTCCGTTTGAGTCCTCTTCATTCCGGTGCAATCACATTAAGCCCGTTATCCGTAAGAAATCATGGTGAAGTGACCGATTAGTGATTCTGATCTAAAGCATGGGGTTCTGGTGCACAAAGTAGTGTAACCCCTTTTATTGGCCCACCTACAGCTGTGGGGGATCGGATCGTGATCCGCCCTACCAAGTTTTGTACCAGAAAAATCTAAACCAACTGACAATGGGAAGGTATTTTTTCTTCTTGGTTTTTATCATTTTTCTTCTTTTTTTTTTCGAAATTACAACTTTGTGGGTTTAAATGACCTTGTGAGGGTTACCTATACCCGAGTTTGTAATCATTTCATATTCTTAGAATACCGATCATTCACTTATTTTCATCGATCCTTCACTTAGATAATGCTTAGGCCGGAGCTGACTGCTAGGATAAACTACTTTGGACTTACTATGGATATTCTATTAAGGCCATGGTATTTAGAGTATCGGGGTCTATTTCTGCATTTGCGAAGCCTAAGGTGTTATAATGATACCGATGTTTCAAAGAGAATTTCCCAAATCATTCACATCCTAATATGAACTTGCCTCAAAGCCCAAGAAAATTTTCAGGATAGTACACTATTTGTCAAAAAGTTTTTGGTGGGGAAAATTAATGCGGGAGTAAGATGAGAGAGTAAAGGTATACTGTAAAATGATTTGTTAAGCGCAAGTATGTTCTAAAAAAACAGAAAGAAAAAAGAAGGGAAATAAATTGAAAGCGATAAAAGAAATAAAAATGCGAGATAAAGTGGGAAAATAAATAAAGTCTCCTCCCACACTTAAATTGAACATTGTCCCTAATGTTTCAAAATAAGCAAGGGACGAGGTACCTGAGGTGCCTAGGGCATACTACCGGTGATGTCAGCAGCGTGCTCGGAGTATTTGGGGCGGCGGGATCTGCTGCGACGGCGATCGGTCTGAGAAGCTTCGAACGCGTCGAATCGGGTGGTTAGAGCAGCTTGAGATTGCATAATGCTTTGTACGGACTGGCTCATCTGCTGCTGAGACTCTTGCATGAATCTCATATTCTCAGACAGTTGCTGCAAAATGGTGTTGAGTTAATTGTCGCGTCTTTCCTCTCTGTCTAGTTGTGCTTGCCACATATGCTGAAATATATAAAAGCCGGGTGCGGTACCTGCAAAATGGTAAGAGGAAGACGGTGTAGTGCGTGTCTATGATACGTGGCGAGGCGGAAAAGGGTGATTGGGAGATCGCTCTCGCCGATCATACTCGTCATCAGTATCAGCTCCTTCGCCAACAGGAATATTAGGGGGTAATGGATGGAGCATCTAAATCATAGGTCCAGTTTCCCGGGTTAGTTACATTGGTGTGTCTAGTGCAGGGTAAAACGACAGATGGAATAGCCTTCCCATGAATCATAAGCTCGAAGCCTCCTTCTCTTATGACTTTGCACAATTTCATATCTTTCAAAATTTTCAAATTGATTGTGCAAGGAGGAAGAGGCTCTAAAGTGGCTATCTCAACATCTAGGTTCAGAGCCTTTGCAATGGACGTAATCAGTCCTCCGAAGGCTATGGTCACAGTGGTCTTAATAGAGGCGTTCATGTGGGCTATCATAAATGGAACTACGTTAAATCGCCTATTTGTGAGGCAACCTTGCAAAAATAGTAATTCTTTGGCATCCACCTTGTTAGGATTCTCCCGGCCAAATATAATGCAGGCTAAGATGTAGCGGAACACACGGATGGCTGGGTTATGGATCCTGGAAGCAAGTATTCCTTCAAAAGATGAAATAGTAAAATTTGACAACCTGTGCCAGAAGGAAAATGCTTCCACGGCCCATTCAGAATCTAGAGGTGCCTCACAAATAGCACTCGCACCAAAAGGCAATCCAAGCCTTCCCGCAAGTTCATCAGTACTAAACGAATATTCAACATTAAACATCCGAAACTGGACCATGCCAACTGTGCTAGCAGTGTCGGGTCTGACAACATAGATCAGGGAACTCAAGAATTCCCTGGTCAGTTGGTCAAAAGTAGGATCATGCCTGGTAAAAATCTCATGCAGGCCCAGAGTGTCTAATAAATGATATACGCTATGATAGATACCTAAAGAGTAAAGGAAGTTATCTTCCATGTACCTTGTTGAAGCAATTTCTCGGTTCCGTAGTTTGTCGAGGATTTTCGGTTATCTTTCCCAGAGTTTTCCTTGACGCAAAATGTAGCCATCGTGCTCCATGGATGAATGTTGGAGGTTGAGGAAGATGAAGAATGCGTGTTTTTTTTAGTTTTGTAAAGATGGGATTTTGGATGGCTTTTGGTGAGGGAAATGAAAGATGGATATTGGAATGGTTAATGGTTTGGTGAGTGGAAGATAAATTTGTGAACTTTTGGTGACTTGGGGAGGATTTTCGTGTAGCCAAAAATGGGTTTTGGAGGTTTTTGGGAGCAAAAATGGTGGTTTCCCAACTTCTGCCCCGCACATAGTCTAGAACCCGTGGCGGGCGCCACCCTTTGAAAAGGTAGTTGGGCCGGATTTTTGGTGTTTTGTTTTGGGCATTGGTTCTCCTCCTTATTTTTTTTTTGGGGTGTGCTGCAGTAGAAATCATCCGATCTGGCACACTAATTTTTTTCTTTCATATATATATATATATATATATATATATATATATATATATATATATATATATATATATATATATATATATATATATATATATATATATATATATATATATATATATATATATATATATATATATATATATATATATATATATATATATATATATATATATATATATATATATATATATATATATATATATATATATATATATATATATATATATATATATATATATATATATATATATATATATATATATATATATATATACACACACACACATACGTACATCTAAATATTTTTATCGACATAAAAGAACAGAAAACATAAAAATTAGAAGAAAAAAAAAAATTAAATGACATAGCAAGCATTATAAGTATAAATGGTATGATATAATGTCATGAAAAATAAAAACATAATTGTAAATGCGATAAGTCAGTAAATGCAAAAGAAAATAAAATAAATACTGAAAGCAGTGAAATAGTGCCATCATGGAGGTGGTTGCTCGTCTGACTGATCTGGGTGACGGAGTGAATGCAACTCTCTGTGTAAATCTGAGATCTCCTGATACAGGGCGTCTGTCTCAGTGGCATGGGTCATATCGGAAATCTGAACCTGTAAAGTAAGATCTGTTACTGTCTACTGAAGGTGAGCTATCTCGGAATGTAGCTCAGATATCTGGGTATACATGTCAGGTCTTCGTAATGCATGATTATTGGAAAATACAGTCGTCCTCGGAGAAGGTGGAGATGGATGGTATTCTGCTGAAGGCGGTGTATGTGGCTCGTCGATCGTCTCACCATACCCTTCCAATGCATAACTCCAGTTGGATGGATCATGCACACTAGTCACAACTAGGTCAGGTAGAGTGAAATAATGGATTGTCTGGTAATCGATGAGAAGTCTGAAAGCATCAGGCTGAAAGGAAACTCTCCTTATCAGCCCACAATCCAAACAAAAATCAATATCAAGTGAAGTAGGTCCACAATAAGGGGTCAGATGTAACAACTGATTGGTTAGTCCCAATGCAATGGCTATATGTGTAATGATGCTTCTGACATGAATAACTCCTTTGGATGATCTAGCTTGGCCTTCGAAATTGTACAGCAAGAAATTCCCACATGCTACTGGGCGCAACCTGTTAGCGCAGAATAGGAAGAATATCTCTTCCTCGCTAACATGCATGTCAGGATCTTCCTTTCCAAGAAAGGTGTGATCCATAGTCATCTGAAAATATCTCATGGCTAGGTTATGAATCACCGGAGACAGCTGAGTCGATGTATCTAGGCTCCCTCCTCCTGTGATGTCTTTCCAGAACTAATTAATGTCTCTGCTTATAAAGTATCCCATCAGAAGGTCAGGAATGGAATCAGGAGTGGTCAAAAATCTATGTAGGTCTCCGAATCCTTTGTTGGTGAAGGCGTACTCTCTTCCAAAAAGTATGAATGTAGCTAACCCTTCCTCACTGACGTATGGCTCGTAGTGGAATGAGCTGAGAAACTCTAATGTGAGGTTCCTGTAAGTATGGTGCAGTTCGTCAGCATACTGGCCCCATTGGATCTGATGACAGAGGAATCGTATGCTGGGCTCGATCCCTAGAGCCTCCATGCAAGCTTGACCCGGATATCGGGTTGGTGCCATGAGGCATTTCTAGAGAATCGAGTACTTCTCTCTTTACCTGTCATCTCGAAAGGCGACGTGCATGTCATCGCACTGTTGCATTCTGAAAAATAAAACTCAGAAAACCTGAAAGCATAATCATCATAAATCGTCAGTTGACACATAAAAGAAAAATAAAATGAAGTAAAACGAAAATAAAATAAAAAGATAAAGAGTAAAGAAATCCATGGGTTTCCTCCCACGCAACGCTTGTTTAACGTCATTAGCTTGATGAACAAAACCTATATGCCTGAAGTAGGCAATGGTGGATCAATCAAGGTATGGCTGGAGTAATCGTCGAGAATGTCTCCTCCTTCGTAGAGTTTTAATCTTTGCTTGTTCATAACGAATGGACTACATGACTGATTCTGGATTTCGACTGCTCCTGATTGTAAAAATTTAGTAACTGTAAAGGGACCTGTCCACCTCGAACGGAGCTTTCCAGGAAAGAGTCGCAATCTAGAGTTAAACAGGAGAACATGGTCTCCTACATGAAAATATTTCTTTATGATCTTCTTGTCGTGCCAGGCTTTGGTTCTTTCTTTATAGATAATGGCATTTTCATAGGCGGATTGGCGGAGTTCTTCTAGTTTATGTAAATCAAGGACGCAGTTTTGTCCAACGGTCAAAAAATCAAAGTTTAGGATTTTTATGGCCCAATAGGCCCTGTGTTCTAATTCAAAGGGGAGAGGACAAGATTTTCCATAGACTAGTTGGTAAGGGGTTGTTCCAATCGGGGTTTTGAAGGCGGTTATATATGCCCATAGCGCATCTTGCAGCTTTTGAGACCAGTCTTTTCTTGATATAGAGACTGTTTTGTCTAAAATTTATTTTATTTCCCTATTGGATACTTCTACTTGGCCACTAGTCTGTGGGTGATAAGGTGTCGCTATCCTATGCTTAACTCCATATTTTCTTAAAAGTTTTTCAAAAATTCTTGATATAAAATGCGATCCTCCGCCGCTGATAATAAGATGGGGGGTTCTGAATCTAGGGAAAATATAATTCTTAAATAGCTTAATGACTACTCGTGTGTCGTTGGTGGAGGAGGCTATGGCCTCGGTCCATTTAGACACGTAATCGACTGCAACTAAGATGTACTTGTTTCCTAGGAAAGACGGAAAAGGTCCCACAAAGTCTATGCCCCAAACATCAAAGAGTTCTACCTCTTGAATGTTCCTTAAAGGAATTTCATCACATCTTGAGATGTTTCCAGTGTGCTGGCACTGGTCACATTTGGTTATATAGGTGTGTATATCGCGCCATATTATTGGCCAAAACAGGCCTGCTCTAAGAATCTTGGCGTGAGTTTTGGATGTACTAGAGTGTCCTCCATAAGGTGCAGAGTAGCAGTGTTCTATTATCTTTCTTACTTCTTCTTCTGGGACGCAACGACGGAAAATATCGTCAGTTCCTCTTTTAAATAAGATCAGCTCGTCCCAATAGAAGTGTCTTACGTTGCTAAAGAACTTCTTTCTCTGCTGGTAATTAAAATCAGGGGGTATAATATCGGCAACTAGGTAATTTACAAAATCTGTGTACCAAGGTACGTTGCTTACTGCTAAAGATCTCTCGGGGGTCTTAGAAGGTTCTAGGTTGCTTTCCATGGCCTCTATCCTAGCGATTAACCTGTCATAGGTAAAATCTTTATTAATGGGGAGTGGGTCTGGTTTTAGATACTCGAGCCTAGAAAGGTGGTCGACAACTACGTTTTTCGTGCCTTTCTTGTCTCTAATATCCAGATCAAACTCCTGTAACAGGAGGATCCATCGAAGTAACCTAGGTTTGGCATCATTCTTTCTCAATAAGTAACGGATGGCAGCATGATCAGTGTAAAATATGATTTTTGCTCCTACTAAATAGGATCAAAACTTATCCATAGCAAAAACTACGGCAAGAAGCTCTTTCTCTGTGGTAGCATAATTAAGCTGAGAAACATCTAGGGTTCTACTAGAATAGTATATAACATGTAATTTATTATCCATTCTTTGTCCTAAAACAGCTCCTACAGCGTAGTCGCTAGCGTCACACATGATTTCGAATGGTTGGTCCCAATCTGGAGGTTGAATGATGGGTGCCGAGATCAGGGCTGGTTTTAGAAAGTTAAATGCTTCAAGGCATTTTTCATCAAAGCTGAACTCGACGTCTTTCATTAGGAGGTTGGTTAAAGGTTTGGTAATTTTAGAGAAGTCTTTGATAAAACGCCGATAGAAATTAGTGTGTCCAAGAAAGCTTTGGACTTCTCTGACGGTGCTAGGGGGTTTAAGGTTTTCAATCACTTCTATTTTGGCTTTATCTACTTCAATACCTCTCTAGGACTCTATGTCCCAAGCCTATACCTTCGGTGACCATAAAGTGACATTTCTCCCAGTTCAACACTAGGTTGACGTCAACACATCTTTTCACGATTTTCTCAAGGTTAGAAAGGCAATTGTTGAAATTAAAACCACATACCGAGAAATCATCCATGAATACTTCCATGATCCCATCAAGGTAATCTGCAAAGATCGCCATCATGCAACATTGGAAAGTAGCAGGTGCGTTACAGAGACCGAAAGGCATTCGTCTGTAGGAGAAAGTGCCATAAGGGCATGTGAAGTTAGTTTTCTCTTGATCCTCCGGGTGTATGGGAATTTGGAAAAATTCAGAATACCCATCTAGGTAGCAAAAATAGGAGTGTCGGGCCAAACGTTCTAACATTTGGTCTATAAAAGGTAAGGGAAAATGGTCTTTCCTAGTAGATTTGTTTAATTTCCTATAATTTATACACATACGCCATCCTTCTTCTATCTGTTTTGCCACATGTTCACCTCTTTCGTTCTGCACAACCGTGATGCCTCCCTTTTTAGGTACTATATGCACGGGGCTTACCCACTTACTATCAGATATCTGATAAATTATACCTGCTTCTAGTAACTTGAGACCTTCCTTCTTAACACCATCACTCATTATAGGGTTTATTCTTCTCTGGTGTTCTCTAGAGGGTTTTGAGTCTTCCTCGAGCTAGATCCGGTGCATGCACACGGATGGACTTATACCTTTTAGATCAGAGATGTTATATCCTAAGATAGAAGGATATTTTCGTAAGACGACTAAGAGTTGGTCTGTCTCTCCTTGGTTTAGGGTAGCACTGACTATCACTGGACGATTCATTTCTTCGTCCAAGAATTCATATCTTAGGTTCTTAGGTAGTTCCTTAAGTTCTAAAACTGGTTTTTTAGGCATGGTATAGGATCTGGGGTAAGGGATAAACATTTGTACAAGTTATCATCAATGTAGGGTTCTATAAGTCCATCATCTTCCTTTATGAGGGTTGAAGGTAGTCTGATGGTTTCTTCTAATTCTAGCTCTCTAACACATTCATCGATGATGTCTATGGCATAACACGCGTCTCCTAATACCGGTGTCATAAGAAACTTCGACAGAATGAATTCTATCTTTTCGTCACCTACCTCAAAAGTCAACTTCCCTCTCTTGACATCTATTATGGCTCCAGCGATTGATAAGAATGGTCTGCCTAGGAGGATAGGAATGTCATCATCTTCTTTAATGTCCATGACGACAAAATCAGTTGGAATGAACAACTGACCTATCCTAACTGGGACGTCTTGCAATATGCCAACCGGATATTTAACGGATCTGTCAGCTAACTGAAGTGACATCTTCGTAGGCTGTAATTCTCCTAGTTTTAACCTTTCAAAAACTGCTAGGGGCATAAGGCTTACACTAGCTCCTAAATCTAGAAAAGCCTTATTGATGACATGACTTCCCGAAATACAAGGTATGGATAAATTTCCAATATCTTTCTCTTTCTTGGCAAGTTCATTCCCGGAAATGGAATTGCATTCTAAAGGTTTTGGGTCGTCAAGTCTACGTTTATTGGTAAGGATGTCTTTAAGGAATTTTGCATATGACGGTATTTGGGTGATGGCTTATGTGAAAGGAATTTCCACATGAAGTTTCTCTATGAATTTAATAAATTTTTGGTATTCGTTATTGATCTTGGTTTGTTTTAGTCTTTGTGGATAGGGTATGGGAGGTTTATATGACGGTGGTGGTTCGTTGGTTTTGTCCTTGTCCCTCTGCTTTTCAGATCCTACTGGTTCCTCTACTTCGCTCGTGGGTACCATGCTTTCCTTAGGAGTCTTGGGTTCGCTTAATGTCGGGTTAACCAGTTCATCATAAGCGGTCCCACTTTGAGTTAATTGCATTAGCTTGCCCTCGGGGGTTCTGTTGGGGTTGACCAGGGAACTGTCCTCCGGGTGTAGTCTCAGGAGCTTGTTTTAAAGCTATTTGAGATATCTGGGTTTCAAGCATCTTATTATGGGTGACTATTTGGTCTACTTTGGTTCCTAAACGGGTGATCAGTTTATTTACATGAATGTTCTGGTTTAGGAATTCCTTGTTTTGCTGGGTCTGAGCCGAAATGAAATCTTCCATGATTTTCTCAAGGTTCGGCTTAGGTTGCACAACTTGCATAAGCGGGTTTTGTCTTTGAGCTTGATAACTAGATGGTCTCGGGGGTGCAGGGTTTTGGACAGGGTTATTGTTTTTGTAGGAAAAGTTTGGGTCATTCTTCCATCCAGGGTTATAGGTATTTGAGAATGGGTTTCCTTGGGCATAGTTGACTTCTCCTGAGTGAGTTTTGTTCAGCAGATTGCATTCTGCCGATTGGTGTCCTTGAGTACCACATAGTTCACACTCAGTTGAAGTTGCTGCTGCAGCTACTGGGTTTGCGTACATATGTTCGACTTTAAGGGCTAAAGCATCCATCTTGGCTTGCATTATGTCTATTGAACTTATCTCATGTATTCCTCCTTGGGCTTCTTTCTTTTCCACTGTTGCTCA
This sequence comes from Lathyrus sativus, assembly GCA_963859935.3. Taxonomy (NCBI): domain Eukaryota; kingdom Viridiplantae; phylum Streptophyta; class Magnoliopsida; order Fabales; family Fabaceae; genus Lathyrus; species Lathyrus sativus. The sequence continues at coordinate 484,200,813 of OZ012737.1, forward strand.
CTCAATCCCCCATTGACAATGGTTTTGGGCCATATCCTCGATAAGAGCGCAAGCTTCAAGGTAAGGTTTATTCATCAGGGCGCCACCTGCGGCGGCGTCGATGGTCATCTTTGTGTTATAATGAAGTCCATTATAGAAGGTATGAATGATTAGCCATGATACCAGGCCATGGTGTGGACATATTCTCAACAGGTCTTTATATCTTTCCCAAGTTTCAAAGAGAGATTCACCTTGGTTTTGGGTAAATCTGGTTATTTGGTTTCTAAGAACAGCGGTTTTGCTCGGGGGAAAATATCTAGCGAGAAAAACTCTCCTAAGGTCTTCCCAAGTTGTTTTAGAATTGGCTGGAAGGGAATCTAACCAAGTGAGGGCTTTCTCTCTAAGGGAAAAAATGAATAATCTTAACCTAATCGCCTCAAGGGTAGCACCATTGGTTTTAAAAATATTAGCTAGTTGAATAAAAGTTATTAAATGTTGGTTCGGGTTCTCGGTAGCGAGTCCCGCGAATTGGTTTTGTTGTACTAATTGTAATAGGGACGGTTTTAGCTCAAAATTGTGAGCAGGAATATTTGGGCTCACAATACTAGAACTAGGTTCTTCATTAGATGGTTGAGCAAAATCCTTAAGGGGTCTTTGGTTACGGTCTTCGTCTATAGCTCTCTTAAATCTACGAAATAAGATACGTGCGCGAGTGTAACGTTCAGGTTCCTCTAAAGGATCTATAAGGGTACCGGTGCTGCGAGTTCTTCGCATTGACCGGCAGGTATAGCCTTAGTCTAGACGGTGTAACAACAGGGTACGGAATTTTGACGTAATTGATCCCCGAGAACAGTGCCAAAAACTTGATGAGCAATTCGCAAGTGAACGAATAACGTCAAAGTAATACAAAAGATTATCGATCCCACAGAGACCAAACGTCAATCGATCGAGTACTATTGTTAAAATTAATAATTAAGCAATAGGCATAGATGCAATTAAGGGGTTGGTTGTGCGAAATAAAAGTAAAGTGCGGAATTAAAATTAATAATAAAGTAATAGGCATAGATGCAATTTATATAGCTATGTAGTATTCCAGATGTGTACAGATAGGAATCATTATAGGGTAATGTTTTCTACTCATGAAAATAACTAATTTAACAGGAACTGCCGTTTTTGCGTATTCAGAACCGAGTTTATCCCTAATCGACCCCTCTTATTGTCACTTATAAGAAGGTGCGCATTGTGTTAGGACTAATAAACCTATTTTTAAGAAATATAGTTTCTAGACTTAGTTGAAAAGTATTTTAACTTGAAATTTCTAATAAAAAGAGGTTCTTACGAATCGGACTTCAAATCCATAAACGCGTTTGAAAATGGTTTTAAAATCGATTTTCTTAAACATCAAAGATTCCTAATTGACTGAGCCAAGCGCTTTCGCTTCCTTGGAACAGTCAAAACTAACCAAATTTATCTAAAGGTTAGACGACTTTCGATCTTACCCAACAGATTTTAAGTGCAGAAAATAAGTGTTAAAAGTTAAAATAAACCTTAAGTAATTCTATCAACAATCGTTTGGAATACTAATTATTACTATAATCCTCGCATCCTATCCCTTAAAGTTTAGCCAGACATGGTAAATAAATGCGAGAAAGTAAAGTGCGGATAAATAAATGAAGTGCGATAAAAAGGTGCGCTAAATAAAGGGCGGGTAAATAAAGGCGCGATAATAAAAAGCAGGTGAATAAAGGCAATAAACAGAAACCTGCTCAAACGAGAGGCTTTAAAATCTTGTACAACTGGAAGTAAATGCAGAAATAAAATGGCGGCAGGTTTAACTTCTACCCAAGTGATCCAAACTCGATTACACGATGTAATAACCCCTCGATGTGAGAGGTTTATTACCTTACAGATAAGTGAAATTTATGGCTTGAGTTGTATTCTCTAAGCTTGGATGGTTTGAAATGAATCAGAACTCTTCTATTTATAGAGGCAGGAAAGTACAAGCAAAGGCAAGAATGCCCCCCAACTCCTTTTGGGAGGGGAATGACCATGTGAAGGTGGCGCCTGCCACCTCCTTGTGGCGCCCGCCACATGTACTTGGGTGGAAGGGAGTGGGAGACCTGGCAGTTGTCAGTAGTTGGCTTCCATCCTTCTTATGGCATCTCCTATGGCGCCCGCCATGGTGGAAGCCATGTGTACATTTCCTTAAAAAGTAGGGTTGTAGCTCGTTTTTCTTCATTTCTTCTCGAGTAGCCTTGAAAATACAAAAAAACTGAAAAAGAAACAAAGTAGAGGCATAATACAAGAAAATGGAAATAAAATACTAAATAACATGCGCAAAATTGTGTCAAATAAATAGTATATTTTACGTCTATCAATTCTACAATGAAAGCTTCCTCATAGAGACAATGTTCTAAATGATTAAAAAATGAACAAGTATTTCAAAAGAAGTAATGATTACAAATTCTCACACTCATCATGAGTTTCATTTCCATGCTTAGTTTAGAAAGCGATAAAAATGTACCTTGCATGGTACCTTTACTCGATCATATTATTACCACTCAAGCGCCTATTAGCTCATCAATCTTGACATTAGTTCACAAGTTCCTTCAAGTTTTCAACTTAGGACAACACAAAATTACAAATTCCAAAAAATAACAATAAATAACAAAAAAATACTACTCAAAACCAACATAATAGCATAATACCAAAAATTGTGACAACCAAAACAATGGTGCCGCACATGTGTTCCTCATCCTTTCTAGGATGGTACAAAATAATCCAGAACAACAACAATAACATAACCATAAAATCCTATGAGTTCAAACATAAATATAAAAATAACAAAAACTGAAATAACCCATGGTCAACTAGTAATCGGAGTTGGGCTTAGACCCAACTTCCCAGGTAGTCTCTCCATTGTCATCATCATCATCTCCAACACCATCTGCAGCAACATCCTCAGCATTACCTGCATCCTCATCATTCCTATCTTCCTCAGGCTGGGGGACTTGATCTCCTTGAGGTATCTGCCCCCTCGTAAAATGAAAAGGCATGTCCCCAGGCCAAGCTACATGCACATCAAAGTCCTCCTGTGAAGGAAAAGGGTGTTCCACCTGCGGCTCACGCACCTGCAAATGTAAGGCTCTCATAGATGAGTGCAAAAATGAAAAATCCCTCTGATGAGCCATGTGCATATCCGAAGTATACATGCAAGAAACACGCTCATCAAAGGGTTGGTCAGCTGATGGACCACCGTCATGCTGTTGTGGCTGCTCATATGTACGGACTGGTGGTGGTGGTGGTGGTGGTGGCTGGTTAACTCTAGGCATGCAATGGCTCTTAATCCAAGTATTGGTCATAACCCCCTTAATGGTCTTATAGACCATATCCGATATTAGGACACATGCTATCGAACACAAGCCCATAATCAATCCATGAAAAACCAAAATAGCGGTTACCTTGGTGCCTAAGCGGTGTCCACTAGCAGCGATAGCGCGAATCTTATCGAAAATTATCCTCGCGACATCGATTTGCCTCTCCTTCAGAATGAAATACAACATGCAAGTAATGTCGACCGATATAGAAGAGGTATGACTTCTTGGCCTAATGTTGTGTAGGACAAGAGTCATGAGGACCTAAGCCGTCGTGTTCATGTCTCCCCTTTTTAGGATCTTCGGCCTACCCGCCGCATTCAGCTTAAAACCACGCCTCGTGTGTGCCAAAGCCAAAGAAACATTTTCCAAGTTCCAATTTCTCTGAGCCATCCTCCTATAATACGAGCACTACTCTTCTTCAGCCAAAACCAGCAAATTACCCAAATATTCATTGATAGCATCCCTCAAAAATGAAACCTCCCTTCCTCTGACATAAGATCTGAAGGTAAACATTTTCCCTTCAGTAGGAATAGCGTTTGTGTAAAACTCACGCATAATCTCAAAGTTCAGCAATGTTAGAGGTGTTAGGAGATTTTTCCATCCATGGACTTCAATAATGTTCTGACAGCCTCGAAATTCCCCTTACGAATTGATTCTAAAAATGCGCTCTGTCCAGATGCTTCTACAGCTTAACTCCAGATATCTCCCCTGCTTCTTTGCTCTTAAGAATCTGTGGTTATCAAACTCCATAGGGGGCTGCCTCTGCTGAGAGGATTGGTCAGTGCTGAACTGTGCACGTTTTGGAGCCATCTGTAATCAAAGAAAACCATACCAAAACAAAAACAAATAGATTAAACCACCAGCTAGTAAATTCTAGAAAAAATCATTAAAAACTCCAGATCAACACCAAACAGCCACTCAGTTGTCGAAAATTAAAAAATGAAACATGTTCATCCCAGGGGTGCATTTAGCACGGCCAAGGACCGCTTCGCACACTCAAGCATGCTAGCATACCCTGCTCAGCAGCCTGAACCTGCCCCTAACTACACAGTCAATCAGCAAAACACCATATAACATATTTACAACAAGCATACATTGAAAATAAAGTAAACATGACATGGCAAGAAGGGCGAGCTTAGCGCGGTCATGAGCTCGCTTAGCGCGCCTATGAAAACTAAAAAAAACACAATTGCACCCAAGGTTAATTTGTCCAATAATCAATGTAATCACACCCAAACCCATTCGTTTTGAAATGCAATTTTACCAAATAAAAGAAAACCAACCCTTTGGTACTTACAGAAACAACTTATACCTAACCCTAACAATACTAATCTAACAGTGTTAAGACATCTACAAACTAACCACTCTATCATCAATCAATCAAATTCAACAACTCACAAACAAAACCTAAAAACATGCTTTTTTCAGAAGAAGAAAATAAAACACAAGAGATGCAAACCTGGAGAGGAGATAAGACGAGGTTGGAAAATTTTTCAAATGGAGAGCACGAGAGAATTATGGGAGCAAGAGGGAATTGAGAATGGTGGTTGATGCTGGTATGAGTGGAGAATGAGGGTTTTCAGAAACCCCTATCTCTTTTTTTAAAAGTATTGATCTGGTGGCCGACAAAAACCACACTCAAGCCCACAATTTTCTGGGCTTATTTTTGTGAGCACGCTAAGTGGCCTTAGAGGCACGCTAAGCGCGCTCAGTGAATCACATCCAGACAAGTTGGCAACAACATGCACTCCTCCGACTATTCTGCCTGATTAAATTAAAAGAACAAATAAAATAGTTAAAACAAAAAATACTTACAATGTTGGGGTGCCTCCCAACCAGCCATTTTTTTAACGTTGTTTGAGCTCAACGGTCCAATGCGACCTCAAGGATCGCAAAAAGGCACTGTGGTGGTATTCTGCTCGAAAGCACCACCAAGATAAATCTTCAGCCGCTGACCATTTATAGTCTAACTCTCATTTGAATGCGTGTCTTCGATGACAATCGCCCCATAGCTCTTGATTTCTCAAATCTGAAACGGACCAGACCACTTTGATTTCAACTTTCCAGGGAATAATTTTAATTGAGAATTGAAAAGTAGGACCAGTTGCCCTACTTCGAACTATTTTGTCACTATCTTCCGGTCATGGTAAGTTTTCCCTCGATCTTTGTATAGCTTGTTAGAGTCATACACTTGGAGGCACATTTCCTCCATTTCATGCAATTTCACCTTTCTTTTTTCTCCGCTCAGATTTGGATCAAAATTCAAAAATTTTAAGGCCCAAAATGCCTTATGCTCCAATTCTACCGGGAAATGAAAATTCTTACCATAGACCATTTTGAAAGATGTGAGACCAATTGGAGCCTTGAAAGCTGTACGATAGGCCCATAAAGCATCATCAAGCTTGTTTGACCAATCTTTTCTAGAGCTCGACACTGTTTTCTCCAGAACCTTTTTAATTTCTCGATTTGACACCTCTGCTGGCCCATTAGCCTGTGGATGGTAGGGCGTTGCAACTTTGTGCTTTACACCATACTGCTCCAAGGCTTTTTCTAGCTGAGTGTTGCAAAAGTGGGATCCTCCGTCACTTATCAACACTCTCGGAGTACAGAATCGAGAAAAAATGTTTTTCTTTAAAAATCTTATCACGATTTTTCCATATGCTTTAGCACATGCTATCTCTTCAACCCACTTAGATACATAATCAACCGCGACCAAAATATACTCATTGGCAAAAGATGATGGAAATAGGCCGACAAAGTCTATGACCTAACAATCAAACACTTCAACTTCCAACATGTTTTGTAACAAAATTTCATTCCATTTTGAAACTCCACCACTCCTTTGACATCTGTCACAACTTTTTGTATGCGCATGCGCATCTTTGAAAAAGAAGGCCAATAAAAGTCTGATTGGAGGAATTTCATTGATGTTCTCGTATCGTTAAAATGCCCTCCATACGGAGAGTTGTGACAATGCCAAAGTATGTAATTTGCCTCTTCTTTGGACACACAGCTTCTCAAAATGTTATCGGCACCAAGTTTAAACAAATGTGGTTCATTCCATACAAAACGTTTGACATCAGATAAAAATTTCTTTTTCTGGTTACGCGTTAGACCTTCTGGTATCAATCCGGCGGCTTTGTGATTTTCCATGTAGGCAAACCAAGGTCTAACTTGTACCATATATAATGTTTCATCAGGAAATTCTTCCTTGACTTCAATTTCATGTTTTGTCACCTCAACATTAACAAGGCGGGACAAGTGATCCGCCACCAAATTCCCGAATCCCTTTTTGTCACGAATTTCTAAATCAAATTCTTGTAACAAAAGGACCCAACAAATTAGCCTTTGCTTTGAGTCTGGCTTGGTAAGAAAATACTTAATCGTCGCATAATCCGTGTAAACCACAACTTTAGACCCAATCAAATATGACCAAAATTCCCCCAATGCATACACTATTGCAAGCAACTCTTTTTCAGTTGTTGCATAGTTTACTTGAGCTTCATTTAAAACTTTGCTCGCGTAGTGTATGGCATGAAAAAAATTTGTTCTACGTTGACCAATAGCGTACCTACCGCATAATCACTCGCGTCACATATGAGATCCAAATCCATTTTTCAATTAGGAGCCATGATTATGGGTGTGGTAGTCAAACTTTATTTTAAAGAATTAAAAGCTATCATGCAAGATTCATCAAATTCAAAGGACTTATCTTTGTTGAGCAAATTGCTCGAAGGCTTTGAAATTTTTGCAAAGTCCTTGATGAACCTCCGGTAGAACCCCACATGACCAAGGAAGCTCCTTATACCCATGGACTATCATGATTTGGTAAATCGTTCCGGCATCCAACATTTTCACCACTTCCTTCCTAACCACCTCTTTCATGGTAGGATTTAAGCGACGTTGTGGTTGAGCCACCAGTTTGAAATCGTCTTCCATGAATATTTGATGCATACAATAAGATGAACTTATTCCTTCCAAATCGAAAAGAGTCCACCCCATCGCATCTTGATTCTTTTTCAAAACACCAATCAACTTTTCCTCCTCTTGTGGTTAGCTCCTTGCTTATGATCACCGATTTATGCCTCTCATCGTCAAGAAAGACATATTTAATATGAAAGGGTAACAACTTCAATTCAAGTTTAATCTCTTCATTATTTTCTTTCTTCAAAATTTCCACCATTTCTTTCAAGGGAGGAATTTCATCCAATTCTTCAAGTTCTCGCAAACATTTCTCAATCTCTTTTTCTTCAATCTCATTGATACTTTGAAGAGCATTTGTAAGAACTTTTTGCAATGGAGTAGGAACTTGTAATTTCCATTTTACTTCTTCAATCAACTTTTCCGTTGCATCGATTTTAAAACAATCACCTTTGTCTTTTGAATGCTTCATGGCTTCAAATAGATTAAAAAAAATCTCCTCATCTTGTACTCTCACTTTCATGAGACTATCATCCATATCAATGGCCATTCGAGCGGTTTTCATAAAAGTTCTTCCAAGAATCAATGTAGCATCCTTATCTTCTTCCATATCAATTACCACAAAGTCTATGGGAAACAAGAATTTGTCTACCTTGTCTAATACATCTCCCGCTATACCGCGAGGGTGAGTAGTAGATTTATCAGCAAGTTGCAATGTCATTTGAGTAACTCTCAACTCCATATGTCCCAACCTTTTCACAATGGAAAAAGGTATCAAATTGATACTAGAGCCCAAATCGATCAACCCATTGCCAACATAGATATTTCCAATTGTAATAGGAAAAGTGACTCGTCTCGGGTCACTGTCTTTCCGCGGGAGAGTCCGTTGAGTGATAGCGTTACAACTAGCATCCACCATGATAGTTTCTTGATCCATATACCTCTTATTTTTCGTGAGAATATTCTTCATGAAATTTGCGTATTTTAGCATTTGCTCCATGTTGCACCCTAAAATTTGCTCAACCTTATTCACTTGGTTTATGTTTCAATATCATTAGCATTTGCATATAGAGTCATGTACATAGTCTAATCATCTGCATAACATAGCATAGCAAGTCATCCAACAGGGGACCAGGCATTATTCTCATCTCTATGAGCCTATCAAGAGGTTATAATTCTAATTCAATCTCATTCAAGTCATCAGAAAGAATTTGAAAGCTGAGAAGTCAGTGGGTCAAGCAGTGCATCCATCTCCTATCTGAGGGTATCTGAGGGTCAACAAAGAAATTGTAAGTTGTGGGTTGAGCATGGAGATTATGTGGACATCATGAAAGACTTAGAAAGTCATTTGGAGAAGGAAACAAGTCATTGATATGATCACAAGAATTGCAGTTGAAGACAGTCAACTAGGGTTTCATCTGGGGTCAACTCTAGGTCAACTCTAGGTCAATTGATTGATTGAAAGGCATTGAGGTCTATTGGAGAGATGTGGGGTTCATCATTTGACATGTAAAGAAGGATATGTTGTTGTGATAAGAAGAAATCAAGAGAAATCAAGGAGAAGAGGAGCTTCTAAATTAGGGTTTCTGTGTAAAATCCTCTAGTTTAGGTCAAATTTCCAAACAAGATAAGTCAAAATTCAAGCTTCAAATGGATCCTTGGACAACATGAAACTTGTAGAGGATCTTAATACCTTTAATTTGAGTGGTGGAAGACATTAAGGAGATTTATAGAACTCAAGTTATGGTCCTTGCAAGTTACAGGTCATCTGAGGTATCTGAAATTTTGTCTGTGAAAGTGACTTGACTTCCAAGCAATTTTTACCCCTCAAGAAGATTTCAAATGAATTTCTGGTCAACATAAGCGTTGTTCCTAATTGTCTTAGCTTTCTATAATGGTATATTATGCCTTCATATGATTTGTGGAACTCTACTTATGGTCTTGGCAAGAAAAGGGTATTTTGGTCATTTGAGAATTACAGGTCATTTCAAGCCTATGCCCAAAACTCATACAAGGAAGCTTCAAATGGAAAACTTCACAACATCAAACTTGTTCCAAATCACATTTTGAGTCTATAAAAGTGACCATGAAAGATTGGAAAGATTCATAGCACAAGGTTTCAAAATTGGTGGATTTAATGAATAAAAATGACCTAAAAAATGAGATTTTTCATACTTTGGCCAAATGAAGTGAAATTATAGGTCATTTTGATTGGAAAAATCATTTTGAAAACATTGGCTAAAGTGGAATTTTGAGTTTGGTTTAAGTTTTGAAAGTTATTCATGGTTACTTATAATGGAAGTTACATAATCAAAATCCAAGGGAAACTATACATGGGAAGCTTCTCCAAGGTTCTAGGAGTTTCTAAACTCATGTATATATTGATATGAAGAGCTCCATGCCATGGTTGGTGAATCATATTGCTCAAAACACAAGTTTCATACCAAATCTTCCATTTTTGCAAAAGCTTCTCAAACTACCTCAAATCTTTACCAATTTCAATTTTTCCTGATCTGGTCTTCATCACCATCATCCATAGATCATAATTCACATAAGAATATGGCTTAATTGAGCAAGGATCGTGCCATACAAGTTCCATCATCCAAGGTGCAAGAAGTTGGAATCACAAGATCCAAGAAGTTTGAGTCAAAATCTTTGCATACAGAATCAAAGTTGGAGTGTGTGGATCAGTTTCAAATCACTGCAAGCATTGGATCAAGGAGTTCCATAGCTGTTTCTTCATTTTGGACCAGGTTGGTATCTCTACTCGAATTGCATGATTTAGCTAGCATGTTAGTGAGTTGTCAGCATAGAATGGTTAAGTTAGGTTAGATGATGAATTCCACAAAGTTTGGAGAGTTTTCATGAAGGTTGTTAATGGAGTGCAAGAACTGTTAAGGCTTGTAACTCACGATTTAATGCACGATAATCTTGTATGAATAGCTTGTGATGATCAGCATGAAATATGGATTAGTTTAGGACAAGAATTAGAGAGAATTGGGAGGATTGATCACAGGTGAAAATGGTGGATCAGAATTGTTATGCCTATCGGGTTTGAAGTTCTAGGCTGTTATATTGAAAACTATTGATACAGTTCTGTTCTACGTGAGAAGTGGAGCAATTTTGGTGTTTACATTTTTGGTTTTCATGGAGAAACGAGGAAGAACAGAGCTCTTGAAGGTTTGTGCATGGCATGAGGAATTTCAGGTTAGGGTTTGCAAGTTGGGGACGAGGATATCCATCGTTGGATCAAGCCTGGTTATTTGACTAATTAATCCAATCCAACGGCCACGATTGAAGAAGGAAAACGGAGGGAAGTTTAAATGGTGCAACGCACCGTTTCACTTAAAAGTATCTGATGGGCTTTGAATCACTTTGCTACTAACACCCCCAGATGAAGGCCCAATCCCAATTATGCATGAAATAATCACTATCTGCACCGTTTTATGTTTTTTAATTTTTGTTTACTTTCTGAGTGCAACTGGGCCTAGCGCCCATTGCTATACGCGCCTCCCATTTTTCTGGCCCACATGGATTATAACTGGGCGCCCTTGCTATTCAGACCCCCCTTCCCCATTTATTTCTATTTTGTGATTTTCTTTTCTTTAATATTTTTTTCATCTTTAAAAAATCATAAAAAAAATGAAAATAGCTTATTTTTAATTGGTTCTTTTTTTCTCTAGGTAAATAATTCTGTCTAAAAAAAATATGAAAAATAAAAATGGCATTTTATTTTGATTTAATATTTTTTCATGCATTTTTCTTGTAAATAGCTGTTGCACCCTAAAATTTGCCCAACCTTATTCACTTGGTTTATGTTTCAATGTCATTAGCATTTGCATATAGAGTCATGTACATAGGTTACTCATCTGCATAGCATAAGCATAACAAGTCATACAACAGGGAACCAATTATTATTCTCATCTCTATAGGCCTATCAAGAGGTTATTATTCAAATTGGGAAGCTATCAAGTCAATGGATCAAGCAGTTCATCTATCTCCTATCTGAGGGTATCTGAGGATCAACAAGTAAGTGTGAGCTGTGGGCTGCGTATGGGGAGTATCTAGACATCTTGGAGAGCTTAGAAAGTCATTTGGAGAAGGAAATAAGTCATTGGTGAAGTCACAAGAATTGCAGTTGAAGACAGTCAACTAGGGTTTCATCTGGGTCAACCCTGGGTCAACTCTAGGGCAATTGACTGATTGAAAGGCATTAAGGGCTATTGGAGAGATGTGGGGTTCATCATTTGACATGTAGAGAAGGATATGTTGTTATGCTAAGAAGAATTCAAGAGAAATCAAGGAGAAGAGGAGTTTCTAAATTAGGGTTTCTGTGTAAAATCCCCTAGTTTAGGTCAAATTTCCAAGCAAGATAAGTCAAAATGCAAGCTTCAAATGGATCCTTGGCCAACATGAAACTTGTATAGGATCTCAAGACCTTTACTTTGAGTGGTGGAAGACATTAAGGATATTTATAGAACTCAAGTTATGGACCTTGCAAGTTACAGGTCATCTGAGGTATCTGAAATTTTGTCTGTGAAAGTGACTTGACTTCCAAGCAATTTTTACCCCTCAAGGAGATTTCAAATGAATTTATGGTCAACATAAGAGTTGTTCCTCATTGTCTTAGCTTTCTAGAATGGTATAGTATGCCTTCATATGATTTGTGGAACTCTACTTATGGTCTTGGCAAGCAAAGGGTATTTTGGTCATTTGAGAATTACAGGTCCTTTCAACTTATGCCCAAAACTCATACAAGGAAGCTTCAAATGGAAAACTTTACAACATCAAACTTGTTCCAAATGACATTTTTAGTCTAGAAAAGTGACCATGAGAGATTGGAAAGATTCATAGCACAAGGTTTCAAAATTGTTGGATTTAATGAATAAAAATGGACTTAAAAATGAGATTTTTCATACTTTGGACAAATGAAGCAAAATTATAGGTAATTTTGAATGGAAAGATCATTTTAAAGACATTGGCTAAAGTAGAATTTTGAGCTTAGTTCACATTTTGGGAGTTATCCATGGTTACTTGTAATGGAAGATACATAAACCTAATCCAAAGGAAAGAATGCAAGGGAAACTTCTCCAAGTTTCTAGGAGGTTCTAGGCTCACCTATATATTGATATGAGATGGTTCATGCCATGGTTGGTGATTACATTTTCTCAAAATCACAAGTATCACACATTTCCCTCATTTTGCAAAAGCTTCTCAAACTCTCTCAAATTCTCATCAATTTCCATCTCTCTTGATTTGATCATCATCATCATCATCCAAGGATCAGAATTCACATATTCATTTGGTGGAATTGAGCAAGAATCGTGCCATAGAACTTTAACATCCAAGGTGCAAGAACTTTGGAATTGCTGAATTCAGAAGGATTGGATAAGATTCATTGCATACAGAATTCATAATCAAGCTCCTTGATCATTTTCCACTCATCACAAGCATCAGATTCAAGGATTCTAGCACCTGTTTTCAAGAATTTGCACCAGGTATGTTTTCCTTCGAATTAGTTAGCATAGTGATGATGGCATAGGATTGTTAGTATATTAGAGACCTAGGTGGTTAGGGGATGATTTTCACAGAGTTTGGAGAAGTTTTATGGAGGTTGCTCATAGTACACCAAATCTGTTAGGATTGATAACTCATAGTTTATGGCAAGATAATCCTAGATGAATGGCTCAGGTTGATTAGCATGGCTTGGGGATCATTTTAGTGTGGAAATTATGGAGAATTGGAGCAGTTGATAGCAGGTGTTAATGGTGGATTTCATCTGTTACACCTATCGGGCTTGGAGTTTGGGTGAGTTTTAGAAGGAACTATGGCCATGGATGTGTAGAGGGAGAAGAATGAAGTGTTTTTGGTTTTTACATCATGAGCTTTCATGGAGAATTGAGTGAGAACAAGATGGTTGAAGGCGCGTGCATGAAAGATGGTTTTCTGAGCTAGGGTTTGGCTGGAGGTAGACGATGACCTCTGGCCGTTCGATTGGGTATTTGACCTTGACTGGGGATCTAATCCAAGGGTCCACGTTTAAAGATGAAACGGAGGGAAACCCTGGGCATCAAAACGCCCCGTTTCACTTAAGTTTCTGAGTGGGCTCAAACTTTCATTGCTAATAACACCCTCCCAAGCGCAGGCCCAATAATATTCAACTGGAATCCTTACTATTTGCACCGTTCTCACTTTTTTTTTAATTTTGTTTGTTTCTGATTGCTTCATGGGCCTAGTGATTCTTCTATTCGCACCTCCCAGCTGGTGGCCCACCTGGAAAAACAACTGAGCGCGTTGGCTATTCTCACCCCCTCCCTCTATTTCTCTATATTTCATTTTTTAATTTCTTTTCATTTTCATGCATTTTCCAAAAATCATAATAAATCATAATTTTCATATTTTTTTAATGGTTCTTTTTGCATTAATTTCTCTAAGATGTCTAGAAAATTATAAAAAATAAAAATTGCATTTTATTTTTTATTTGATATTTTTCCCATATTTTCCAAATAAATGCCTATTTTAGGTGTTTCATTTCATACATGAATTTGATAATTTTTGTTCTAATAGTTGCTTTAATATTTTTTTGTCCATTCTTTTTAGGTTGATTAATAGACATTGTTAGCTTGTATATGCAATTTAGTTCCCATTTTTAGGAATTAATTTTAGGTGTTTAGTTTAGGTGAAAACAACATGAATAAAATTAGGGTTTTAAATCAACTTAGGTGAGATAGTTTAATTCTTTTAGGAGATTTTCATTTATTTTTTGAGTATGGACTATAGGGGTTATGGGTATAGGATAGATCCCCTTAGATATCACTAGGATTCCCCCTACTGCTATTAGTGTATACTGTCTGTATTTGATTGATTGGTTTGGTGTGCCCTCTGGGGATTATTGTTTGTCTGTGTGGGTATTGGGATTGTCTGGGGATTGGGAGAGCTGAAGACTGGTGATGATGAAGCCATTGGAGATCCAGAGACTGAAGAGCAAACTTCCAGAGTTGAAGAGGAGATTCCTGCTAGCAGCTGTTGAGGAGACTAGGGTTTAGGAGCTAGGCAGAGCTCTAGATTAGAAAGCTTGTTTCTCAAACATGGAATGCTTTGTCTGCATCCATCCTTTCTCTATGATTCAAAGTCTCTTTCAAATATCCACCTCCTTCCTTTGGAAGGATCAGTGAATGTATTTGAAAGATAGAACTTTTGAGAGAAAATTATCTATATAATGTTAACAGTTAATGAACCACCCTTGGTAGGTAATTGACTGTCTAACATTCATTCACTTCATCTTATTGACCGATGTTTCTCCTGAAGATTGAGACTTGAAGTAAAGCCATTGCAGATGGAAGACTGATAATGAAGACCTTGCTTGAAGGCTGTGGAGATGGAGATTGGTGCTTGCTGAAGCTTGAAGTCAGAGCTGCTGATGCTGTTTATTTTTCTGCTGTATTTCATTTCTTGATGTATTGATTGGTTTTACTGACTGTATTGTTTGCTGTTTAACCCGTTGGGTTGAAAGTGAATCCTGTTCACTTTTGCCTATTGTTTTCTAGGTTCGAGGTTGAGTGGGACTCCCTTGCCTCGCTTGTATTGCTGCACCCATGCATTTTACTGCTTTATTGTATATATGCTATTGTTTCTGTTTCCGTCTATCCCCTTAGGATCTCTGTTTCTCTCTGTGCAAGAGAGGAGCATGATAGACACTAGGTCTTAACCCATGCATGATAATATTAGGATAGTTTGATTCCCTTCGCAACCGTAGGTTAGAGTTATGGCTCTTTCTTTCTCAAAACAAACAGAAAAATACAATAAGATTTCAAACACAATAAAAGACACTTCTTCCGTAAAAGAATGTGAACTCATCAAGACGTCATTTTTGTCCGCTTGGACTGTTAATCAGAAAAACCTTTTTCAGAAGGAATAAAACCAACCAAGACAGACTTGTGTCGTACGTGGCCCGAACTACGTTTGCTCTGATCTTTCATGCCGTATGAAAGTACGTAGGCATAGGATGTGATATCCTAGCGAGCAACCTTCCCCTCCTTTCCCGTAGGTAGGCGAACTACGTTGACTCTGATTTCTCGTTCCAGACGGGAATACGTAGGCATAGAGTGCGATACTTTGCCGAGTCATTTTATTTTCTTTTAACCCTTGACCCGAAGTTTAGATAGAATAACAATCTATACCCGAAAACAAGCGTGGATCCCGTCGAGTACGACGGACGTGAGGGGTGCTAATACCTTCCCCTTTCGTAACCGACTCCCGAGTCCAGGTTTTGGTTGCGACGACCATACCTTTCCCGTGTTGTGCGAGGTTTACTCTGAGCGTTTCCTTTCCCTCCCGTGGGATAAATAACGCACGGTGGCGACTCTTCTGTTCAGCCGGCGCCGATTTTCGCAGTAGCGACAGCTGGCGACTCTGCTGGGGATCCAACGTCCCCTGGCTGCTAAAGACTGCGATAGTTCTTATGCATTTGGGATCCAACGTCCCTTAAGAGAGTCAATCCTAACGCTTGTTTTCCCGTCGAGGATTTTGTATGGATTTATATTTCTGACCTTTATTTTCAGCATTAAATATATTGTTATTATTGTTGTATTGGGGTGTGATGGGTGGTCCTATGATTGAGAGATAAGCCGGACCTGGGCTTGAGTGCACCTAGAATTAGAGTAGAAAGTAGTGGGCGCGTGCCGGCTTTGCTTGCATTAGTGTCTCATGAAATCTACACTCGGACGAGGTTCTTCTGGTTGGCTTCTTTTTCTACCCTTTGGGTCGAAGGGGTTGTTGGTCAGCTGAATTGTCGACTCCGGGAACCGATCATTTGGAAGTTGGCTAAGTGAGGCCTCTTCAGGATTTGATGATGCCATTCCTTCTGGGAATCATATCATCAACCCTGAAAGTCTGTGACACCGACGACCGCATATGATGCCATACCTTGTGTCAGTTACTAGGACATCCACCTGTGAGAGGGTTTGGGGTTATGCAGGTAACTAGACCTTCAGACTACCGGTTTGTTTCTTGATCAGAGATCCTGGGTATTTATGGAGAGTTCTGAGGTCTGTCAGAGACCAGTTGGATAGTTCTGGGGTCTGTCAGAGACCAGTTAGAGATGTGATTTGAGGTCTACCAGAGACCAGTGGGAGTTATGGTTTGAGGTCTGTCAGAGACCGTTGTTGGAGCTTTGTTTTAGGTCTATCTGAGACCAGGATTTGAGGACTTCTAAGGAATCTATCCGAGACTTCTTGATATGGTTCAGGCTATTCAGCTACGGCAGTTGGTCCCTGTTGCATGTTACTTGCATTACATTGTTTGCATACTCATTATCATTGCATCCCATTAACGTGTGTCTGTGCTGCAGGTGCATTTGCATATCCTCCGATTCTAGTGCCCAGACTTCTGAGTATTGATCATGGCTGGTTTGAGGAAAACAGTTGCGTATAAGCTGCCTTCACCTGATATTACTTCTTTGCTTGGCCTGATATCTCTTGCTGATGAGGAGGTTAGGAGAAGCTTCAGAATGAGTCATGGGAGATTACTGAGATTAGTCTGCAAGCCCACTGCCGATGAGATGAACGGGCTGTACACCTTGATGCAGTTCTATGACCCCGCATTGAGATGTTTTACATTTGCTGACTTCATTCTAGGGCCCACCATTGAGGAGTATGTGGAGTTTACTGAGCTACCGGTTCAGAACAAGGTTCCCTTTATTCACTCTGCTGCTGAGCCCAAGTTGGAGGACTTAGCCAAAGCCTTGCATATGGACGCTGCAGAACTGTTAGTGACTTCTTGGCTTGGGGTTTCAGGTTTCTCTCTTGATTTCCTGGTTGGCAAAGCTCAGGAGTATGCCAAGAACGGATGTTGGGTGGTTTTCAATGCTATTGTGTTGTTCCCTAACTTGCCCAATTTCGTAGACTTGGACGCTTTCCATCTATTTGCTGCCGGCAATCCAGTGCCAACGTTGATCGGAGACTTCTACCACTCCTTGCACTACAAGAACGAAAACAGAAGGGGAAAGGTTGTCTACTGCTGTGCTCCTTTGTTGAATATGTGGTTCAAGAGTCATCTTCCCATGAAGGGATCTTTTGTGGAGGGTGCAACCACCGCTAGCTGGTCAGAGCGCCTGATGAGGCTATCTTCCGAAGACGTTGAATGGTTTGATAGAGATCTGCTGGGATCCAAGCTTATCTTCAGTTGTTCTGGGTACCCTAATGTCCCGCTAATAGGGAGAAAAGGGTGTATCAACTACAACCCATCGCTGTTGGTCCGTCAGTTCGGATATGCGCTGAAGAACCCGCCAAAGGAGGAAGAAGTACAGGAATCTCTGTACTTCACCGGAGATTTGAAGGGGGAGTTATTGGCCAAGCTGCAGCATGCCTGGACGCGTATTAACCGAAGAGGGATGCCGTTGTTAGGGAAGAATGACTGTCAGGCCTATGCACCTTACAGAGTTTAGATTCAGGAGAGAGCAAGTCAGTTGCAGATGCCATTTCCAGATGCACCAATCCTTGTTCCCATGCCGGTAGCAGAGCCAACTACTGTTTCTAGGGAGGCCTACGAGCAAGTTGTGAAAGAAAAAGAAGCCTTGATGAAGATCAACGAAGGGTTAGAGCAGGAGCTATCCCAGATACGCAGCGAGAAAAACAAGGCCGTGTATGCTTTCCAACAGCAGATTGAGCTAATGAACAGATTAGGGGCTGAGTTGACTGAGGAGAGGAAGAAGCGCGAACGTCTGGGGCAAGAGTTCAGAAGCTCCCATGACATGCTCGAATCCAAAAAGAAAGCGCTCGACGCAGCACACCGAGAGATCTCTTCTTGCAATAAGACTTGGAATGCTACGCTCACCAACAATAAGAAGAGGGAAGATAAGTTGAAGCAGCAAATTTCCGACCTCGAAGAGCAGTTGAAGTCCAGCATCAAGAAGTGTGAAGAAGAAGTGATGACCCGGTACAGTCTCCAGAATGCACTAAACAAGGCCATCAAAGGCAGAGATGAAGCTGTGTCTCAGAAGCGTAAACTAGAGGATCGCTTCGGAGAAGGGGCATGGGAAGAAACTGCCGAAGACGTGCGAAGTGTTCTTAAGAAAAGAAACCAACTTGTTGAAGGGCTGCTTGATCGACCAAGTCATCTGGAGACCAAGAAGCTGCTAGAAGAGTATCAGACTTATGGGAGGATTTGACCATTTCCTGTAGTAACTTGTATGCTTTATTTGCATAGTGCTGACCATCACCAGGATTGTTGGTCGAGGTCATGCCTTCTTTTGTTGCACTCTCAGTGATATTGTATTCCGGGCTTATTGATTTCTCTGCAATATATGAGGCTTTCTGTGATTCAGCTCTGATCTTTATATTGTTAGTATTGTCACTGCACCGGCACCGTCACACTAGAATCGGAGAACGAATTTCCCTAATGCACAGACATACATTGCATTGCATTCATATTCATATTGCATTACAGGTAATATTTGGATGGTGTCTTATTTCCTGCTCTGTACCAGGTATTTCCAGGATTGCAGATCAGCACCCGCACCGCTATTCCACTCGCTCCAACTGTCGAAGAATCATGGATCAAATGCAGAACGAGATGCAAGATGTGCGCGAGAAGCTAGCTCTCTTTATGCAGACCATGGAAGCTATTGCAAAAGGTCAGGAAAATTTGAAAGCCATGGTCCAACCTCTGTTGGCCCGAAATGCTGGTCACGGTAACGAGGATCATCAGTCTGTGCGAGTCGATATTGTTCATGGAGATGGCACTCCCACGCCAGTGGCTCCACCTGTAGTCAATATACCTGCTGCTAATGTCAACAACGCTACCGCTGCTGGGAACGGTAACGTCGGAGTTGGGAATGAGACTGCGGTCCATAACGTTGGGCTTGGTGATGTCAACTTGGGTGATAATATGGGAGGTAACGGTTTTGGCAATGCTGGATTCGGGTTCAACGATCAGGGATTCGATAACGCTGGGAAATATGGTTTCAATGCTCAAGGCTTTGGGCAAGATGGTTACGGGGTGGCCAATCAGGGTTACGGAGGTTTCGGAAATGGAAACGGCGCTGGGTTAACGGCTTTTGGGTCTGCTGGAGGTGTTCAGGGATACGGCAACAGAGGCCGAGGCCCGGTGATGAATCAGATTAGAGCTGGCCGCAATAATGGATATGATGGGTATGGAGCTGGGAATGGTATGTGGCAAGAAGATCAGCAGGAGGACGCTTTCTCCGGCGGAGGTTTCGAAGGGCCGATGGATGACTCCCAGAAGATCAGAATGCTAGAAGAGCAGATGAGGGAGGTCCTGAACCAAAGTGCTGTGGGCTTGGACATGGCAACAATGGGTCTGGTACCTGGCTTGAGGGTGCCAATCAAACTCAAAGCTCCTACGTTTGATAAGTATAAAGGGGACACATGTCCGAAAGTGCACGTGCGGGCTTATTACAGAAAGATGTCTGCATATTCAACTGATGAGAGAATGATAATGCATTTCTTTCAAGATAGTTTGTCAGGCCCTTCCCTAGAGTGGTACATGGGGTTGGAGACGACTAATATCAAGACATGGAAGCAATTGGCAGAGGCATTTGTAGCTCACTACAAGTACAACAGCGACTTGGCGCCCAATCGGGTCCAATTGACAGGGCTGTCTCAGAAGAAGGGGGAGAGCTTTAAAGAGTACGTGCAAAGGTGGCGCGATATGGCTGCCAGGGTCCGTCCTCCTTTAGAAGACAAGGAAATGAATGACATGTTCGTCGGCACATTCACAGGCTTGTTTCATGACATGTTGTTTCATACATCTCTGGCCAGTTTTTCAGACTTAATTCTGATGGGGGAAAAGATTGAACGTAACATTAAGCAGGGAAAGTTCCAGGATGAGGAATCAACTGCATCTGGAAGTAATAGGAAGGCTTTTGGTGGGCGCCGTCAGGGCGAGGCAAGCGCAGTGTTTGGAGGCCGAGGCCGAGGCCGAGGCAGGGGACGAAACCAATATCATCAGCCGCAGCAGGTGGCGAGTGTTACTATTCCATATCAGCAACAACCACTTCAGCAACAACAACTGTTTCAGCAGCAGCCAATGCAGCAACAACAGCAACAGCAGCAGCAGCCACAACAGGGTGCGCAGCAGGCTCAGCGAAGATTCCAGGGTGGTAAACCCAGAAGAGTGTTTGAGAAGCCTCCCTCAACGTATGCTGATTTGTTGCAGACATTGTTGGGTTTGAACCTG
Organism: Lathyrus sativus; assembly: GCA_963859935.3. NCBI lineage: Eukaryota > Viridiplantae > Streptophyta > Magnoliopsida > Fabales > Fabaceae > Lathyrus > Lathyrus sativus. Next base: position 484,221,287 of record OZ012737.1, read on the forward strand.
GTAGAGAAGAGAACTCTGGCACCGATAACGGGAACTCCTCCGTATGGTTATGATGCAAGTAGGCACTGCGAGTTTCATTCTGGGGCTCCGGGCCACGATATAGAGGGTTGCCATGCTTTTAAGCACGTCGTGCAGGATCTTTTGGACAATAAGACTATCAACTTCGGAACGGCAGGTCCGAATATAGTGCAGAAACCCATGCCTAATCATGGGGCGAACGCCATTCTGACTGAGGAAGGGTTGAATCTGGTTATGAATGTCGGCGATTTAAAGACGCCGCTGAGCGAGATAAAAAGCAGACTGTTGCAAAGGGGTGTATATCCAGGATGTGACGAGTATTACTTAGAATGCTGGACCCTAGCTGGGGGGTGTGATGATTTGAAGAAAGGCATTCAGGCTTTAATTGATGGAGGCACCTTGCAGTTTGACCGAGCAGCAACTGAAGAACCTGCAGGGGCAGTAGCAGATGACCAGAGTGATGTGGCCACTGTAACGATTCCTCGAAAGACAATCACTATTGCAGCACCGGTCCAGCGACCACCGATCACCATAACTAAGGCTGGACCAATCCCGTACGAGAACACGAAAGCAGTCCCATGGTCATATGGGTTGGAAGTGTATTGTGACGGGATAAAGATTGATGTTAATAAGCAGCCAGCCGAGACTGTGGATAATGTTGTTGGTTCAGGAGGTATGACAAGGAGTGGTAGGATCTTTATATCACCTGAAGTGGAGGCTGAAAGACTAGCGAAAGGAAAAGGGAAGATGGTTGAGAATGTTCCAGTGCAAGCAAGCGATAAAGAAGCGGCATCGAAATATGTAGAAGAGTTCATGCGCTTGATTCGAAAAAGTGATTATAAGATTGTGGAGCATCTGCAACAGACGCCGTCCAAAATATCTATCTTGTCATTGCTCTTGTGTTCGGAAGCTCACAGAAATGCTTTGCTGAAAGTCCTGGATACTTCCTTTGTACCCCAAGACGTCTCCGTGAATCAGCTGGAAGGAGTGTTGGCACATGTAAATGCAGGCCACAGCTTAGGCTTTACCGACTTCGATTTGACTCTGAAAGGGAGAGATCATAATATGGCGCTGCACATATCCGTCGAGTATAGAGGATCAGTAATGTCGCATGTATTGGTCGACACCGGATCGTCTCTGAATGTGATGCCCAAGAAAGCGATGATGAAGCTAGATGTCAGATGAATCCTGTGCACACCCAGTGACTTAGTAGTTAGAGCCTTTGACGGCACGCGAAGAACAGTCTTTGGGTCGATCACATTGCCTCTACAGGTGGGGCCGGAGGTGTTTGCGACTGAGTTTTATATCATGGATATACAGCCTGCCTATAGCTGCCTGCTCGGAAGACCCTAGATCCATGGGGCTGGGGCAGTCACATCTACCCTGCATCAGAAGTTGAAATATATGGTTGGAGACAGCGTAGTCACCGTATGCGGAGAAAAAGACATCCTGGTTAGCCATCTGTCGTCATTTAAATATGTGGAGGTCGACGGAGAGATCCACGAAACACCCTGCCAGGAATTTGAAGGTTTGCGCGTCAAGGACAAAGCTCCCGGGCCGAGCAAAGTATCGGAGATAGCCGTCTCGTCGTATAAAGAAGCTCAAGCTCTGGTGGAGGCAGGAGAAGCAAAGGGCTGGGGCAAAGTGCTGGATATCCCTGTGAAGATGGACCGGTTCGGGCTGGGATACCAATCGTCGTCGTCAGCACCTGCGGGGGGAGCGCCCTGTTTCAGAGGGCCAATAACCATCTCTGCCAGTGGAGTATGTCATGAAACCATCAATGCTGCTTCGGAGTCTGACGAAGGAGACAGCGACTGTGATATGGATACCTGGATTCAGCCAAGCACGCCAGGACAGGGACTGTGCAACTGGTCTATTCAGGAGCTTGTTCCTGTGACTCTTAAACAGTAATGCTTTGCTTTATTAATTGTTGAATAATCTGATGTCTTGCCCGGGGCATCGTGATTTGCTTAGGGCTGTGTTGTTATGAACATTGCGTGTTAATCATTAAATAAATGGCGTTTTTTCATGTGCAAATACTGTAATCTCTGTCTTTCTTGTTTTGTATTTTTCAATAAAATGGCAACGTGGTTATCCGCTTTATACGCATTTTGAAGCACTTAACCATTCCTTTTGCAGGATAACATTTTCAGATGACATCCTTGAACCACCTATGACTCGTCCCGACTTTGAGCATCCGGTATTCCAGGCCGAAAAAGAGGTTGTCGAAGATAGTGACGTTCCTGAAGAACTGTCTTGGTTGGTGAAGCAAGAGGAAAGAGCCATTCTGCCTCACGACGAGGTCATCGAAATTATCAATTTGGGGTCAGAAGGGGTTGAGAAGAATATTCGTATCGGAGCCGCACTGCAGAGCGATATCAAGCGAAGACTGGTTGAAATGCTCCGAGAGTATAGTGATGTATTCGCTTGGTCGTATGAAGATATGCCAGGGCTCGATACAGACATGGTTGTGCACCGTCTGCCACTAAAAGAAGAATGCCCGCCAGTCAAACAAAAGCTTCACAGAACTAGACCAGATATGGCAGTGAAGATCAAAGAGGAAGTTCAAAAACAGTGGGACGCTGGTTTCCTGGCTGTGACAAAATATCCCTCATGGGTTGCTAACATCGTACCAGTGCCAAAGAAAGACGGCAAGGTTCGAATGTGCGTGGATTATAGGGATTTGAATAAAGCAAGCCCAAAAGACGATTTTCCACTTCCTCATATTGACGTGCTAGTTGATAATACTGCTCAATACTCCGTATTCTCCTTCATGGATGGCTTTTCAGGCTATAATCAGATTAAAATGGCGCCAGAGGATATGGAGAAGACCACTTTCATAACGCCTTGGGGAACATTTTGCTACAAAGTGATGCCTTTTGGTTTGAAAAATGCTGGGGCAACATATCAACGTGCGATGACGACTCTTTTCCATGATATGATGCATAAAGAGATCGAAGTTTATGTTGATGATATGATTGCCAAATCCCAGACGGAGGAAGAGCATCTGGGGAATCTGCTGAAGTTATTTAAAAGGCTTAGGAAGTTCAGGCTGAGACTGAATCCTAACAAATGCACCTTCGGGGTGAGATCGGGTAAGCTGCTGGGGTTTATCGTAAGCGAAAGAGGAATAAAGGTCGATCCTGCCAAAATAAAAGCAATTCAAGAGATGCCGACGCCTAAAACAGAGAAAGAGGTGCGCGGGTTTTTAGGGAGGTTGAACTACATCGCTCGGTTCATATCTCACCTAACTGCTACGTGTGAACCATTGTTTAAGCTGTTGAAGAAAGATCAAGCCGTAACGTGGAACGAAAATTGTCAAAAGGCGTTCGATAAAATAAAGCAGTATTTGCAGGAGCCTCCTATTTTGATACCTCCAGTGGCAGGGAGACCCTTGATCATGTATTTGACGGTTCTTGAGGGAAGCATGGGTTGTGTTCTCGGTCAACACGACGAGACAGGAAGAAAAGAGCATGCGATTTACTACTTGAGTAAGAAATTTACAGATTGTGAATCTCGGTACTCAATGCTTGAGAAAACTTGTTGCGCGCTAGCCTGGGCCGCCAAGCGTCTGAGGCAATACATGCTGAATCATACAACCATGCTCATCTCGAAGATGGATCCGATCAAATATGTATTCGAAAAGCAGGCGTTGTCAGGGAGAATTGCCCGTTGGCAGATGGTCTTGACTGAGTATGACATCCAATACGTCTCGCAAAAGGCTATAAAGGGGAGTGTGCTGTCTGAGTATTTGGCTGAGCAGCCTATTGAAGATTACCAATCGATGAGGTTTGATTTTCCTGACGAGGATATCATGTACCTAAAGATGAAAGATTGTGAAGAGCCGTTGCCGGACGAGGGACCGGAGGTGGGTTCCAAATGGAAGATAATATTTGACGGAGCTGTGAATGCTTACGGTAGCGGAATAGGGGCAATCATCACTACTCCACACGGGTCGCACATCCCGTTTACTGCCCGATTGACCTTTGCCGTCACCAATAATGAGGCCGAATACGAAGCTTGTATAATGGGGCTTGAAGAAGCCATTGATTTGCGAATCAAGAATCTGGACGTATACGGAGACTCAGCTCTGGTAGTGAATCAGATAAAAGGGGAATGGGAGACACGTCAGCCCAACTTGATACATTACATGAATTATGCAAGGAGATTGTTGCCTTTCTTCGACAAGGTTGAATTGCATCACGTACCGCGGGCAGAGAATCAAATGGCTGACGCTCTCGCCACTTTGTCTTCCATGTACAAAGTCAATTTCTGGAACGAGGCTCCCCGAATCATTATCTCTCGGTTGGACAGACCAGCTTACGTATTTGCTATTGATGAGGCATCCGATGACAAACCATGGTATTTTGATATCCTTAATTTCCTGAAAAACAAAGAGTATCCGGCTGGGGCATCCAGTCAGGATCAGAAGACTCTCAGGAGATTAGCGGGTAATTTCTATTTGAATCCAGATGGGGTCTTATACAGAAGAAACCACGATTTGGTGCTGTTGCGTTGTGTAGACGAAAAAGAGGCAAAGCTACTCATGGAAGAAATACACGAAGGTACCTTTGGTACGCATGCTGGTGGACATGCTATGACGAGAAAGTTGTTGCGGGCAGGTTATTTTTGGCTGACGATGGAAACAGACTGTTTCAAGTTTGCGAGGAAGTGCCACAAGTGTCAAATCTATGCTGATAAGATCCATGTGCCTCTGAGTCCTCTAAATGTGATGTCATCGCCTTGGCCATTCTCGATGTGGGGGATCGATATGATTGGAAAGATCGAGCCGACAGCTTCTAACGGGCATCGGTTCATCCTAGTAGCAATCGATTACTTCACCAAGTGGGTGGAAGCGGCGTCTTATGCAAATGTAACGAAGCAAGTGGTGGCTAGATTCATCAAGAGAGATATCATTTGCCGATATGGGATCCCCGAGCAGATAATCACGGACAATGGTTCAAACCTGAACAACAAAATGATGAAGGAGCTCTGTCAGAATTTCAAGATCGAACATCACAACTCCTCCCCTTACCGACCCAAGATGAATGGCGCTGTCGAAGCGGCCAATAAGAATATAAAGAAGATCGTCCAGAAGATGGTGGTGACCTATAAGGATTGGCATGAGATGCTACCCTTTGCTTTGCACGGTTATCGTACGACGGTACGCACATCAACCGGGGCAACCCCATTCTCGTTGGTATACGGAATGGAAGCGGTACTACCGTTGGAAGTAGAGATCCCTTCTCTGAGGGTATTGCGAGACGTTCAGCTGAACGAGGCAGAATGGGTGAAAGACAGGTTGAACCAATTGAGTTTGATGGATGAGAAGAGGCTAGCTTCTCTAGCATATGGTCGTTTGTACCAGAGCCAAATGAAGAAAGCATATGATAAGAAGATACATCCGCGAAGCTTTCAGACGGGCGACCTTGTGCTGAAAAGGATTCTCCCGCCGCAGGCAGATCACAGGGGCAAGTGGACCCCCAACTACGATGGGCCATACGTTGTCAGGAAAGTCTTTTCAGGAGGAGCGTTATTGTTGTCCACCATGGACGGTGAAGACTTTACGTCACCTGTGAATTCGGACGCAGTTAAAAAATACTTTGCTTAAAATAGACCCGCTGGACAGAAAAAAAAGAGAGTCCAGGCAAAAATGGGGCATCTTGGCGGACCAAAAACAAAATAAAAGGTTCGGGCAAAAGTTAGGGATAAAATAAAAAAAATGTACACCCGCGAAGTTGAAAACCTACACTGGGCGGCTTCGGCAAAAAAGGGTATCCCGGTGAACTGAAAACCCGTAAAGGGCGGTTCACGCAAAAGTTAGGGATTTGAAAAGCAAATGACTGCGGTCTGAATTTGATATTGCAGTGAGCATCAATGCGGGAGAATACCTGGGGGGGGGGGTCGATTATCAGATACAACCTCTTCGGAAATGTGAATACCCGGAAAGCATTAGAGTCGGGCGAGTCATATGAGGATCAATTCGTGGTGTTCGTCTGCACCCCGTTGCCGACATGTGTACAAAACTTAATTTGTCAAAGTATTTATGCTTCTTGTGCATAGTTGTATACTTGCTTTGTGTAGCTTCCTATTTTCAGGAGTTACATCCCGTGTACAAAAATTCCGCCCATTCAGGGGCCCAATCAATAAAATATGTTATTCAGTACTTGATGCTGGGTCTTTACTGTTTTGTGCATGATAAAACGCCTAAGTTTACCGAGACTAGCATGTGTATAACATCACTGGCCCTTGCCAGCAATTGCTAAAGCTTTGAATTAACTGAAAATAATGTCACTAGCATGAATCGATTTGGTTGCATAGGCTTGTCCTGTCTTGTTTGTGTTGTTGCAGGTTTCATAGCCGTACGAGGAAGATGATCAAAAGATTGCAGTAACGAAAGACTCGACCCCCACGCAGGTCATGCGTGTTCTTCCTGAAGAAGGATCGAATTCCCCAGCTAGTCGTAGTTTATCCAGAGGGCATGCTCCAGCAAAGTCATCTATCCTCAGCAGAATTGACGTTCCCAAGATTGTAGGCTGTGTTCAGACAGTGTATCTCAAGCAGAATGGTTTTAATATTTGTGAGCTGTATTCAGGCAGTTCACTGTCCCCGCAGGGTCATTTACTCTCTCCTAACGGGGTCAGTTGGTTTTCCCCAAGAGAATCATCCCATCCCCCGCGGAGTTCTCTTTCCAACCAGTGTTTTCATTCCTCCCAGTGGAACTCGAAGATTAAGACTCTCCCCGGCAGAGTTGGTGGTGCGCCCAGGCATTTATTTTGTCAAAATACCGTGTGATATCAGTTCACTTTCCAGCAGAAGTTCGATCATACCAGGCGCATCTGCCATTCTTGTATTCCCAGCAGGGTGTTACTTCAGTGAGGTGTTTGGTTCGAGTTCCCGATTTCCCAGCTGAGTCGACTTCACTCTCCCAGCATTTATTTTGTTGGGATAGTTCTATAGCATCTGGCTATCCCCAGCGGAGGTGGCATTGCCTTCAGCATTTATTTTGCTGAAGCGGTTTCTGTACCCAGCAGTTCGGGTCTGCAATTGCATTGGCATATAGTGTCACACTTGCATTCGCCAAATCAACACGCATAGCATTTCCATGACGATTGAAGCATTGTGTCAGTATCAAACATACGCATGCTAGAAGCATAAACCAGGATGGCTAACCTTTTGTTTCAAGTATTGTTTCTCCTGCAGGTAGAGAGAGCCCTCGCTCAGGTGAATCAATAAACATTCGAAGTCTCGGCATGAGACATTCAACGAAGTGTCAGCTTTGGTACTACTCCCCACAGAGTCAGCAGGATAAGTTTCTCTTTGCCCCTAAGCAGAGTTACTTATTTCCCCGCCAGGGTTCTTGTTAAAGTTCTCTAGTCCGATCAGCGGTTCGTTTCCTTCAAAGTTGTTGTTACGTCAGCATTAAAAGGTTTCATGAACCAGAATTTCAGAGGCTACCGCCGGTTATCAGAGCAGGCATCCAGTAGTTTGGTTTTCAGATATCCCCAGTAGAGTCGGCTCCGAAGTTGCTGTCACATTTGTGGTTTGGGGATCAATGGAGAAATGAGTCCTGACGTGGACAACTTTATTGACGGGATTTCTTTGTGCTAGAGAAGTGAGTGTCCTAACGTGGACAAATTTATTTCCCCGGATTGATGGGAGGTGCTGGTCCTAACGTGGGCAGGTTCGATTTCTCAGAATCGATGGAATGTGGAGTCCTAACGTGGACATTTCTTCCAGTTTGACGGTATGTGTTAGTCCTAACGTGGACAGCTTCGAGTTCCCAGTATTGATTGAGTGTAGGGTCCTGACGTGGACAAGTTTATCCTTCTTCGTGTTGTGGGCAAAGTCTGAGTCCTGACGTGGACACAATCTTATTTCCCCAGCAAGTCGAAAACGCGCAAGTCCTGACGTGGACAAGTTTTATTTTCTCAGCAGAGGAGACGTGAGTCCTGACGTGGACAAGTTTTATTTCCCCAGCGGGTCGAAGATACCCGAGTCCTGACGTGGACAAATCAAGACGAAATGTGAGTCCTAACGTGGACAAGGTTATTCCTTACGCGGAAAGAGAAACTTCAATTCCTTACGTGGAAAAGCAAGTTCAGTCCTGACGTGGACAGACGCAGAAGAGACGAGTTGGTTTCCTTACGTGGAAAGAGTTGGAGATTCCTTACGTGGAAAGATGGAGATTCCTTACGTGGAAAGATGAATTTATTCCTTACGTGGAAAGATTGAGTCCTTACGTGGACATATCAGATTTATTCCTTACGTGGAAGGATAGCATTCCTGACGGGGAAAGATTGATTCCTTACGTGGAAAGGTTGAGTCCTTACGTGGACATATCAAGTTGGAGTCCTGACGTGGACAGATCAAAGTTGTGTTTCCTTACGCGAACAGATTGGAGTCCTGACGTGGACAAACTAAGATAAGATTGTGTTTCCTTACGTGGAAAGAAAAAAAGTTTGTTTCCCTACGTGGAAGAAGATGGCGTTCCTTACGTGGAAAATTGTGTTCCTTATGTGGACAGAGATGTATTCCTTACATGGAAAGGTGGAGTCCTAACGTGGACAGGTGTAGTTGAGATTTCTTCGATGATAGAATCTTTTTCAGGATGACGAAAATAATCCCCAGCACGGTCGCACGAGATCAGTGGGTTGTCGTAACAGTCAGATTCAGCTGATGAATGTCGTTCGTCAAGCAGTGGTGCAGTTTATTTCTGCGGTCGGCAAATTTCTGGTTTCACTAGTATTCAACCGTCTCGTACCGCGAATGTCTGAAGGCTCCGGGCTCTTCACCCAATCGGGTCCAAGTCGCTTGAATAGGGGCAGCTGTTGCACCCTAAAATTTGCCCAACCTTATTCACTTGGTTTATGTTTCAATGTCATTAGCATTTGCATATAGAGTCATGTACATAGGTTACTCATCTGCATAGCATAAGCATAGCAAGTCATACAACAGGGAACCAATTATTATTCTCATCTCTATAGGCCTATCAAGAGGTTATTATTCAAATTGGGAAGCTATCAAGTCAATGGATCAAGCAGTTCATCTATCTCCTATCTGAGGGTATTTGAGGATCAACAAGTAAGTGTGAGCTGTGGGCTGAGTATGGGGAGTATCTAGACATCTTGGAGAGCTTAGAAAGTCATTTGGAGAAGGAAATAAGTCATTGGTGAAGTCACAAGAATTGCAGTTGAAGACAGTCAACTAGGGTTTCATCTGGGTCAACCCTGGGTCAACTCTAGGGCAATTGACTGATTGAAAGGCATTAAGGGCAATTGGAGAGATGTGGGGTTCATCATTTGACATGTAGAGAAGGATATGTTGTTATGCTAAGAAGAATTCAAGAGAAATCAAGGAGAAGAGGAGTTTCTAAATTAGGGTTTCTGTGTAAAATCCCCTAGTTTAGGTCAAATTTCCAAGCAAGATAAGTCAAAATGAAAGCTTCAAATGGATCCTTAGCCAACATCAAACTTGTAGAGGATCTCAAGACCTTCAATTTGAGTGGTGGAATACATTAAGGAGATTTATAGAACTCAAGTTATGGACCTTGCAAGTTACAGGTCATCTGAGGTATCTGAAATTTTGTCTGTGAAAGTGACTTGACTTCCAAGCACTTTTTACCCCTCAAGGAGATTTCAAATGACTTTCTGGTCAACATAAGAGTTGTTCCTAATTGTCTTAGCTTTCTATAATGGTATAGTATGCCTTCATATTATTTGTGGAACTCTACTTATGGTCTTGGCAAGCAAAGGGTATTTTGGTCATTTGAGAATTACAGGTCCTTTCAACTTATGCCCAAAACTCATACAAGGAAGCTTCAAATGGAAAACGTTACAACATAAAACTTGTTCCAAATGACATTTTGAGTCTAGAAAAGTGACCATGAGAGATTGGAAAGATTCATAGCACAAGGTTTCAAAATTGTTGGATTTAATGAATAAAAATGGACTTAAAAATGAGATTTTTCATACTTTGGCCAAATGAAGCAAAATTATAGGTCATTTTGAATGGAAAGATCATTTTAAAGACATTGGCTAAAGTAGAATTTTGAGCTTAGTTCACATTTTGGGAGTTATCCATGGTTACTTGTAATGGAAGATACATAAACCTAATCCAAAGGAAAGAATGCAAGGGAAACTTCTCCAAGTTTCTAGGAGGTTCTAGGCTCACCTATATATTGATATGAGATGGTTCATGCCATGGTTGGTGATTACATTTTCTCAAAATCACAAGTATCACACATTTCCCTCATTTTGCAAAAGCTTCTCAAACTCTCTCAAATTCTCATCAATTTCCATCTCTCTTGATTTGATCATCATCATCATCATCCAAGGATCAGAATTCACATATTCATTTGGTGGAATTGAGCAAGAATCATGCCATAGAACTTTAACATCCAAGGTGCAAGAACTTTGGAATTGCTGAATTCAGAAGGATTGGATAAGATTCATTGCATACAGAATTCATAATCAAGCTCCTTGATCATTTTCCACTCATCACAAGCATCAGATTCTAGGATTCTAGCACCTGTTTTCAAGAATTTGCACCAGGTATGTTTTCCTTCGAATTAGTTAGCATAGTGATCATGGCATAGGATTGTTAGTATATTAGAGACCTAGGTGGTTAGGGGATGATTTTCACAGAGTTTGGAGAAGTTTTAATGAGGTTGCTCATAGTACACCAAATCTGTTAGGATTGATAACTCATAGTTTATGGCAAGATAATCCTAGATGAATGGCTCAGGTTGATTAGCATGGCTTGGGGATCATTTTAGTGTGGAAATTATGGAGAATTGGAGCAGTTGATAGCAGGTGTTAATGGTGGATTTCATCTGTTACACCTATCGGGCTTGGAGTTTGGGTGAGTTTTAGAAGGAACTATGGCTATGGATGTGTAGAGGGAGAAGAATGAAGTGTTTTTGGTTTTTACATCATGAGCTTTCATGGAGAATTGAGTGAGAACAAGATGGTTGAAGGCACGTGCATGAAAGATGGTTTTCTGAGCTAGGGTTTGGCTGGAGGTAGACGATGACCTCTGGCCGTTCGATTGGGTATTTGACCTTGACTGGGGATCTAATCCAAGGGTCCACGTTTAAAGATGAAACGGAGGGAAACCCTGGGCATCAAAACACCCCGTTTCACTTAAGTTTCTGAGTGGGCTCAAACTTTCATTGCTAATAACACCCTCCCAAGCGCAGGCCCAATAATATTCAACTGGAATCCTTACTATTTGCACCGTTCTCACTTTTTTTTTAATTTTGTTTGTTTCTGATTGCTTCATGGGCCTAGTGATTCTTCTATTCGCACCTCCCAGCTGGTGGCCCACTTGGAAAAACAACTGAGCGCGTTGGCTATTCTCACCCCCTCCCTCTATTTCTCTATATTTCATTTTTTAATTTCTTTTCATTTTCATGCATTTTCCAAAAATCATAATAAATCATAATTTTCATATTTTTTTAATGGTTCTTTTTGCATTAATTTCTCTAAGATGTCTAGAAAATTATAAAAAATAAAAATTGCATTTTATTTTTTATTTGATATTTTCCCCATATTTTCCAAATAAATGCCTATTTTAGGTGTTTCATTTCATACATGAATTTGATAATTTTTGTTCTAATAGTTGCTTTAATATTTTTTTGTCCATTCTTTTTAGGTTGATTAATAGACATTGTTAGCTTGTATATGCAATTTAGTTCCCATTTTTAGGAATTAATTTTAGGTGTTTAGTTTAGGTGAAAACAACATGAATAAAATTAGGGTTTTAAATCAACTTAGGTGAGATAGTTTAATTCTTTTAGGAGATTTTCATTTATTTTTTGAGTATGGACTATAGGGGTTATGGGTATAGGATAGATCCCCTTAGATATCACTAGGATTCCCCCTGCTGCTATTAGTGTATACTGTCTGTATTTGATTGATTGGTTTGGTGTGCCCTCTGGGGATTATTGTTTGTCTGTGTGGGTATTGGGATTGTCTGGGGATTGGGAGAGCTGAAGACTGGTGATGATGAAGCCATTGGAGATCCAGAGACTGAAGAGCAAACTTCCAGAGTTGAAGAGGAGATTCCTGCTAGCAGCTGTTGAAGAGACTAGGGTTTAGGAGCTAGGCAGAGCTCTAGATTAGAAAGCTTGTTTCTCAAACATGGAATGCTTTGTCTGCATCCATCCTTTCTCTATGATTCAAAGTCTCTTTCAAATATCCACCTCCTTCCTTTGGAAGGATCAGTGAATGTATTTGAAAGATAGAACTTTTGAGAGAAAATTGTCTATATAATGTTAACAGTTAATGAACCACCCTTGGTAGGTAATTGACTGTCTAACATTCATTCACTTCATCTTATTGACCGATGTTTCTCCTGAAGATTGAGACTTGAAGTAAAGCCATTGCAGATGGAAGACTGATAATGAAGACCTTGCTTGAAGGCTGTGGAGATGGAGATTGGTGCTTGCTGAAGCTTGAAGTCAGAGCTGCTGATGCTGTTTATTTTTCTGTTGTATTTCATTTCTTGATGTATTGATTGGTTTTACTGACTGTATTGTTTGCTGTTTAACCCGTTGGGTTGGAAGTGAATCCTGTTCACTTTTGCCTATTGTTTTCTAGGTTCGAGGTTGAGTGGGACTCCCTTGCCTCGCTTGTATTGCTGCACCCATGCATTTTACTGCTTTATTGTATATATGCTATTGTTTCTGTTTCCGTCTATCCCCTTAGGATCTCTGTTTCTCTCTATGCAAGAGAGGAGCATGATAGACACTAGGTCTTAACCCATGCATGATAACATTAGGATAGTTTGATTCCCTTCGCAACCGTAGGTTAGAGTTATGTCACTTTCTTTCTCAAAACAAACAGAAAAATACAATAAGATTTCAAACACAATAAAAGACACTTCTTCCGTAAAAGAATGTGAACTCATCAAGACGTCATTTTTGTCCGCTTGGACTGTTAATCAGAAAAACCTTTTTCAGAAGGAATAAAACCAACCAAGACAGACTTGTGTCGTACGTGGCCCGAACTACGTTTGCTCTGATCTTTCATGCCGTATGAAAGTACGTAGGCATAGGATGCGCTATCCTAGCGAGCAACCTTCCCCTCCTTTCCCGTAGGTAGGCGAACTACGTTGACTCTGATTTCTCGTTCCAGACGGGTATACGTAGGCATAGAGTGCGATACTTTGCCGAGTCATTTTATTTTCTTTTAACCCTTGACCCGAAGTTTAGATAGAATAACAATCCATACCCGAAAACATGCGTGGATCCCGTCGAGTACGACGGACGTGAGGGGTGCTAATACCTTCCCCTTGCGTAACCGACTCCCGAATCCAGGTTTTGGTTGCGACGACCATACCTTTCCCGTGTTGTGCGAGGTTTACTCTGAGCGTTTCCTTTCCCTCCCGTGGGATAAATAACGCACGGTGGCGACTCTTCTGTTCAGCCGGCGCCGATTTTCGCAGTAGCGACAATAGCATTTTATTAAGTTTAGTTTGATACTTAAGTTTGTTGATTTTTGTTCTAATAGATGCTTTAGTATTTTTAATCCATTCTTTTTAGGTTGTTTAGTTTAGGACTTCAACTTGAATATAGGATTTAATTCACATTTTTAGGATTTAATTTTAGGTGATTTGAGTAGGTGATATCATAGTGATCAAAATTAGGGTTTCAGGTGAGCATAGGTGAAATAGATTAGATAGTTTTTAGGAATTTTCATTTGATTTTTTGGGGTATGGGACTATATGGGTTATGGGTATAAGATAGATCCCTTAGAAAACATTAGGATTCCCCTACTGCTATTGGTATATTGCTTATATTTGCTTGACTGGTGTGGTGTGCCCTCTCTGGGGATTATAATTTGTCTGTGTGGGTATTGGGTTTGTTTGGGATTTGGGGAGAGCTGAAGACCTGAGATGATGAAGCCCATTTAAAGATCAGAGACTGAAGACCAACTTCCAGAGTTGATGAGGAGATTCTGTGCTAGCAGCTGTTGAAGTTTGTAGGATCTAGGAGTTAGGCAGAACCCTAGAGTAGTCAACTTGATTCTCAAACATGGAAGGTCTTGACTGCCTCCATTCTTCTCTGTGATACAGAGTCTCTCTCAGACACTCACCCCCTTCCTTTGGAAGGCTTGGTGCTACTGTCTAAGGGATAGAACTCTTGAGAGAAAATATCCTTTGTGTTGTTGGCAGTCTGTTTGCCACCCTTGGTGGTCAACTAATTGCTTAACACCCAATTCACTCTTGTGATTGATCCCTCATCCTGGAGGTTTGAGACTTGAAGAAAAGCCATTGTAGACTGAAGATTGATGATAAAGACCTTGCTTGAAGGCTGTGGAGATGGAGATTGAGGCTTGCTGAAGCTTATAGCTGATTGGAGATGACTTGAAGATAGGTGTTGATGCAGAGCTGTTGTGGCTGTTTATTTTGTTGTTCACTTCTGATGTATTGATTGGTTTTCTGGACTGTATTGTTTGCTGTTTACCATGTTGGGTTGAAAGTGAATCCTGTTCACTTTTGCCTATTGTTTTCTAGGTTCGAGGTTGAGTGGGACTCCCTTGCCTCGCTTGTATTGCTTCATTCATGCATTTTACTGCTTTATTGTATATATGCTATTGTTTCTGTTTCTGTTTATCCCTTAGGATCTCTGTTTCTCTCTGTGCAAGAGAGGAGCATGATAGACACTAGGTCTTAACCCATGCATGATAACATTAGGTTAGTTTTGATTCCCTTCGTAACCGTAGGTTAGAGTTCTGTCTCTCCTTTCTAAAAAACAAACAGAAAAACACAATAAGATTTCAAACACAATAAAAGACACTTCTTCCGTAAAAGAATGCGAACTCATCAAAACGTCATTTTTGTCCGCTTGGACCAGTAATCAGAAAAAAAACCTTTTTCAGAAGGAATAAAATCAATCAAGACAGACTTGTGTCGTGCGTAGCCCGAACTACGTTTGCTCTGATCTTTCATGCTGTATGAAAGTACGTAGGCATAGGATGCGATATCCTAGCGAGCAACCTTCCCCTCCTTTCCCGTAGGTAGGCGAACTACGTTGACTCTGATTTCTCGTTCGAGACGGGAATACGTAGGCATAAAGTGCGATACTTTGCCGAGTCATTTTATTTTCTTTTTAACCCTTAACCTTTAGAGTAGATAGAAATAACAATCCTTATCCGAAAACAAGCGTGGATCCCGTCGAGTACGACGGACGTGAGGGGTGCTAATACCTTCCCCTTGCGTAACCGACTCCCGAATCCAGGTTTTGGTTGCGACGACCATACCTTTCCCGTGTTGTGCGAGGTTTACTCTGAGCGTTTCCTTTCCCTCCCGTGGGATAAATAACGCATGGTGGCGACTCTTCTGTTCAGCCGGCGCCGATTTTCGCAGTAGCGACAGCTGGCGACTCTGCTGGGGATCCAACGTCCCCTGGCTGCTAAGGACTGCGATAGTTCTTATGCATTTGGGATCCAACGTCCCTTAAGAGAGTCAATCCTAACGCTTGTTTTCCCGTCGAGGATTTTGTATGGATTTATATTTCTGACCTTTATTTTCAGCATTATATATATATTGGTTATTATTGCTGTATTGTGGGGTGTGACGGGTGTTCTTTGATTGAGAGATAAGCCGGACCTGGGCTTGAGTGCACCTAGACTTAGAGTAGAGATTAGTGGGCGCGCACGTGCTTTGCATGTCCTAGTGTCCCGCGAAATCTACACTCAGACGAGGTTCTTCTGGTTGGCCTCCTGTCCTACCTTTTGGGTGGCTCGGGTTGCTGGTTAGTTGAATTGTCGACTCTGGGGACCGATCATTTGGAAATTGGCTAAGTGAGGCCTCTTTAGGATTTGATGATGCCACTCCTTCTGGGAATCGTATCATCAACCCTGAAAGTCTGTGACGCCGACGACCGCATAGGATGCCATACCTTTGTCAGTTACTAGGACATCCACCTGTGAGAAGGTTTGGGGTTATGCAGGTAACTAGACCTTCAGATACCGGTTATTTCTTGATCTGAGATCCTGGATATTTATGGAGAGTTCTGAGGTCTATCAGAGACCAGTTGGAGATAGGTTCTGAGGTCTGTCAGAGACCATTTGGAGAGTTCTGAGGTCTGGCAGAGACCAGTTGGAGATATGATTTGAGGTCTGCCAGAGACCCTTCTAAGTTATGATTATGGGGTCTATCAGAGACCAGTATTGGAGCTGTGTATGAGGTCTATCTGAGACCAATGTTTGAGGACTTCTGGAGGGTCTATCTGAGACTTCTTGATATGGTTCAGGCTTCTCAGCCACGACATTTGGTCCCTGTTGCATGTTACTTGCATTGCATCGTTTGCATACCCATTATCATTGCATCCCATTAACGTGTGTCTGTGCTGCAGGTACATTTGCATAGTCCCCGGTTCTAGTGTCTGGACTTCTGAGTTTTGATCATGGCCGGTTTGAGGATGACAGTTGCTTATAAGCTACCTATCCCTGATATTGCTCCCCTCCTGGGTCTGATTTCTCTTGCTGATGAGGACGTCCGTAGAAGCTTCAGGCAGAGTTACGGACGGTTGTTGGGTTCAGTTCGCAAATCCACCGATGATGAATTGAATGGGCTGTACAACTTAATGCAATTCTATGACCCGGCTTTGAGATGTTTCACGTTTGCGGATTTTATCTTGGGGCATACCATGGAGGAGTATGTAGAGTTTACTGAGCTGCCAGTTCAGAATGCAGTTCCTTTTATTCACTCAGCCGCCGAACCCAAGTTGGAGGATTTAGCCAAGGCCCTGCATATGAATGCTTCGGAGTTGTTGATGACTTCGTGGCGAGGGGTTCCGGGTTTTTCTCTTCAGTTTCTGGTTGGTAAGGCTCAAGAGTACGCCAAGAATGGGTGTTAGGTGGTCTTTAACGCTATTTTGGCCCTATGCATTTATGGGATAATGTTGTTTCCTAACTTCCCAAACTTCGTGGACATGGATGCATTTCATCTATTTGCTGCTGGTAACCCAGTACCAACGTTGATCGGGGACTTTTACCATTCGATGCACTACAGGAATGAGAACAGGAGAGGCAAGAACGTCTCTTGTTGCGTACCTTTGCTGTATATGTGGTTCAAGAGCCATCTTCCCTCGAGGGGACCTTTCGTGGATAGTGCAACCACGTCTGACTGGCCAGAACGTATGATGAGGCTAACTTCTGAAGACATTGAATGGTTTGATCGAGATCTGTTGGGGTCCGAGCTTATTTGCAGTTGTTCTGGGTACCCTAATGTTCCGTTGATAGGGAGAAAGGGGTGTATCAACTACAACCCATCTCTGTTTGTCCGTCAATTCGGATATGCGCTGAAGAACCCACCAAAGGAGGAAGAAGTACAGGAATCTCTGTACTTCACCGGAGATTTGAAGGGAGAGTTATTAGCCAAGCTGCAGCATGCCTGGACGCGTATTAACCGAAGAGGGAAGTCGTTACTAGGGAAAAATGACTGTCAGGCTTATGCACCATACAGAGTTTGGATCCAGGAGAGAGCAAGCCAGTTGCGGATGCCATTTCCAGATGCACCAGTCCTTGTTCCTATTCCGGTAGCAGAGCCAACTACTGTTTCTAGGGAGGTCTACGAGCAAGTTGTGAAAGAGAAAGAAGCCTTGATGAAGATCAATGAAGGGTTAGAGCAAGAGCTAGCTCAGATACGCAGTGAGAAAAACAAGGCCGTGCATGCTTTCCAACAGCAGATCGAGCTGGTAAACAGACTAGGGGCTGAGTTGACTGAGGAGAGGAAGAAGCGCGAGCGTCTGGGGCAAGAGTTCAGAAGCTCCCATGACATGCTGGAATCCAAAAAGAAGGCGCTCGACGCAGCACACCGAGAAATCTCTTCTTGCAACAAGACTTGGAATGCTACACTGACCAACAATAAGAAGAGGGAGGATAAGTTGAAGCAGCAAATTTCCGATCTCGAAGAGCAGTTGAAGTCTAGCATCAAGAAGTGTGAGGAAGAAGTGATGACCCGGTATAGTCTCCAGAATGCACTGAACAAGGCCATTAAAGGCAGGGATGAAGCTGTGTCTCAGAAGCGGAAGCTAGAGGATCGCTTCGGGAAAGGGGCATGGGAAGAAACTGCTGGTGACGTGCGCCGTGTTCTCAAGAGAAGAAACCAGCTTGTTGAAGGGCTGCTTACCCGACCAGGTCATCCAGAGACCAAGAAGTTGCTAGAAGAGTATCAGGCTTATGGGAGTACTTGATCGTTTCATGTATTAACTTGTATGCTTTATTTGCATAGTGCTGACCATCACCAGGATTGTTGGTTGAGGTCATGCCTTCTCTTTGTACTCGGTGATATTGTATTCTTGGCTTATTGGTTTTCTCTACAATATATGAGGCTTTCTATGATTCAACTCCGATCTTTGTATTGCTAGCACTGTCACTGCACTGGCACCTTCACACTAGAATCGGGGAATGAATTTCCTTAACGCACAGACACACATTGCATTGCATTCATATTCATGTTGCATTACAGGTGATCATTGGATAGTACCTTATTTCCTGCCATTTTTCAGGTATTTTCAGGATTGCAGATCAGCGCCCGCACAAATATTCCACTCGCACCAACTGTCGAAGAATCATGGATCAAATGCAGAACGAGATGCAAGATGTGCGCGAGAAGCTAGCTCTCTTTATGCAGACCATGGAGACTATTGCAAAAGGTCAGGAGAATTTGCAAGCCATGGTGCAGCCTCTGTTGGTCAGAAATGCTGGTCACGGTAATGAGGATCATCAGTCTGTGCGAGTCGACACTGTCCATGGGGATGGCACTCCCACACCAGTGACTCCACCTGTAGTCATTATACCTGCTGTTAATGTCAACAACGCTACCGCTGCTGGGAACGGTAACGTCGGAGTTGGGAACGAGACTGTTGTCCATAACGTTGGGCTTGGTGATATCAATTTGGGTGATAATATGGGAGGCAACGACTTTGGTAATGCTGGATTCGGGTTCAATGATCAGGGTTTCGATAATGCTGGGAAATATGGTTTCAGTGCTCAAGGCTTTGGGCAAGATGGTTATGGTATGACCAATCAGGGTTATGGAGGTTTTGGAAATGGTAATGGCGCCGGGTTAATGGCGTTTGGACCCACTGGAGTTGCTCAGGGGTACGACAACAGAGGGCGAGGCCCGGTGATGAATCAGATCAGAGCTGGCCGCAATAATGGATATGATGGGTATGGAGCTGGGAATGGTAACTGGCAGGAAGATCAGCAGGAGGACGCTTTCTCCGGCGGAGGTTTCGAGGGACCGATGGATGACTCCCAGAAGATCAGAATGCTAGAAGAGCAGATGAGGGGGGTCCTGAACCAAAGTGCTGTGGGCTTAGACATGTCAACAATGGGTCTGGTACCTGGCTTGAGGGTGCCAATCAAATTCAAAGCTCCTACGTTTGATAAGTATAAAGGGGACACTTGTCCGAAAGTGCACGTACGGGCTTATTACCGAAAGATGTCTGCATATTCAACTGATGAGAGAATGCTAATGCATTTCTTTCAAGATAGTTTGTCGGGCCCTTCCCTAGAGTGGTACATGGGGTTGGAGCAAACTAATATAAAGACATGGAAGCAACTGGCAGAGGCATTTGTAGCTCACTACAAGTATAACAGCGACTTGGCGCCCAATCGGGTCCAATTGACAGGGCTGTCTCAGAAGAAGGGTGAGAGCTTTAAAGAGTATGCGCAAAGGCGGCGCGACATGGCTGCCAGGGTCCGTCCTCCTTTAGAAGACAAGGAAATGAATGACATGTTTATCGGAACCTTCACAGGCATGTTTTATGACAAGTTGTTTCACACATCTTTGGCCAGTTTCTCAGACTTAATTCTGATGGGAGAAAAGATTGAGAACAACATTAAGCAAGGCAGGTTCCAGGCTGAGGAATCAACTGCATCTGGCAGTAATAGGAGGGCTTTTGGGGGGCGCCGTCAGGGCGAGGCAAGCGCAGTGTTTGGAGGCTGAGGCCGAGGCCGAGGCAGAGGTCGGAACCAATATAATCAGTCGCAGCAGGTGGCGAGTGTTACTATTCCATTCCAGCAACAACCATTTCAACAACAACAACAACCGTTTCAGCAGCAGCCAATGCAACAACAACAGCAGCAGCCACAGCAGGGGGCACAGCCTGCTCAGCGAAGATTCCAGGGTGGTAAACCAAGAAGAGTGTTTGAGAAGCCTCCCTCAACATACGTAGATTTGTTGCATACATTGTTGGGTTTGAACCTGGTAGAGAAGAGAACTCTGGCACCGATAACGGGAACTCCTCCGTATGGTTATGATGCAAGCAGGCACTGTGAGTTCCACTCTGGGGCTCCGGGCCACGATGTAGAGGGTTGCCATGCTTTTAAGCATGTTGTGCAGGATCTTTTGGACAATAAGGCTATCAATTTCGGAACGGCTGGTCCGAATATAGTGCAGAAGCCCATGCCCAATCATGGGGCAAACGCCATTCTGACTGAGGAAGGTTTGAATTTGATTACAAGAGTGGATGATCTAAAGACGCCGCTGAGCGAGATAAAAAGCATATTATTACAAGGGGGTGTCTATCCGGGTTGTGACGAGTACTGCTTAGAATGCTGGACCCTAGCTGGGGGGTGTGATGATTTGAAGAAAGGCATTCAGACTTTAATGGATGGAGGCACATTGCAGTTTGACCGAGCAGCAATTGAAGAGCCTGCAGGGGCAGTAGCAGATAATCATAGTGATGTGGCCACTGTAACGATTCCTCGGAAGACAATCACTATAACAGCACCGGCTCACCGACCGCCGATCACCATAACTAAGGCCGAACCAATCCCGTACGAGAGCACAAAGGCAGTCCCATGGTCATATGGGTTGGAAGTGTATTGTGACGGAATAAAGATTGATGTTAATAAGCAGCCAGCCGAGACTGTAGATAATGTTGTTGGTACCGGAGGTATGACAAGGAGTGGTAGGATCTTTATATCGCCTGAAGTGGAGGCCGAAAGGCTGGCGAAAGGAAAGGGAAAGATGGTTGAAAATGTTCCAGTGCAGGCAAGCGAAAAAGCATCGGCATCGAAAGATGTAGAAGAGTTCATGCGCTTGATTCGAAAAAGTGATTATAAGATTGTGGAGCATCTGCAACAGACGCCGTCCAAAATATCAATATTGTCGTTGCTATTATGTTCTGAAGCTCACAGAAATGCTTTGTTGAAAGTCCTAGATACTTCCTTCGTACCCCAAGACGTCTCCGTGAATCAGCTGGAAGGAGTGTTGGCACATGTAAATGCAGGCCACAGCTTGGGCTTTACCGACTTCGATTTGACCCCGAAGGGGAGAGATCATAATATGGCGCTGCACGTATCTGTCGAGTGTAGAGGATCAGTAATGTCGCATGTACTGGTCGATACCGGATCATCCTTAAATGTGATGCCCAAGAAAGCGATGATGAAGCTGGATGTCAGAGGAATCTTGTGCACGCCCAGTGACTTGGTAGTTAGGGCATTCGATGGCACGCGAAGAACAGTTTTTGGATCGATAACATTGCCTCTACAGGTGGGGCCGGAGGTGTTTGCAACTGAATTTTATATCATGGACATCCAGCCCGCATATAGCTGCCTGCTCGGACGACCCTGGATTCATGGGGTTGGGGCAGTCACGTCTACCCTGCATCAAAAGTTGAAATATATGGTCGGAGACAGCGTAGTCACCGTATGCGGAGAAGAAGACATCCTGGTCAGCCATCTGTCGTCATTCAAATATGTGGAGGTCGATGGAGAGATCCACGAAACACCCTGCCAGGCATTTGAAGGGTTGCGTATCAACGACAAAGGTCCCGGGCCGAGCAAAGTGTCGGAGATAGTTGTCTCATCGTATAAAGAAGCTCAAGCTCTGGTAGAGGCAGGAGAAGCAAAGGGCTGGGGCAAAGTGCTGGATATTCCTGTGAAGATGGACTGGTTCGGGCTAGGATACCAACCGTCGTCGTCAACACCTGCTGTGGGAGTACCCCGTTTCAGAGGGCCAATAACCATCTCTGCCAGTGGAGTATGTCATGAAACCATCAACGCTGCTTCAGAGTCTGACGAAGGAGACAGCGACTGTGATATGGATGCTTGGATTCAGCCGAGCACGCCAGGACAAGGACTGTGCAACTGGTCTATTCAGGAGCTTGTTCCTGTGACTCTTAAACAGTAATGCTTTGTTTTATTAATTGTTGAACAGTCTGATGTCTTGCCCGGGGCATCATGATTTGCTTAGGGTTGTGCTGTTATGAACATTGCGTGTTTATCATTAAATAAAAGGCGTTTTTCATGTGCAAATATTGCGATCCTTGTTTTTCTTGTTTTGTATTTTTCAATAAAATGGCAACGTGGTTATTCGCTGTATACGCATTTTGAAGCATTTAACCATTCCTTTTGCAGGATAACATTTTCAGATGGCATCCCTGAACCACCTATGACTCGTCCCTACTTTGAGCACCCGGTATTTCAGGCCGAGGAAGAGATTGTCGAAGATAGTGACGTTCCTGAAGAACTGTCCTGGTTGGTGAAGCAAGAGGAAAGAGTCATTCTGCCTCACGAAGAGGTCATCGAAATTATCAACTTGGGGTCGGAAGGGGTTGAAAAGAATATTCGTATCGGAGCCGCGCTGCAGAGCGATATCAAGCGAAGACTGGTTGAAATGCTCCGAGAGTATAACGATGTGTTCGCTTGGTCGTATGAAGATATGCCAGGGCTCGATACAAATATGGTTGTGCACCGTCTGCCATTGAAAGAAGAATGCCCACCGGTCAAACAAAAGCTTCGCAGAACTAGACCAGATATGGCAGTGAAGATCAAAGAAGAGGTTCAAAAACAGTGGGATGCTGGTTTCCTGGCTGTGACAAAATATCCCTCATGGGTTGCTAACATCGTACCAGTGCCAAAGAAAGATGGCAAGGTTCGAATGTGCGTGGATTATAGGGATTTGAACAAAGCGAGCCCAAAAGACGATTTTCCACTTCCTCACATCGACGTGCTAGTTGATAACACTGCTCAATACTCCGTATTCTCCTTCATGGATGGCTTCTCAGGCTATAATCAGATTAAAATGGCGCCAGAGGATATGGAGAAGACTACTTTCATAACGCCTTGGGGAACATTTTGTTACAAAGTGACGCCCTTTGGTTTGAAAAATGCTGGGGCAACGTATCAGTGTGCGATGACGACTCTTTTTCATGATATGATGCATAAAGAGATCGAAGTTTATGTTGACGATATGATTGCCAAATCCCAGACGGAGGAAGAGCATCTGGTGAATCTGCTGAAGTTATTTAAAAGGCTTAGGAAGTTCAGGCTGAGACTGAACCCTAACAAATGCACCTTCGGGGTGAGATCGGGTAAACTGCTGGGGGTTATCGTAAGCGAAAGAGGAATAGAGGTCGATCCTGCTAAAATAAAAGCGATCCAAGAAATGCCGATGCCTAAAACAGAGAAAGAGGTGCGCGGGTTTTTAGGGAGGTTGAACTACATCGCCCGGTTCATATCTCACCTAACAGCTACGTGTGAACCATTGTTCAAACTATTGAAAAAAGATCAAGCTGTAGCATGGAACGAAAATTGTCAAAAGGCGTTCGATAAAATAAAGCAGTATCTGCAGGAGCCTCCTATTTTGATACCCCCAGTGGCAGGGAGACCCTTGATCATGTATTTGACAGTTCTTGAGGGAAGCATGGGTTGTGTCCTCGGTCAACACGACGAGGCAGGAAGAAAAGAGCATGCGATTTATTACTTGAGTAAGAAATTTACAGATTGTGAATCTCGATATTCAATGCTTGAAAAAACTTGTTGCGCGCTAGCCTGGGCCGCCAAGCGTTTGAGGCAATACATGCTGAATCATACAACCATGCTCATCTCGAAGATGGATCCTATCAAATATGTATTCGAAAAGCAGGCGTTGTCAGGGAGAATTGCCCGTTGGCAGATGGTCTTGACTGAATATGACATCCAATATGTCTCGCCAAAGGCTATAAAGGGGAGTGTGCTGTCTGAGTATTTGGCTGAGCAGCCTATTGAAGATTACCAATCGATGAGGTTTGATTTTCCTGACGAGGATATCATGTACCTAAAGATGAAAGATTGTGAAGAGCCGTTGCCAGACGAAGGACCAGAGTTGGGTTCCAAGTGGAAGATGATATTTGACGGAGCTGTGAACGCTTACGGTAGCAGAATAGGGGCAATCATCACTACGCCACACGGGTTGCACATCCCGTTTACTGCTCGATTGACCTTTGCAGTTACCAATAATGAGGCCGAATACGAAGCTTGTATAATGGGGCTTGAAGAAGCCATTGATTTGCAAATCAAGAATCTAGACGTATACGGAGACTCAACTCTGGTGGTGAATCAGATCAAAGGGGAATGGGAGACACGTCAGCCCAACTTGATACATTACATGAATTATGCAAGGAGATTGTTGCCTTTCTTTGACAAGGTTGAATTGCATCATGTACCGCGAGCAGAGAATCAAATGGCTGACGCCCTAGCCACTTTGTCTTCCATGTACAAAGTCAACTTCTGGAACGAGGCTCCCAGAATTATCATCTCTCGACTTGACAGACCTGCCTTCGTATTTGCTATTGACGAGGCATCCGACGATAAACCGTGGTATTTTGATATCCTTAATTTCCTGAAGAATAAAGAGTATCCGGCTGGGGCATCCAGTCAAGATCAGAAGACTCTCAGGAGATTAGCGGGTAATTTCTATTTGAATCCGGATGGTGTCTTGTACAGAAGAAACCACGACTTGGTGTTGTTACGTTGCGTGGATGAAAGAGAGGCAAAGCTGCTCATGGAGGAAATACATGAAGGTACATTTGGTACGCATGCTGGTGGGCATGCTATGACGAGGAAGCTGCTACGGGCAGGTTATTTTTGGCTGACTATGGAAACTGATTGTTTCAAGTTTGCGAGGAAGTGCCACAAGTGCCAAATCTATGCTGATAAGATCCATGTGCCTCCGAGTCCTCTAAATGTGATGTCATCGCCATGGCCATTCTCGATGTGGGGAATCGATATGATTGGAAAGATCGAGCCGACAGCTTCTAACGGACACCGGTTCATCCTAGTAGCAATTGATTATTTCACCAAGTGGGTAGAAGCGGCGTCTTACGCAAATGTAACTAAGCAGGTGGTGGCCAAATTCATCAAAAGAGATATCATTTGCAGATATGGGATCCCCGAGCGGATAATCACTGACAACGGTTCAAACCTGAACAACAAAATGATGAAGGAGCTCTGTCAGAATTTCAAGATCGAACATCACAACTCCTCCCCTTACCGACCCAAGATGAATGACGCTGTCGAAGCGGCCAATAAGAATATCAAGAAGATTGTGCAGAAGATGGTGGTGACCTACAAGGATTGGCACGAGATGCTACCTTTTGCTTTGCATGGTTATCGTACGACGGTACGCACATCAACCGGGGAAACCCCGTTCTCGTTAGTATACGGAATGGAAGCAGTACTACCATTGGAAGTTGAGATCCCTTCTCTGAGGGTATTGCGAGATGTTCAACTAGATGAGGCAGAATGGGTGAAAGACAGGCTGAACCAACTGAGTTTGATGAATGAGAAGAGGCTAGCTTCTCTAGCATACGGTCGATTGTACCAGAGCCGAATGAAGAAAGCGTATGATAAGAAGATACATCCTCGAAGCTTTCAGACGGGCGACCTTGTGTTGAAAAGGATTCTCCCGCCGCAGGCAGATCACAGGGGCAAGTGGACCCCCAACTACGAAGGGCCATATGTTGTCAGAAAAGTCTTTTCAGGAGGAGCATTGTTGTTGTCCACCATGGACGGTGAAGACTTTACATCGCCTGTGAATTCGGACGCAGTTAAAAAATACTTTGCTTGAAATTGACCCGCTGGAAAGAAAAAAGAGAGTCCAGGCAAAAATGGGGCATCCTGGCGAACCAAAAACAGAATGAAAGGTTCCGGCAAAAGTTAGGGATAAATTGAAAAAATGTACACCCGCGAAGTTGAAAACCTACACTGGGCGGCTTCGGCAAAAAAGGGTATCCCGGTGAACTGAAAACCCGTAAAGGGCGGTTCACGCAAAAGTTAGGGATTTGAAAAGCAAATGACTGCGGTCCAAATTTGATACTGCATTGAGCATTGGTGCGAGGGGATATACCTGAGGGGTCGACTATCGGATACAATCTCTTCGGAAGTGTGGATACCTGGAAAGCCTTAGAGTCGGACGAGTTATAGGAGGATCAGTTCGTGATGTTCGTCTGCCTCCCGTTGCCAACATGTGTACAAATTTAATTTGTCAATATATTTATGCTTCTCGTGCATACTTGTATATTCGCTTCGCGGTGCTTCCTCTTTTCAGGAGTTACATCCCGTGTACAAAACTCCGCCCATTCAGGGGCCCAATCAATAAAATATGTTATTCAGTATTTGACGCTGGTTCTTTACTGTTGTGTGCATGATAAACGTCTAAGCTTACTGAAACTAGCATGTGTATAACGGCACTGGCCCTTGCCAACAATTGCTAAAGCTTTGAATTAACTGAAAATGATGTCACTAACCTGAATAGATTTGGTTGCATAGGCTTGTCCTGTCTTGTTTGTGTTGTTGCAGGTTTCATAGCCGTACGAGGAAGACGATCAAAAGATTGCAGTAATGAAAGACTCGACCCCCACGCAGGTCATGCATGTTCTTCCTGAAGAAGGATCGAATTCCCCAGCTAGCCGTAGCTTATCCAAAGGGCATGCTCCAGCAAAGTCGTTTATCCTTAGCAGAGCGACGATTCCTAGTTCGAAGGCTGTATTCAGACAGTGCATTTCAAGCAGATTTGGTTTAGCCTCAGAAGATTAATAGTTGTGAGCTGTATTCAGACAAGTTTACCTTTCCCCGCAGGGTCATTTACTCTCCCCCAGTGGAGTCAGTTGATGTTCCCCAAGAGAATCATCCCATCCCCAGCGGAATTCTCTTCTCAGTGAGTATTTTCATTCCTCCCAGTGGCACTCGAAGATTAAGACTCTCCCCGGCAGAGTTGGTTGTGTGTCCTGGCATTTATTTTGCCGGAATACCGTGTGACATCCGGTCACCCTCCAGCAGAAGTTCAATCATACTAGACGCATCTGATAGTCTCTAGCAGAGTTATACCCCCCAGCAGGGCGTTACTTCAATGAGGTGATTGGTATTGAGTTCCCGATTTCCCAGCTGAGTCGACTTCACTCTTCCAACATTCATTTTGCGGGAATAATTTTGTAGCATCTGGCTATCCCCAGCGGAGTCAGCATTGTCTTCAGCCTTTATTTTGCTGGAGCAGCTCCTGTATCCCAGCAGTTCGAGTCTGCATTTGCATCGACATATAGTGTCATACTTGCATCCACCAAATAAACGCATAGCATTTCCATGTCGAATGGAGCATTGCATCGTTGTCAAACATACGCATTTTTGAAACATAAACTAGGTTGGCTAACCGTTTGCTTCAAGTATTGTTCTCTTGCAGGTAGAGAGAGCTCTTGCTCAGGTGAATTACCAAACATTCGAGGTCTTGACGTGAGACATTCAATGAAGTGTCAGCTTTGGCATTATTCCCCACCGAGTTATCATGATAAAGTTTTCTTTGTGAATTTCTCGTGTTTTCCCCGCCAAGAGTTAGTAAGCAAAAGCTCTCCTCATTCCCAAGCAGAGTTATTTGTCATTAAAGCGTTTCATGAACCAGAATTTCAGAGGCTGCCGCCGGTTATCAGAGCGGGCGTCCAGTAGTTTGATTTCCAAATATCCCCTAGTGGGGTCCGCTTCGAAGTCGCTGTCACGTCAGTGTTAAGAAGTTTTGTGGTTTGGGACCAATGGAAGGGGAGTCCTGACGTGGACAATTTCATTGACAGGTTTTCTTTGTGCTAGAAAAGTGGGGGTCCTAATGTGGACAGATTTATTTCCTCAGGTTGATGAGATGTGCTAGTCCTGACGTGGACAGATTCGAGTTCTCGGTATTGATTGAGTGTGAAGTCCTGACATGGACGAAATTGGTTACTCTTCGTATTGGTGTCCTGACGTGGACAATTTATTTCCAGCAGATATCTCTATTCGTAATGGGGAAATGTGCGTCCTGACGTGGATAAGTTTGTGGTTCTTTGTGATGACAAGATGCGAGAGTCCTGACGTGGACAAATTTATCCTTCTTCGTGTTGTGGGTCAAAGGTGCATGGGTCCTGACGTGGACACAGTCTTATTTCCCCAGCAAGTCGAAGACGCGCAAGTCCTGACGTGGACAGGTTCTATTACTTCAGCAGGTTGAGATGTGGGTCCTGACGTGGACAAGTCTCACTTCCCCAGTGGGTCAAAGGTGCATGAGTCCTGACGCGGACAAATTTTAGTTCCTCAGCAAGTCAAGAAGTGAGTCCTGACGTGGACAAATCAAGACGAAACGCGAGTCCTGACGTGGACAGGTTTATTCCGTACGTGGAAAGAAGAGTTTTAGTTCCTTACATGGAAAAGCAAGTTTATTCCTTACGTGGAAAGCTTGGAGTCCTTACGTGGACAGACTGAGAATTTTATTCCTTACGTGGAAGAAGGTTGGTTTCCTTACGTGGAAAGGAGATGGATTCCTTACGTGGGCATATCGAGTTGGAGTCCTTACGTGGACGGGTCGAGGTTGTGGCTTCCTTACGTGGAAAGATGTGATTCCTTACGTGGAACAAGTGGGAGTCCTTACGTGGACGAATAAAAGTGCATTCCTAACGTGGAAAAGTGGGTCCTAACATGGACAATGTAGTCCTAACGTGGACAAGTTTATTCCTTACGTGGAAAGATTGAGTCCTTACGTGGACCTATCAAGCTTGGAGTCCTTACGTAGACAGATCAAGAATTTTATTCCTTACATGGAAAGAAGAAGGGTTCCTTACGTGGAAAGAAGGGAGTCCTTACGTGGACAAATCGGAAAGATTGTGGTTTCCTTACGTGGAAAGAAAGATTGATTCCTTACGTGGAAGAGCGATGTATTCCTTACGTGGAAAGTTTAGTCCTGACGTGGACAGATTTAGAAGAGAAGTTGGTTTCCTTACGTGGAAAAGAAGAGGTAGTCCTAAGGGGGAAAGATTTTATTCCTAACTTGGAAGAGTTTAGTCCTGACGTGGACAGATTTAGAAGAGAAGTTGGTTTCCTTACGTGGAAAAGAAGAGGTAGTCCTAAGGGGGAAAGATTTTATTCCTAACGTGGAAGAATTTAGTCCTGACGTGGACAGATGCAGAAGAGATGATTCCTTATGGGGACGGTGTTATTCCTAATGTGGAAGGGTTTAGTCCTAACGTGGACGATTTATTTCTGATGAGAGGCAGGCGAGCCATCCCCAGTGAAGTTGTCGAGATTTTTTCTAACGTGGACGAGCCATCCCCAGAGAGTTCTTTGTGTTGACGACACCGGCATCCTAGCATGGACAGAGTTTTACTCTTGCAATGATAGAAGCTTTTCAGGCTGTTGAAAATAATCCCCAAGCAGTGGTGCAGTTTATTTCTGCGGTTGGCAAATTTCTGGGTTCTTAGTATTCAACCGTCTCGTACCACGAATGTTTGAAGGCTCCGGGCTCTTCACCCAATCGGGTCCAAGTCTCTTGAATAGGGGCAGCTGTTGCACCCTAAAATTTGCTCAACCTTATTCACTTGGTTTATGTTTCAATATCATTAGCATTTGCATATAGAGTCATGTACATAGTCTAATCATCTGCATAACATATCATAGCAAGTCATCCAACAGGGGACCAGACATTATTCTCATCTCTATGAGCCTATCAAGAGGTTATCATTATAATTCAATCTCATTCAAGTCATCAGAAAGAATTTGAAAGCTGAGAAGTCAGTGGGTCAAGCAGTGCATTCATCTCCTATCTGAGGGTATCTGAGGGTCAACAAAGAAATTGTAAGCTGTGGGTTGAGCATGGAGATTATGTGGACATCATGAAAGACTTAGAAAGTCATTTGGAGAAGGAAACAAGTCATTGATATGATCACAAGAATTGCAGTTGAAGACAGTCAACTAGGGTTTCATCTGGGGTCAACTCTAGGTCAATTGATTGATTGAAAGGCATTGAGGTCTATTGAAGAGATGTTGGGTTCATCATTTGACATGTAAAGAAGGATATGTTGTTGTGCTAAGAAGAAATCAAGAGAAATCAAGGAGAAGAGGAGCTTCTAAATTAGGGTTTCTGTGTAAAATCCTCTAGTTTAGGTCAAATTTCCAAACAAGATAAGTCAAAATGCAAGCTTCAAATGGATCCTTGGACAACATGAAACTTGTAGAGGATCTCAAGACCTTTAATTTGAGTGGTGGAAGACATTAAGGAGATTTATAGAACTCAAGTTATGGTCCTTGCAAGTTACAGGTCATCTGAGGTATCTGAAATTTTGTCTGTGAAAGTGACTTGACTTCCAAGCAATTTTTACCCCTCAAGGAGATTTCAAATGAATCTCTGGTCAACATAAGAGTTGTTCCTTATTGTCTTAGATTTCTAGAATGGTATAGTATGCCTTCATATGATTTGTGGAACTCTACTTATGGTCTTGGCAAGCAAAGGGTATTTTGGTCATCTGAGAATTACAGGTCATTTCAAGCCTATGCCCAAAACTCATACAAGGAAGCTTCAAATGGAAAACTTCACAACATAAAACTTGTTTCAAATGACATTTTGAGTCTATAAAAGTGACCATGAAAGATTGTAAAGATTCATAGCACAAGGTTTCAAAATTGGTGGATTTAATGAATAAAAATGACCTAAAAAATGAGATTTTTCATACTTTGGCCAAATGAAGTGAAATTATAGGTCATTTTGATTGGAAAAATCATTTTGAAAACATTGACTAAAGTGGAATTTTGAGTTTGGTTTAAGTTTTGAAAGTTATTCATGGTTACTTATAATGGAAGTTACATAATCAAAATCCAAGGGAAACTATACATGGGAAGCTTCTCCAAGGTTCTAGGAGTTTCTAAACTCATGTATATATTGATATGAAGAGCTCCATGCCATGGTTGGTGAATCATATTGCTCAAAACACAAGTTTCATACCAAATCTTCCATTTTTCCAAAAGCTTCTCAAACTACCTCAAATCTTTACCAATTTCAATTTTTCTTGATCTGGTCTTCATCACCATCATCCATAGATCACAATTCACATAAGAATCTGGCTAAATTGAGCAAGGATCGTGCCATACAAGTTCCATCATCCAAGGTGCAAGAAGTTGGAATCACAAGATCCAAGAAGTTTGAGTCAAAATCTTTGCATACAGAATCAAAGTTGGAGTGTGTGGATCAGTTTCAAATCACTGCAAGCATTGGATCAAGGAGTTCCATAGCTGTTTCTTCATTTTGGACCAGGTTGGTATCTCTACTCGAATTGCATGATTTAGCTAGCATGTTAGTGAGTTGTCAGCATAGAATGGTTAAGTTAGGTTAGATGATGAATTCCACAAAGTTTGGAGAGTTTTCATGAAGGTTGTTAATGGAGTGCAAGAACTGTTAAGGCTTGTAACTCACGATTTAATGCACGATAATCTTGTATGAATAGCTTGTGATGATCAGCATGAAATATGGATTAGTTTAGGACAAGAATTAGAGAGAATTGGGAGGATTGATCACAGGTGAAAATGGTGGATCGGAATTGTTATGCCTATCGGGTTTGAAGTTCTAGGCTGTTATATTGAAAACTATTGATACAGTTGTGTTCTACGTGAGAAGTGGAGCAATTTTGGTGTTTACATTTTTGGTTTTCATGGAGAAACGAGGAAGAACAGAGCTCTTGAAGGTTTGTGCATGGCATGAGGAATTTCAGGTTAGGGTTTGCAAGTTGGGGACGATGGCTATCCATCGTTGGATCAAGCCTGGTTATTTGACTAATTAATCCAATCCAACGGCCACGATTGAAGAAGGAAAACGGAGGGAAGTTTAAATGGTGCAACGCACCGTTTCACTTAAAAGTATCTGATGGGCTTTGAATCACTTTGCTACTAACACCCCCAGATGAAGGCCCAATCCCAATTATGCATGAAATAATCACTATCTGCACCGTTTTATGTTTCTTAATTTTTGTTTACTTTCTGAGTGCAACTGGGCCTAGCGCCCATTGCTATACGCGCCTCCCATTTTTCTGGCCCACATGGATTATAACTGGGTGCCCTTGCTATTCAGACCCCCCTTCCCCATTTATTTCTATTTTGTGATTTTCTTTTCTTTAATATTTTTTTCATCTTTAAAAAATCATAAAAAAATGAAAATAGCTTAGTTTTAATTGGTTCTTTTTTTCTCTAGGTCAATAATTTTGTCTAAAAAAAATATGAAAAATAAAAATGGCATTCTATTTTGATTTAATATTTTTTCATGCATTTTTCTTGTAAATAGCATTTTATTAAGTTTAGTTTGATACTTAAATTTGTTGATTTTTGTTCTAATAGATGCTTTAGTATTTTTAATCCATTCTTTTTAGGTTGTTTAGTTTAGGACTTCAACTTGAATATAGGATTTAATTCACATTTTTAGGATTTAATTTTAGGTGATTTGAGTAGGTGATATCATAGTGATCAAAATTAGGGTTTCAGGTGAGCATAGGTGAAATAGATTAGATAGTTTTTAGGAATTTTCATTTGATTTTTTGGGGTATGGGACTATATGGGTTATGGGTATAGGATAGATCCCTTAGAAAACATTAGGATTCCCCTACTGCTATTGGTATATTGCTTATATTTGCTTGACTGGTGTGGTGTGCCCTCTCTGGGGATTATAATTTGTCTGTGTGGGTATTGGGTTTGTTTGGGATTTGGGGAGAGCTGAAGACCTGAGATGATGAAGCCCATTTGAAGATCAGAGACTGAAGACCATTTTCCAAAAATCATAATAAATCATAATTTTCATATTTTTTAATGGTTCTTTTTGCATTAA
Organism: Lathyrus sativus; assembly: GCA_963859935.3. Classification (NCBI taxonomy): domain Eukaryota; kingdom Viridiplantae; phylum Streptophyta; class Magnoliopsida; order Fabales; family Fabaceae; genus Lathyrus; species Lathyrus sativus. Next base: position 484,254,185 of record OZ012737.1, read on the forward strand.
TTTCTCTAAGATGTTTAGAAAATTATAAAAAATAAAAATTGCATTTTATTTTTTATTTGATATTTTTCCCATATTTTCCAAATAAATGCCTATTTTAGGTGTTTCATTTCATACATGAATTTGATAATTTTTGTTCTAATAGTTGCTTTAATATTTTTTTGTACATTCTTTTTAGGTTGATTAATAGACATTGTTAGCTTGTATATGCAATTTAGTTCCCATTTTTAGGAATTAATTTTAGGTGTTTAGTTTAGGTGAAAACAACATGAATAAAATTAGGGTTTTAAATCAACTTAGGTGAGATAGTTTAATTCTTTTAAGAGATTTTCATTTATTTTTTTAGTATGGACTATAGGGGTTATGGGTATAGGATAGATCCCCTTAGATATCACTAGGATTCCCCCTACTGCTATTAGTGTATACTGTCTGTATTTGATTGATTGGTTTGGTGTGCCCTCTGGGGATTATTGTTTGTCTGTGTGGGTATTGGGATTGTCTGGGGATTGGGAGAGCTGAAGACTGGTGATGATGAAGCCATTGGAGATCCAGAGACTGAAGAGCAAACTTCCAGAGTTGAAGAGGAGATTCCTGCTAGCAGCTGTTGAGGAGACTAGGGTTTAGGAGCTAGGCAAAGCTCTAGATTAGAAAGCTTGTTTCTCAAACATGGAATGCTTTGTCTGCATCCATCCTTTCTCTATGATTCAAAGTCTCTTTCAAATATCCACCTCCTTCCTTTGGAAGGATCAGTGAATGTATTTGAAAGATAGAACTTTTGAGAGAAAATTGTCTATATAATGTTAACAGTTAATGAACCACCCTTGGTAGGTAATTGACTGTCTAACATTCATTCACTTCATCTTATTGACCGATGTTTCTCCTGAAGATTGAGACTTGAAGTAAAGCCATTACAGATGGAAGACTGATAATGAAGACCTTGCTTGAAGGCTGTGGAGATGGAGATTGGTGCTTGCTGAAGCTTGAAGTCAGAGCTGCTGATGCTGTTTATTTTTCTGCTGTATTTCATTTCTTGATGTATTGATTGGTTTTACTGACTGTATTGTTTGCTGTTTAACCCGTTGGGTTGGAAGTGAATCCTGTTCACTTTTGCCTATTGTTTTCTAGGTTCGAGGTTGAGTGGGACTCCCTTGCCTCGCTTGTATTGCTGCACCCATGCATTTTACTGCTTTATTGTATATATGCTAGCCCGAACTACGTTTGCTCTGATCTTTCATGCTGTATGAAAGTACGTAGGCATAGGATGCGATATCCTAGCGAGCAACCTTCCCCTCCTTTCCCGTAGGTAGGCGAACTACGTTGACTCTGATTTCTCGTTCCAGACGGGAATACGTAGGCATAAAGTGCGATACTTTGCCGAGTCATTTTATTTTCTTTTTAACCCTTAACCTTTAGAGTAGATAGAAATAACAATCCTTATCCGAAAACAAGCGTGGATCCCGTCGAGTACGACGGACGTGAGGGGTGCTAATACCTTCCCCTTGCGTAACCGACTCCCGAATCCAGGTTTTGGTTGCGACGACCATACCTTTCCCGTGTTGTGCGAGGTTTACTCTGAGCGTTTCCTTTCCCTCCCGTGGGATAAATAACGCACGGTGGCGACTCTTTTGTTCAGCCGGCGCCGATTTTCGCAGTAGCGACACTCTAATGCTTCGAAAAATGGAATATTGATTTTCAATTGTTTAAAAATATCCATGAACCGAGCATAGTACCTCAAATTATCTTTCTTTGTTAGAGCATGTGGATATGACAAATTTTGAATTGGAATATTGCTCACTTGTTATTTCCCCTTCCTAGCCTTTTCAAATTTTCTTCTCTCATTCTCTTTTCTTCTTCCTCACTTTTTCTCAATTTCTCTTTTTCAACTAATTCTCCCTCAACATTTATTTCTACTTCTTTCTCAACAATTTATTTTTCTTTTTCAACTACTCCCTCTTCTTCCACTACCTCCTCACCAATACCCATGTCAATTTCTCTACCACTTCTAGTAAGAATAACCTTGCAATGCTCTTTAGGATTAGCTTGACTGTTAGCCGAAAACGACCCTTTATGTTGGTCGGCCAATTGTTTTGATAGTTGCCCCACTTGTGTTTCAAGGTTCTTTATAGCCGCATCAGTGTTCTTTTGGTTAGAAATTGAAATTTGCATTAATTGAGTGAGGGTGTCTTCCATCTTTGAAGTTACACTTTGAGCTTGTGGAGGTTGAGTGTAGTTTTGGTATTATTGTTGACAATTTGAAGTTCCAGCTTCTTGAGGCCTCCATGGTTGTTGTTGATAACCTTTATTGCCTCTTTTTGATAACCTTGTTGGTAAAGAGGTCGGGGTTGATACCATTGATTTTGATTTCTCGCATAATTTGCCTCTTCCACAACCGGAAGATAATATCCGGTAAGGCGATCTCCCTTACAAAGCTCACAACTCACCACTTGTGTTTGGTTGGTGGGAACTTCTTGCATTTATTTGATTTGTTGTGGTATTTTTGACATTTGTTGTGTCAATAACTCCACTTGTTATGAAAGTAACTTGTTTTGAGCGAAAGTTGTATCGTTTGTTCCCAATTCTATCATACCTGACTTCCTTTGCATTGTCCCACAATTATGAGTTTCTTGGTGATCATTGAGTGCCATCTTATCAATAATATTTATTGCTTCTTTGGTACTCTTCGACATTAAAGATCCACCCGAAGTAACATCCAATAAAGTCTTGTGGACCGATTTGAGACCATTTCGGATGATGTGAACTTGAGTAAGGTCATCAAAATCGTGACCCTTGCATTTTATTAACATGGATTTGAACCTCTCCCAAGCTTCATTGAGAGATTCATTTCCTCCGTGAGAGAATACCGAAATTTCCGTGTTTGCCTCCATGAATCGATTCTGTGGAAAAAATCGTTCAAGGAATTTTTCTTCTAACACATTCCAATCCTTCATAACCTTAGCTGATTGATCAAAATACCATTCCTTTGCCTTCCCAATTAAGGAATGCAAGAATAGTCTCTTGAACAACGACTTTTCTTTAGCTTCTAGAGCTCCCGTTCCACTCGCAATTTCATAGAATTTTGTGAGATGAGTGAAAGGATCCTTATGATTCATACTGGTGAAAGGATTTTGATATAAAAATGCAAGAATTCTGGTTTTCATCTCATAATGCCTCCCAATATGGGTGTTGCGTGAAAACTGAGCATTATATCCCGAACTGTTAGTGCGTGGTACTGATGCATGAGGTGGTGGAGCTGCCATGATTGGCGTAACAAGTGGTGTGGATGAAGAAAATTCACCTTGATCTTGTATTTCTCTAGCACATTACTGTCTCCATCTTGTTCTGTTATTGAGTCTACAAGCAGTTCTTTCAATCTCCGGATCAAAACGAAGTTCTTTTGCAGGCACCCTCCCTCGCATAAATAGATTCTGCACACTAGCCAAACAAATCAAAAAGCACAATATAATTACAGAGGTAAGATATTCACAATAAAAATATCTTAAAATCACTAAACTATTGAAATTCTTGCAATATCCTACTTAACAATCCCCGACAACGACACCATTTTGTTGAAAAGTATTTTTTGGGGTGTTTTATCGTATCCACAAGATATATCGATGCTAGCAGTTCAATAGTTTAACGTTCTAAGTAAATAATTTTTAAAAGATTGCTCGTTTTGTAACATAAGTTTGTTGCAAAGAGTAAATTAGGGCAAAGATGTTTTGTTTCAAGAAAAGCATGTCAATATTAGATTTCTTTAATCCTTTTTAAACGTCTCTGATTAATCAAGCATGTGTACTTAGTTTCGATCAATACAATCGCGTATCCTCGCGAATTCGTTTATTTCTAAAGCAGGTTCATGAATATTATTGTTGTAATCGCTAGATGATTTCTCGAAATAGCAACCGAAACAATAAACATAAAGATCAATACAAAGCGAATATCAACTTTCAAATCTTTGTTTAGAGTTTGTTGGTTAATAGATGAAAAATTGGATCAAGACTTGGAAAATCTATGTCTAGAGTGATTCAAACCATAAATACATCATTAAAAGCAAATATCTTCATCATCTATTGATAATAACCTTGTTCACATGCAAAAGATCAAAAGAAATACATAAAAGCAAGATTAACTACCTCTAATCTTGACACAAAAGTGTTTAGCTACCCATCACCATGCTAGCTTGATCAACAAGTAAGAAAATAAAATTTTCTAGCATTAAAGTCGAAGAATTGAGGATTGATGCTCCATTAATTTAAGTCTCACTTCTCCTTGAGTTCCTAAGGTTTTTGACCTAGAAAACCCTTTCTATCTCTCAAAATGCTAAAAAGTGTAAAAAGTACAAGTGTTGTGAAAATATCTTCCAAGGGAGATATTTATAGACAAGGCTACTAAGTGCAGTAACTGGAACCGCACTAAGCGCCCTCAGAGGCGCGCTAAGCACGGTCAGAAGAATGCAACAAATTTCCAAGAAGCGCGCTAAGCACGGTAGGAGCCCGCTTAGCATGGTTTGAGACTTTAGTTACTAGAATTTGTAGGGGCGCGTTGGTCTCGCGCTGAAAAAGCTTGCTTAGCGCGCTATGCCGACATGAAAACTTCAAAAATTGATTTTTCAGGCCTTTTTTCCTTAACTAATTGTTCCTATAATAAAAAACAAGCAAGATGACATGTCAAAGAACATCAAAATGATCACAATTTATAATATTTACACTAAAATTGGAAATTAACATAAATGCACTTAAAACTACTAGATATTATACTAAGCTATAAAGAAAACCAATTGAAAGGGCCATAAAATCAAGTCAAAAGTATGCACAACTTGGCCCTTATCAACATCCCAGAGATCCACTAACAATTACCAAAGAGCTCCCGTGGTGGTACAAAGCTGATCATCCATGTGCCTATCATTAGGGGGCACCGAACACGGTGTCATACCCTAAATTTTGACCCTAATATTCCACATCATTTGCATATCATATGAATAATACTTTCATGAATCACTAACCTATCACAAGTACAAGATATATGTGTCTATTTGTTTCACAAGTTAGGTGACCCGCCTAAAGCTCAAACAGATGAATTATCAAGGGATAAGCACCATATTCAAAACCAAAAGTCTATATATCATTCATGAAGATCAATAACTTTCACTCATCATAAACCAAGTGCAAAATTGCATCATGACAAGATCATCAAGCCTCGATACCCTTAGTACACAAAGATTAGGGTTGACCTAATTCAATCCTTGGGATGACTTATGGAGCAAGGCATGATCCAAGACCTCAAGATATGTTTCAAGGAACTCAAGTACATCATATCAGTCCATTCATATGATTGGATTAATCTAAAGAATTTGACTTATAATCAAAATACAAAGATTCCAATCCATCTGGACCACAAGCTAGGGTTTTTGATGAAAACTCAACAATATCTTTGATTTTTGAGCAAAGCATGATCTCAAATCTTGGGACATGACCCAAGACATTCAAAAACACCCTTGGAATCCACCCATGATGTTTAGTTTAGCCCAAGAATTTGATTTCATAAAGGATCACACAGTTCAAGATTCATCTGGTACAAAAAGTCAATTGTGTTTAAAATCAAGTTTGACTTTTTGAGTTTTTGGTTAACCATGCCCTTTCAAGTCAAGAACAATGTTAATATGTGATTTGGACCATGATTGATCAAGAAAAATTAATAAAAGTGAGATAACTTGTAAAGAGGGAAACCTTAGAAAACTTAGAAATTTTTCTAAGTCATGAAAAACATTGTTTTTTGCCTTACTTTGCAATGTCATAACTTCCAAACTAAGCAACCATTTTCTTGGATCCAAAGATCAAATTGAAGAGCTTTTACATACTACAACTCTGTCACTTAGGGTGGATTCCTAAGAAATACATAAATTTTGAGATATGAAGCCATAAAGTTAGGGTTTCAAGACTTTTTGAATCTTGACACTTAGAAAATTCTTAGACAGAATCTGTTTTGTGTTTTGGCCAACTTCAAGGTAATTTTTCACAATAATCTAAATTGAATCAAGACCGATTGTGAACATCAAAGTTAAAGTAGGATATCTCATCTTTCCAACAAGTACTAGAACATTCTTTGATTCCACTTAAGCAAGGAGATATGATCCTCACAACATGCCTTGATCAAACTGATTTTCAAGACAAAATTGGTGCATTACTTGTGTCGCACAATTTTCACCTTCAAATTTTGTCACTTTGCAAGCCTTGTCATCCTCCAAAATTAGAAGGAATCTTGTTGAATCACATAATATCTTCAACTTTGAACCATAAGTCAATAATTTTATCTCTTAGCATGTGAGAACCATCATTACAAAGCCATGAATTCAAGTTTTTCATTTGGCATTTATTTGAAGCATTGAATTGGCATGAAATGAGCCACACCAGTTCAGATCAATTAAAAAACAATGATTATTCAAACCTGCAAATAGCAATTGAGTCAAGATTCTAGTCATGCTATAAAAGACTTTTGGTACCTTAGCCTTTAAGTTAGAGCTACATGGCTATATCCATTGGATAATAGCATGCTCCCTCATCCTACACTATTCATCTAAAATAAATCAGTTCTCATATAAATAAAGGTCATTTTGCATCAATTCAAATATACCAAAACAATACCAAAGCTTTTTTTCTCATATTTCCTCTCTTGTTTCAAAGTTGCATAATTCAAAAGTTGAGAAATCAAATTTCTCATTTTAGACCAATTCCACTCAAACAAATCATTCACACACCTCACATAAATAATGTATAAGTGATCCAAACACTTAAACATCATTTGTAACATCAAATTCATCAAGATCACAACCTCACTTAACTCAGCTACAGTTGGATTCGAGCCCATCAATCCAGAAGGTTTCCATCCATTCCAAGCACATAAACACAGTCCTTGAGGTATAGGGAAGTTATCCAGATCATCATTTCACATCTGTAACACCTACAACTGAGGATTCGATCTCCTCTTGCAATGTAAGTCTGAAGCTTTTCAAACTCTATGAAACATTCATACTAAATGTTATTTCAAGTTACCAACATACTTCTGGTAGTTCATAGATTGTTTACCCTCAATCAATTTCTGTTTATCATTCGTGTATGGAATTTCAATTTTTTGGTGCAAATTCTTGGATTTCTGTGTTCATGCTTAATAAATCGTGCCACACTAAAAATAAATAAAATAAAAAAGAGCCATTCAATTCCTTGTTAAAAAACACACAACTTTAGTGTGTACATCATGTCAAATGGTTACGTATTAAGAGAGATAACATAGGTTTTCCAAATTCATAAATTGGCTCGAGGAAGAAGAAGAAGTGTGGCACGAAATTTTGAATTTACCACGCATGTTTCATATATTACGGGTTGGTTTGGTATTTTTATCACCAACACACGTTGGCTCGGTTGGCCAAAGCGTGTTTTGTGAGTTGGAGTGACAAGGTGTGGGTTCAAATCCCACCATTGACATTTCTTTTTACCACCTTTCATTTTTTTTTTCTTTTCAAAATTCAAACTATCATAACTTTCTCATTTTTTTTATCATTTTAAATCCATTCTTTTTGAAAATTATTCATGATAATGTATATTTTATATTTTTGAAAAGAAAATACAAAAAATAATTATTTTTAATACATTTATGAGTGTTCAAAGTGGTGGTGTTTTTAGGGTTTTTTAAAGGACTTCTTTGATCCTTTTGAATGTTTACTTAATTTCCCTTGCTTGCAAAGACTTGTTTGCACCATGTATAACTTATATGAATCTTGTATAATGTTTTGATCTTATACATCCATCTTCCCTTTTTTTTTGATAAAATTTTCAAGTATATGTTTACATGTAAAAGTATATGTTCAATTTTGTCTATACCAAGAACTTTTACTTGACTATTTTTCCTTAACATGTGATGTTCCTTCCATGTTTACACCATTATATGCACGTTTTCCTTTGTGATGATTTCACCATGTTTTAGTGTCCTTATACACTTAAATTTTTCCTTGAAATGCCAATGAATGCATTCTTGTATGCTTAAACTTTTATGGTGTTTGTTACTTGTTTATGACCATGTTTGAACCCTAATATCCATGTTTGGTTGTTATCAACTTGTCATTAACATGTTCAAATTTGTATCTATGCTTAAATGTTCAAATATTTCTTTCATAAACTCTTATCATGATAAATATATCTCTTTGAAGTTCACATCTTCTTTTCAAGCTTAAAATCTTGGGCATCTATTAGAGTGTATGACCCAACACCTTTTTTTTCTTAGAATAAATCTTGGGCCTTTATTACAATGTAAGACCCAACACCTTTTATTTTCTTTTCAATAAGTCATGGGCCTCTATTAGCGTATAAGACCCAACACCTTTTCTTTTCTTTTCAATAGGTCACGAGTCTCTGCTTTGAGCGTAAGACCCAACACCTTGTACATAAGAATAACTTTTGGGCCTCTGCTTAGAGTGTAAGACCCAACACCTTTGTGAATAAAATAAAGCACAAAAAAAAAACAGTCAACACATCAAACCCTAAAAGATGTGCAATCTTCCATGAATTCAAACATCTCTATACTTGTTAATCTTCAATCATGTTTGTTCATATTTTTTAAAGTTTCTCTTGACATTTACATCATCCTTAGTTTAGACCTAGGTCAAAGAATAGGATCCCTTCAATCACAACTTAGTTTAAGTAACTAGTTCCCTGGCCTCCTCTTAGGCCTTATACAAGCATCATTGCCTCCTCTTGGGCATCATACAAAGAATACCCCCAGCAAGATAGCCTCCTCTTGAGCTTCATACAAGGAGACTTGGGAAGTCTCATTCAGTTCCCCATAGTCTCCTCTTAGGCTTCATACAAGGAGACTTGGGAAGTCTCATTCAGTTCTCCACAGCCTTCTCTTGAGCTTCATACAAGTACCCTCAGGCTTCTCAACAGCATAAGTCAAGTCTTAGTCATATATGCAATAAACCTTTTAGCCTCACCATCCTGGGCTTTGTACAGGATACAAATAAATGTTTAACCTCACCATCCTGGGCTTTGTACATAATACAAATAAATCTTTTAGCCTCACCATCCTGGGCTTTGTATAGGATACAAATAAATATTTTAGACTCACCATCCTGAGCTTTATACAGGATACAAGTAAATCTCTTAGCCTCATTAATCCCGGGCTTTGTATAGGATACAAATAAGAATCCCCAAAAGAGTCAGCCAAATCCTCAATATATAGCCTGTCTCTTCAAATTTCCTCAACAGTCATTAGCCTCCTCTCAGGCTTTTTTATAACAAATAATTCCTCTAAGTCAATCAGCCTCAATCTTGGACTTTGTACAAGACAGATAAAACTCCCAAGTTGAGTCAGTTTTCAATCTTTTAGCTTCATATCTTGGGCTTCAATCAAGATGCATAAATCAATCTCCTCACAGATGAGACTTTGATTCACCTCTATAAGAAGACATCTCTTCTAATCACTAAAATTCAATTCAAACATTAAAAATCCTTTTCCATATAAGAGATGTAAGTGGAACACTTGTTGATTCAAAATCCAAGCTAGAGTCCCTCTCTTATTATGGTTCAAAATTTTTCTTTCATCTAACTAATGTAAGTGGCACACTTTTCCATCCTATATCCAAGTGAAGGTCCATCTCTTAGTATGTAAATAATTCATAAAGAAAAAAGTGGCATTTCTTAAACACAATAAGTTCATAGCTTTCTTCTCTTATGACATCATTCTTATATAATTGTAGTGAATAGGTGAGATATCTCCCTTAAAGATGACAATTTGTCAAATCTTTCTAACACTCTTTTTAGCTTCATCATCTTGGGCTTTAAACAAGATACAAAATAAGTTTTTTCCTCCCATAGATTAGGAGGAACTACGAACGCTCTGACTTCTTAGTTTCCTTTTTTGAGAATACGTAGGCATAAGATTGCGAGATCTTAGCGAGCATACTAATAAAAAAACCCTTAGGTCCCGATACCTTTCAAAAACAATAGGAAAACATAGAAACACCAAACAAAAGCATCCCCTTAATTTTCACAAAAAGAGAAACCTTCCCAATTAAACAACAGACAAATCTAAGCAAGGAAGTAATTTAACAGTAAAAATATACAATCAAGGTTCCTATAGATTACTATAGATACTCAGGGTGTTATTAGCTTCCCTCAGTATAACCAACCCTTCGATTCCAGATCTCTTAGCATTTGTAAAAAAAAGCACTTGCGAGGAAGGTTAGTTGAAGATATCTTCCCCTTCCTTTTAAGCATCATAAGATAAATATTAGAAATCAGAAAGTAGCACTAAATATGGTAGTGGTCGCGTCACGAAAAATGGAGCTACAGGAAAATGGCGACTTCATTGGGGACATTCCACTGTCTAGAGGGTTAACCCTTGAATTGCATATATTTTACCATTCCATTTGCTTATTTTCTTTCTCATTTGATATCATCTGATGTTTTCCATCATCTACTTAATTTTCATACTTGTTTAATTTGCTTTTATCCAAGAATGTGATTAATACACATGTGGTGAGCCAAAAAGTCCTCAGTGGCTTGAGAGCATATTTTAAGATAGGGGTGGTAAAATGAAGAAGACTTATAGGGAGTGAGTCCCGACCAAGCTAACTTGAGAGTCCACCAAATCAGTAGAGGTACCCTTTTGGAATTAATGATGTTGAGCAAACAAGTCATGAATGCATTACTTTTTCCACTATGAACCCTTAAAACTGAGGATTAGTAAACATTTAACCATTCGGCCATGTTAGAACATAGTGCGGTGACTATCGAGAATAGATGATACGCGATACTACACTCAAATAAGATCTATCTTGGGGATATTAAAGCTCTCATGAGTTAATCAGTTTGCTGGTAATATCCTAAAGAGGGGTCAATGATTTTGGGAACCTTTGTTAGAACCCGTTCTACAGGTACAAAAATTGAACCCCTAGTACATACCTTGGGATGGGTAGATCCATCGATCCATGCTTGTGACAATGAACCCTTGAACCCATGTTTTTATATACTTGTGTTTGCTGCATTCATGCATTCATCAAATTAAAAAAAAAAATCCTTTTCAAACTTTTCAAAAGAACTAAAAAAATATGATTGTTGCAAATATCAGAGAGAAAATGTGTTATGGATTTTGGTAAAAGAAAAACTCAGAAGTACACCTTCAGAAGTCCAAAACTTGAAGACTTGAGAAAATTGGGAAGGTTGATTACTAATCCTGAAGCTTTCAGAGCTATGTATGGAGGGCTTTTGTCCCTTTTAAAAATCAACATGGTGGAAGGAATCCTATCTACATTGGTTCAAATTTATGATCTGGTATACCACTGCTTCACATTTCCAGATTATCAGCTCACACCAACATTGGAAAAGTACTCTCAGCTGATTGATTTACCTATCACTAATTAAGATCCTTTTTCTGTCCTGGAAGAGATTCTCAAAGACCAAACCATTGCAAGAGCTACCTCCTTGGAAGTGTCAGATATCAAAGCTCACATGACCACCAAGAGAGGAATTCAAGGTCTACAAACTAAAGTCTTGATGGAGAAAGCCCTATACTTTGCTAGCATAGAGAACATGGTTGCTTTCGAGGATATCTTTGTTTTACTCATTTATGGGTTATTCCTTTTTCCAAACATTTACAACTTCGCCGACATCAATGCTATCAAGATATTCTTAATCGGGAATCCAGTCTCAACTTTGCTTGCAGACACTTACCACTCAATACATCCAAGGAATTTGTATAGCAGAGGGATGATCACCTGTTGTGTACCATTACTTTACAAATGTTTTATTTCTCACTTACCCAAATCTGCTACTTCTTGGAATCTCAAAAGTGATATGCGATGGTTGTAAAAGATTATGTCTCTCACTCACTCTAACATAGATTGGTACAATCGGGTCTATGATGAAACAAAGGTCATTCACAGCTGTGGAAGTTTCCCCAATGTACCCCTCATTGGTACTAAAGAAGGAATCAACTACCACCCAATTTTAGGTTGTCGTCAGCTTGGTTACCCGATGAAGGACATACTCTACAACATTCATCTGGAATGTCTTTTGTTTAAGGAGAGAGAAAATGACAAAGCACTTAAAGAAGAAATTATGCATGTCTGGCATCATATCCATAGGAAAGGAAGAGAATCTCTGGGAAAACCAAATTGCATCTCTGCGGAGCCTTATCTCCAATGGGTACAAGCTAGAGGCATCAAGTTAAAGATGCCTTACCGTAGTCAAGAAGTATTTCCCCTAAAGGAATCTATCCTCTACTTTATGAACGACACAGAGAAACTTCAGGTCACTTTTAATAAAACTCAACATGAAAAGAACTCTTGGGGGAACCAGTATCAAATTGTCAGATTGGAGTGCATAAAGATTCAAGAGCCACTGAAGGAAAAAGATGCTCTTATTGAGATATTGGAGCAACATGTTGTAGAAAGTCAAGAGGAACGAAAATGTTTAATATCTCTTTTCACTTGGAAAAGGATCATCGACCCGCCAACGGTTGAAGAAGCCCAACCAAAGAGACAAAAGAGGAATCAGAAACCAACGTCTGGACCTTCGTCAAGGATTTCTTAGGATCCATAGGCCTAGTTTTCCTTCATGTACTTTGTAAAATAATGTACTTTTCTCTGTAAGATATTGTAATCCTTTGAATTCAATAAAAAAATTTCGTTGTTGTATGATATTTGCAACATGATTGTTAAAAGCTCTTTGTTCTTTTAAAAAAAGAGCATTTGCATTTTATTTGCACATCATGCATCATTCTAGCATTTCACAATTTTTTCATTAAAAACTTACACTTTTATCGCACTTTAGAGTCAATCTGTCTCATTCGAATAATACTCGGGCCAATAGTTAGAAGAAAATCGACGATCTTGAGGAAGAAAATAGAGAAATAAGAGAGGAAGTCACAACTCTAAAGGAAGGTATGGAAAGACTCAACGTCATGATTTCAGGATCAGCCATCTCAAAGAAATGTGATCTCAGAAATTGTGTCTGCATCAATGTTTGAGGTTTCTGTCAGTCTTCCTCAGTACAACATGCCTAAAGGTTTCCCCTGGGGCATGCCTTTCAATTTTGTGCCTGCAAGATATATACCTCCGGTCACTAAAGACCCAGAAGCTACGACCGAAATCTCCATACTTGAAGGTTACAAACTTCAGGTAAATGAAGATGCAAGAGCTACGACAAAGATTCCTATACCTGAAGGTTACAAACTTCAGATCATAAAAGCGCTAAGAGCTGCAACAATAATGACTATACCACAGCCTGTGGTACATACCATTCCAGAAGAACAAATCTTTCATGCTACTCCGAGCAAGGATATATAGGTATATGAAAGAATGAATGAACTCCAGGAATAGTTCATGGAAATGTAGAAAGAAGTCCATGCCATCCGCGGACAGGACTTGTTTGGGAAAGATACCACTAATCTCTGCTTAGTCCAGAATGTTAAAATACCACACAAGTTTAAGGTGCCTGACTTTAAAAAGTACAAAGGCAACTCTTGCCCTTAAGTCACTTGGTAATGTATGCTCGAAAGATGTCTACCCAAACAGAAAATCAACAGTTACTGATCCACTACTTTCAAGGTAGTTTAATTGGTGTTGCACTCAAATGGTACATGGGGTTAAACCGTACAAAGACCAGTACCTTCAGAGATCTTAGAGCAGCTTTTATTCAGTAGTACAAGTACAATTTGGATATGGCGCCTAATAGGGATCAACTCAGAGAAATATATCAAATGGATAAAGAAAGCTTCAAAGAATATGCTCAAGGATTGCGTGAAATTGTCGCCTAGATTTGTCCTCCTCTCGAGGAAAAAGAAACGACAAAAATCTTCTTGAAAAATTTGAGTTCATTCTATTATGACCGAATGGTCACAAGTGCGCCTAGTGACTTCACCGAGATGGTGAACATTGGAGTGCGTCTTGAGGAAGCAGTTTGAGAAGGTCGATTGCTCAAGGATGCAGAACCCTCAAACAGTAACAAGAGATATGGAAGCGCTTTCCAAAAGAAGAAAGAGCAAGAAATTAACACTATTTCACAGGGTAAACAAAGGCGAAGATACCAACCTCGACAGGTAGCAACGATATCTCCTGTTATTAACCTAGCGCCAGTTTCGGCATATCAACCGTAGATTTTTCAAAATCATCAAATTTAATAAACACAGTATCAACAAAGGCAGTAACAGCCTTTTCAGCAGGCTCGCCAGCAATACAACAACAATCGTATCTCAAGGTCACCATGGTTTGATCTTATACCAGTGCCATATGCGGAGCTATTCCCAATTTTACTAGCGAAAGGATACATTCAAACCAGAACTTCTCTTGTCATTCCCAAAAATCCCCCTATTGGTTCAAGACTAACCAATTCTGTGTTTATCATCAAGGAGCACCGGGGAATAACATCGAGAGTTGTTTCAGTTTTAAATCTGATGTACAAAAACTTGTCAAGAGTGGAGTTTTGTCTTTCAAAGACACTAGTCTAAATGTAAAAAGGAATCCTCTACCTCAACATGAGAAGACTTCTGTAAACTTGATTGACGAGAGTCTTGACAACAGTTACCAAATTCATGATGTGCGCTTACTAGGAACAAATCTGGTCAAGATGCATTACAAACAAAGTGGATATGGTCATATGCCACCTCACAATTATCATCAATGCGATATTTGTTCCAAGAACAACCAAGGATGCCTCATTGTTCAGATAACCCTTCAAGAGAAGATGGATCTGGGTTGGATCCAAGATCATAGAAGTCGCGGAGTAAACATGGTTTATGAATGCCCATTCATTATTCAAAATGTTGACATCCGCTTAATGAATGTAAACTTGGTGACAATGCACTCTAAAAAAAGTCAACACTATCATTTTCCATTGCACAATTACAACACTTGCTCAATTTTTTCAAAGGATAATCAGGGGTGTTCTTTTGTGCAAGAGGCTCTCCAACATCAAATAGATCTAGGATAGATCCAAGACTATCACGGGAGGAACAATTATCAGTTCAACATGATTGATGAATGTCCAAACAAAGTTCAAATCTTCGGCATTCGCCTGATGAATACAAGTTTGGTAGAATTACATGCCAAATAAGTTAGACTTGGCTTTTTAGCATCGAACAACTATCAAGATTGTAAATTTTTCTTCGAGAACAACCAAGGTTGCACACTCGTGCAAAGAAATCTCCAACACTTATTAGACCACTAGTGGTTCCTAATATACCAGAACATAGAGACTCATCAAGTCAACATAGCTGATGAAAGCCCAATTAGACATGAAAGTTGTAACATTCACTTATTGGCAACAGACTTAGTGAAAACGAATTGCATACAGAGCGGATACGGTCGAGTACCTCCTCACAATTATGAACGCTGCAGAATATGTTCAGAAAATGACCAAGGATGTTATCTCGTGCGAGCAGCTCTCTAGAATTAGGTAGACCGAGGAAAGATCCTATCAAACAGAATGGGGGATTATCAGTCAATCAATATGGTGCAACATTGCCCATGGCGTTAAGCAGTTCATGACGTCAAAAACATTGAAACATCATCGGTTAAATTTCACAAATGCTTTTGTGGACTTAACTACTTTGGACCAAATCACCATGATCATTCAGCATGCAAAAAATGTTGCAGAAGCCAATATGGTTTCCTCCACATCCTAAATGAGATTCAAGGATTATTAGACTGAAGGACCATTACAGTATTCAATGAAAGAGAATCCATTAATTACGGAATTGATGAAAATGTCTTCACCATAATTCCCTTGCTCAGTGAACCAAAGCGTTTGGAGATCCCTTTCGATAGTGGAAAACTTCCTGATATCCCCAAGCAGGAACCGATATAGATTTCCTATAATAGTCGGAAGAGCCATATAACTCCTTTGGTCATTTACATTCCAGGTCCAGTGCCATACAAATAATAGAAAGCCATTCCTTACAAATTCAACACCACCATGATAGAAGATGGGAAGGAAGTTCCGCTACCATCCATTGTCAACATCGCTGATATAAGCTGGGTCATCCGAAGTGGTCGAATCTTCAACAGAGGAATAGAAGATCCTAAAAAAGAAAAAGAACATCAAATTGAAGTTTCTGATAAACAGATTGGTTTCATTCAAGTGGTACAAATCATGTGAAAAACAATGATGAAATTTCAAAGCTAATCCAGAAGAGTGAATATAACATTGTGGATTAGAAGAGTGAATATCCCTTCTACTAAGCTCAGAAGCTCACATGGAAGCTCTACAAAAGGTTCTAGAAAAAGCTTTTGTAGAACAAGATGTAACAGTAAATAAGTTCGATAGCATTGTTACCAACATCACTTCCTATAACAACTTAGGTTTCAGTGATGAAGAGCTTCCGGAAGAGGGTAAAAATCATAACATGAAATTTTACATAACAATCAACTGTGGGGACGATGCTCTAGCAAGCATACTGGTAGACACTGGTTCATCCCTAAACGTCATGCCAAAATCAACTCTTGTGTAGCTATGTTTTCAAGACACTTCAATGAGAGGCAGCGAGATCATAGTCAAAGCTTTTGACGGATCCAGAAAGACAGTTATCGGTGAAGTTGACCTTCTCATAACCATTGGTCCCAAACTTTCAAAGTCACATTCCAAGTAATGGATATTTGAGTAGCATATAATTGTTTATTGGGTCAACCATGGATCCATGATACAGGAGCGATTACCTCAACACTTCACTAGAAGCTGAAGTTTGTAAAGAACAACAAGTTGGTCACAGTATGTGGAGAACGAGCTTTAATTATAAGCAACCTATCATCATTCTCCTACTTGGAACCAAAAGAAGTTATTGGAACCCAATTCTAGGTACTTTCTGTGAGTAACGAAAGCAATCGAGAAAAAGGAACAGTTATTTCCTCATATCGAGACTGTTCGAATAGTGGAAAATGGTACCACTAAAGGATGGGGACATGTTGTGATTCCTACCGATAATACAACAAGAAAAGGTCTTGGTTTTACACTATCATTTACCAAAATTACAAAGAAGGACGAGGCCACTCAACCTATTCAAGATTTCTTCCACGGTGGGGGTTTCCTCCATCCTGCTTTCCAAGAGGTCCACACCATCGAGGGAGATGACTTCAAAGACAATTCTTCCGATCCAGATGAAGAATGGAAATCATATTTCAACAATGAAGGTTATATATACGTGCATGCCATTTGGCTATCCACAACAAAACTCTAGATATATACCAAAATCAGATGTCGAGATGATCTACGGAGATTACGATACTGAAGGATGTCGTGCTCCTCCCAATTCATTAGAAACTGATACTCTGATGAAATATGATTTTTACTACATCTCGGATGACCACATGGATGATTTACTTATTTGGGAGCCTTACATGGAAGATCCAGGATATCAAAGCCAGTCCGAGAATGCATATTTTCCAGATAACTCTGAAAAAGATTCATTTCTTCCTTCAGAAGCATGGAGGCCTTACTTAAAATATCTTGAATATGTCAATCATCATCTCAATGAAGTCGTGAGAATTGTTGAACAAGAATTTATCAACTTTGCACTACCTAAAGCCAATGTCATCAAGGAAGACAACCCCTCAGAAACTTGGGTTACCTTGGGACAACCAAGTGGAAAGTTTGATTTTCTAGTGAAATATACTGCTCCTGAAAGCTCTCGCATCATGTTTGAAGACATCCAACAAACTGGATGGGGAGATCCTCCTGATCAAGAAGATACATGTGAAAAGACAACAAAAAATTTCTCTGCTAATAACTCTGCATGGGAAGAAAACTCTAGTAATCCGACTCCACCAGAGGTTAGTGTCATTTTTGAAGACAATCCCAGAAGGAAAGTGCCATACTTTGTAATTCACAAAGGAATTCGTCACCATTAGATAGTTGTTGATGTCCCAAATATTGTTCACATCTCAAAGTAAATATTTCCTCTCCTGCCTTGCCCAAGGCAGATGAGTTTTGTTTTATAGGGCTTGTGTTTCAAGAGTTGAAAAATCATAAATAAAGATGTCATTATGAATTCCCACATTTATTGCTATTTTTGCTTTTTGCTTTTTCAGAAAATGGTAATCCTAAAACAAACAAAATAACAAACATTTTCAAAGTACACTGCACACCACATTTTGCATTTTTCTATCTTTTCTAAAAAGAATCATTAATCATATTATGCAAATTTATTGTTGAAAACCCCATTGAAATATATGATCCAATTCCTTCTCTCAACTTTGAGTTCCCGATATTCGAAGCCGGAGAAGAAGAGGACAAAGAAATTCCAGATGAGATCTCCCAACTACTCAAACAGGAGGAAGAGTCCATTCAACCCCATAAAGAACCATTGGAAACAGTCAATTTTGGTTTAGAAGAAGAAAGAAAAGAAGCTAATATCGGATCTCTGATCGGTCCAACTGTCAGACAGAATCTGGTACAACTTCTCAAAGAATTTCCAGATGTGTTTGCTTAGTCCTGCCAAGATATGCCATGGTTAGATACCAATATTGTGGAACATCATTTGCCATTAAAACCAAAATGTCTGCCAGTCAAATAAAAGTTGAGAAAGACTCATCTAGATATGGCCATCAAGATCAAAGAAGAAATCCAAAAGCAGATTGATGTAGGTTTCCTTTCCACGTCAGACTATCCTGAATGGTTAGCCAACATAGTACCTGTTCCCAAGAAGGATGGAAAAGTCAAAATGTGTGTGGAATAAAGGGATCTAACCAAATCCAGTCCAAAGGACGACTTTCCCTTACTACACATTGATATGTTAATTGATAGCACTACAAAGTTTAAAGTCTTTTCCTTCATGGATGGATTCTCAAGTTATAAACAACTGAAAATGGCATCAGAAAATATGGAGAAAACTTAATTCATTACACCCTTGGGAACCTTTTTCTACAAATTAATGTCGTTTGGATTAAAGAATGCATACACAACTTACCAAAGGGAAATGACAACTCTATTTCATGACATGATACTGAAAGAAATTGAAGTGTATGTGGATGACACGATTGCTAAGTCTGAAACAAAAGAAGAACATGTGGAAGATTTATCAAAACTATTCGAGAATCTGAGAAAATAAAAACTTCGCTTGAATCCCAACAAATGTACATTTGGTGTTCACTCAGGAAAGCTTTTGGGATTCATCGTCAGCCAGAAAGAATTTGAAGTTGATCCTGACAAAGTCAAATCCATTCAAGAAATATCTTCACCCGGAACAGAAAAACAAGTAAGAGAATTTTTAGGACATCTTAACTACATCTCAAGATTCATATTTCTCATGACATCGACATACACACCAATTTCGAAGCTCCTTCGAAAGGATCAAGGATGTGTATTGGAAAAAAGATTGCCAAAAAGCTTTTGAAAGTATCAAAGAATATTTACTGAACCCACCAATTTCATCTTCTCTGGTGGAAGGAACACCCTTGATCATCTACTTAACAGTCCTAGAAGACTCCATGGGTTGTGTGCTGGGTCAACAAGATGAAACAAGAAGAAAAGAGTATGTCATTTACTACCTGAGTAAGAAATTCACGGACTGTGAGACTCGATACTCTATGCTCGAGAAAACCTGTTGCGCTTTAGCTTGGGCTACTAAACGTCTTCGCCAATATATCATATGTCATACAACTTGGTTAACCTCTGAAATGGACCTGATCAAATATGTCTTTGAGAAGCCTGCTTTAACTGGAAGAATTGCCCGTTGGCAGATGATGCTGTCAAAATATGATATCGAGTACTATGCTCAGAAAGCCGTCAAAGGAAGTATTATAGTCGATCATCTGGATCACCAACCAATTGATGATGGAGAATGAATCAAATTTGACTTCCCAAATGAGGATGTAATGCACCTAAAGATGAAAGACTGTGATGAACCGCTACCAGACGAAGGACCAGAGCTAGGATTCCGATGGGGATTAATATTTGACAGAGCCGTCAATGCTTATGGAAACAGAAATGGGGCAATCATTAGGGATGGCAACGGGGCGGGTCGGGGGCGGGTTTTACTATACCCGCACCCGCACCCGCTTTCATGTAACACA
Source organism: Lathyrus sativus (assembly GCA_963859935.3). Classification (NCBI taxonomy): domain Eukaryota; kingdom Viridiplantae; phylum Streptophyta; class Magnoliopsida; order Fabales; family Fabaceae; genus Lathyrus; species Lathyrus sativus. The sequence goes on from OZ012737.1 coordinate 484,274,238, forward strand.
CCCGCCCCCGCCCCCAAACCCGACCGGGGGTAAAAATTTACCACCCAGACCCGCCCCCAGTAGAGAACGGGTGCACCCGCACCCGCCCCGCCCCCACCCGAAAAAAAAATATTTTTAATTACAATAAAAATTAATAACTTAATTAAAAAACTGATTATTTTAATAAATGAATTATTTATTTAATTAAAATTTTAATTAGTAAATGAATATTAACTTGATTAATTTATTTATTTTAATTGCAATAAATGTATTAATAATTTAATTAAAAATATAATTAATAAATAAATATTAAAATAAGTAAAATAAGAGAATTAAATTAAAATAAATTATTCGGGGGCGGGGCGGGGCCGGGTGTGGGCGGGTCTTAGTGTCTACCCGCACCCGTACCCGCACCCGTAATTAAAAATCGGATTTTCCCCGCACCCACACCCGTACCCACTCAAACCGGGTTTTCCCCGCTAATTTCGGGGCGGGTCCGGGCGGGCCCCAACGGGTCTGGGTTTTTTTGCCATGCCTAGCAATCATTGTTACGCCTCATGGTACCCAAATTCCTTTCATTCCTAGATTGACATTTAAATGTATAAACAACGAGGCCGAGTATGAAGCTTGCATTATGGGTCTCGAAAAAGCCATTGACTTAAGGATAAAAAATTTGGACATGTATGGAGACTCTACTTTGGTTATAAACTAGATCAAAGGAGAATGAGACACACGTTAGACTGGATTGATCCCTTACAATGACTATGCAAGAAGGATTTACCTTTCTTCAATAATATTGATTTTCATCACATTCATTGTGAAGAAAACAACATGGCTGATGCACTGGCTACTCTATCCTTCATGCTTATTATGAATCGATGGAACGATGTACCTAAGATTGACATAATGTGCCTTTACAGGCCCGCTTACATATTTGCAGTTGAGGCAGTCATTGACGATAAACCTTGGTATCATGATATCAATCTTTTCCTTCGAAGACAAGAATACTCATTTGGGACATCAAAAAAAGATAGGAAGACTCTCAGAAGACTGGTTGTTAACTTTTTCTTGAACAATGACATACTCTACAAAATAAACTTCGACATGGTTTTGCTCAGATGCGTGGATAGACACGAAGTAAACATGCTAATGAAAGAGATTCATGAAGGATCCTTTGGCACTCATGCCAATGGACATACAATGTCAAGGAAAATTCTAAGGGCAGGATATTATTGGCTGACAATGGAATCCAATTGCTACAAATACACGAGGAAGTGTCACAAATGTCATATTTACATCGACAAGATTCATGTGCCTCCGACTCTTCACAAAGTTCTCTCTTCTCCATGGCACTTTTCCATATGGGGAATCAACATGATTGGAATGGTTGAACCCAAAGCTTCCAATGAACATCGTTTCATCCTGGTGGCCATTGATTATTTCACGAAGTGGGTTGAAGCAGTATCATACGCCCATGTAACTAGACATGTGGTGGTCCAATTTATCAAGAACAACCTCATCGACCAATATGGTATTCCAAGATATATCATTACTAATAATGGATCAAACTTGAACAACAAAATGATGAAAGAATTATATGCTGAATTCAAGATTGAACACCATAACTCGTCCCCCTACCGACCATAGATGAATGGAGCAGTTGAAACAACTAATAAGAATATTAAGAAGATCATTTAGAAGATGGTCGTGACTTATAAGGATTGGCACGAAATGCTCCCATTTTCTCTTCACGGTTATCGCACATTCGTCCGTACCTTAACAGGCGTAACCCCTTTCTCTTTAGTATATGGCATGGAAGCAGTACTCCCCATAGAGGTTGAGATCCCTTCAATGAGAGTATTGATAGAAGCCAAGCTAACAGAAATTGAATGGTGTCAAAGCAGATACGACGAACTAAATCTAATCGAAGAAAAGAGAATGACGGTTTTATGCCATGGTCAGTTATATCAGCAAAGGATAAAGAAAGCATTTGACAAAAAGGTTCAACCTCAGGTATTCAGAGAATGTGCCCTCGTGCTCAAAAAAATCCAATCTTTCCTCACCGACTCCAGAGGAAAATGTACTCCAAATTATGATGGCCCATATGTTGTTAAGAAAGCCTTCTCGGGTGGTGCTCTAAAACTCACAACTATGGATGGTGAAGAGTTCCCTCGACCTACAAACGTCGATGCAATCAAGAAATACTTTTCCTAAAAACAAAAACAAAAAAAGAGAAAAAAGAGTGTCTCGTTGGATTGAAAACCCGAAAAGGAAGTCCAGGCAAAAATTAGAGACATAAACAGAAAATAATCATCCCGGTAGATTAAAAACCTGAAAAAGCAATCTAGGAAAAAGTTAGGGATTTATGGCAAGTAACTATATCCAAAAGGATTGGATCCTCTCAGAAGAACGTCATGTATCAAAGAATCATCGATCAAGTCATTTTCAATGGAAGCTCAAGAATACTTGGAGTTCAGAGATGTTAGAAGGATAGTGGTCATTATAAATCAATGTAGCCCTTTCCCTTTAAATTGCCATTTTCTAACATTGTAATGCTCCATGGAATCACGCATTTGGCTGATTACCATCCTATTAATGAAAATTTGAGCCTTTGCGCCTTCTGGTTGCAATTCTCACTTTTATTCTGCCTTGTGAAATGACATTTTTATTTGATTTTCATTCTAGAAAAAAACTGAATTTACTTTTTCTTTTAAAATAAAGATGGAAATTTCCTTTGATTTATGAACATAATAAAGAATAAAAATAGCTTCTCCAAGAGTGATTAAAACCTTGGAATAACAAAATAAATATGTTCTTGTGATCAATCCCGCAAATATCCCTGAGTGACGGATCATTACCTCAGATAGATGAGATTGGACATCTTATTCATCCTCAGTAAGGTCGAGTTTCATTTCTTCTACCAAATGGATGTTGGAATTAGGATGAAGATTTAATCCCTTTCCCCCAAGTAAAGTGCTACATCTAGGAATCAAGATAAGATCTGGTTCTTTTCCCCAACAGGTTTTTACCATTAAAAACACCAGTGATACATCTATTCCCCAGAATGGCCGAGTACCCGGTTTTGTTCATCACCAGTTTGTGTGTCGTGTCTATTTTGTCAGCATAAACATAACATTCATTCATACATCATACATAATCAATCCATACTCGTATTCATATTGCATAAGTTGCATCATCCACTTTGGGTGTGTTTAACCCCCGAGTGATTCCACCTCTCCAATAGAGTTGTCAACTTTAAGCAGAAAATGTACATTCTTTCTAACGCCCCCCACTAAGTTCGATCCTCTTGGAAGTTTCACTGGATTGGATAAAATTCCATTTTTGAGTTCATTCCTCATCTGGAAGTATCTTCTTTTACACAATATCTCTGGATTGAAATCGGTCCTTGACCATTTTGATAACTTGAACCTCTAAGGGAGAAGGACATCTATTGGAACCTTACTCTTCCACCAACAAAGACACAATTTGCTTTCTCGGGTAAAGGAAAATCCCTAGTGAAAGATTTTCAAAAAAATCTCTTGGTAGCGAGGACATCATATCTCCCAAGAAGAATCTATCGATCGATAAATGGCAGTCTCTTTTAGAACAGTTTGTCTATCTCCATCAAAGATAAGTTTATTTCTCGTTGGAATATACACCTGGAAAAACAAGTGACAATCTTTTAAGAAGCTTGTTTTTGTCCCAAAATATTCCCAGTGGGCTGACAAATGGCAATCTCATTCCGAGAAGTTTGTGATCTTTCGATGAAAGTAACCAGCACCTCAAAATTATCCTACATCACATGGAATCCTCTCTAATGAAGTCTCGAAAAGAATTATGATGAAATCTCCCCAAGAAAATGGTGTCTCAATAGAGAAGTTTGCAAAACTCTACATTACATTCTGTAGCATTCCCTAGTAAGGCTGCTATCAGATCTTTGCTCATCGTATGGCATCTCTCTGAAGAAGTCTCGAAGAGAAGTATGATGAAGCCTACTTCCATCAAATGACATCTCCTAAAGTGAATTACATCGAGAAGTTTGATGAAGACCCTCACAAATTTTGAAATCTGTCCTACAAGATAGTTAGCCAGCATCTCCTCGAAGATCCCCGACAAAGTTATTAGTCCAACAAGTGATCATCTTTTCAGAAGCTTGTCAGCCCAAACCTTGTCAAGAAAAAGACTTGATAAGAAGAAACGGAGACTAGTTCCATGGCTGAAGACCAGGATCGAGGGGAAGTTTATTTAAAGAAACTGAGACCAGTCTCATGGCTGAAGACCAGGATCGAGGGGAAGTTTGTTTCAAGAAATTGAGACCAGTTCCGTGGCTGAAGACCAGGATCGAGGGAAAGTTTCACCTTTTCTAAGTAGGATTACTTAGTAAAAGAAGATGGATAAACATATTCTAATATTGGAAATTTGTCATTGTTCAAGTTTTCATATCATCTACATTTATAGTCAAAATTCTGGGTATTTTGATATTTAATCCTCTTTTACCTTAAATGCCTAAATATTTTCATCATTCATCATTCAAGTCCAAGAATATTAAATAGGAGAATCTATCATAACCTAAATTTTGACCCTAATATTCCACATCATTTTAATAACATATGAATAATACTTTCATGCATCAGTAACCCATCACAAGTACAAGATATATGTGTCTACTTGTTTCATAGGATAAGTGATCCTTCTAAAGCTCAAGCAGATGAATTATCAAGGGATATGCACCATATTAAACACCAAAAGTATCTATATCATCCATGAAGATCAAGAACTTTCACTCATCATTAATCAAGTGCAAAATTGCATCATGACAAGATCATCAAGCCTCGATACCCTTTGCACATAAAGATTAGGGTTTTGACCTAATTTAATCCTTGGGATGACTTTTAGAGCAATGCATGATCCAAGACCTCAAGATATGTTTCCAGGACCTCAAATACACCATATTAGTCCATTCATATAATTAGATTAATCCAAAGAATTTGACTTATAAGCAAAAAACAAAGATCTAAATCCATCTGGACCACAAGCTAGGGTTTTTGATGAAAAGTCAATCATACCTTATATTTTTGAGCAAAGCATGATCTCAAATCTTGGGACATGATCCAAAACATTACAAAACACCATTGGAATCCATTCATGATGTTTATTTTAGGCCAAGAATTTGATTTCATAAAGGATCACAAAGTTCAAGATTCATTTGATACAAAAAGTCAATTGTGTTCAAAATCAAGTGTGACTTTTTGAGTTTTTGGTTAACCATGCCCTTTTCAAGTCAAGAAAAATGTTAATATGTGACTTGTACCATGATTGATCAAGAAAAGTGAGATAACTTGTAAAGAGGGCAACCTTAGAAAACTTAGAAATTTTTTGAAGTCATGAAAAACACTGTTTTTTGCCCTACTTTGCAAGATCATAACTTCCAAACCAAGAAACCATTTTCTTGGATAGAAAGATCAAATTGAAGAGCTTCTTACATACTACAACTTTGTCGCTTCTGGTGGATTCCCCAAAAATGCATAGACTTTGAGATATGAAGCCATGAAGTTAGGGTTTTAAGACTTTTTGAATCTTGACACTTAGAAACTTTTTAGGCATAATCTGTTTTGTGTTTTGGCCAATTTCAAGGTCATTTTTCACAATAATCCAAATTGAATCAAGACCAATTATGAACATCAAAGTTAAAGTAGGATATCTCAGATTTCCAACAAGTACAAGAACATCCTTGGATTCCACTTAAGCAAGGGGATATGATCCTCACAACATGCCTTGATCAAACCGATTTTCAAGATATCATTGGTGCATTACTTGTGTCACACGATTTTCACCTTTAAATTTTGTCACTTTGCAAGCCTTGTCATCCTCAAAGATCAAAAGGAATCTTGTCAAATCACATAATATCTTCAAATTTGAACCATAAGTCAAGAATTCTATCTCTTAGCATGTGAAACCCATCATTACAAAGCCATGAATTCAAGTTTGTGATTTGGAATTTATTTGAAGCATTGAATTGACATGAAACGAGCTAAACCAGTTCAGATCAATTAAAAACAATGAGTATTCAAACCTGCAAATGGCAATTGAGTCAAGATTATAGTCATGCTATAGAATACTTTTGGTACCTTAGCCTTTAAGTTAGAGCTACATGGCAATATCCATTGGAGAATAGCATGTTCCCTCATCCTACATTGTTCTCACCAAAACAATACCAAAGCTTATTTTCTCACATTTCCTCTCTTGTTTCAAAGTTACAAAGTTCAAAAGTTGAGAAATCAAACTTCTCATTTCAGAGCAATTTCACTCAAACCATTCATTCACACATCTCACATATATCATGTATAAGTGATCTAAACACTTAAACATCAAATGTAACATCAAATTCATCAATATCATAACCACACTTAACTTAGCTGCAGTTGGATTCGAGCCTATCAATCTAGAAGGTTTCCATCCATTCCAAGCACATCAACATATTCCTTGAGGTATAGGGAAGTTGTCCATATCATCATTTCACATCTGTAACACCTACAATTGAGGATTTGATCTCCTCTTGCAAGGTAAGCCTGAAGCTTTTCAAACTCCATTAAACATGCATCCTAAATGTTATTTAAATTTACCAACATGCTTCTGGTAGTTCATAGATTGTTTACCCTCAATCAATTTTTGTTTATCATTCGTGTATGGAATTTCATATTAGTTTTTTTTTCAAATTCTAGGGTTTCTGTATTCATGCTTAATAACTCGTGCCACACTAAAAATAAATAAAATCAAAAAGATCCATTCAATTCCATGTTAAAAAACACACAACTTTGGTGTTTACATCATGTCAAATGATTGCGGATTGAGAGAGATCGCATACATTTTTCAAATTCAGAAGTTGGCTCGAGGAAGAAGATGAAGTCTGGCGCAAAATTTTGAATTTGCCACACATGTTTCATATATTATATGTTGGTTTGGTGTTTTTATCACCAGCACATGTTGGCTCATTTGGCCAAAGTGTGTTTTGTGAGTTGGAGTGAGAAGGCGTGGGTTCAAATCCCACCCTTGACATTTCTTTTCACCACCTTTCATATTTTCATAATTTTTTTTTCAAATTTCAAACTATCATAACTTTCTCATTTTTTTTAATCATTTTAAATCCATTCTTTTTGCAAATTATTCATGATAATGTCTATTTTATATTTGTGAAAATAAAATACCAAAAATAATTATTTTTAATACATTTATGAGTGTTCAAAGTGGTGGTGTTTTTAGGGTTACTTCTTTGATCCTTTTGAATGTTTCCTTGCTTTCCCTTGCTTGTAAAGGACTTATATGAAGCTTGTATGGTGTTTTGATGTTATACAACCTTGTTCCCACTTGTTTTTGATAAATTTTTCAAGTATACGTTTACATGTAAAAGTATATGTTCAATTTTGTCTATACCATGAACTTTTGATTGACTATTTTTCCTTAACATGTGACGTTCCTTCCATGTTTACACCATGATATGCATGTTTGCCTTTGTGGTGGTTTCACCATGTTTTAGTGTCCTTAGACACTTGAATTTTTCCTTGAATATGTCAATGAATACGTTCTTGTATGCTTAATTTTTGTGGTGTTTCTTACTTGTTTATGACCATGTTTGAACCCAAATATCCATGTTTGGTTGTTATCAACTTGTCATTAACATTTTCAAATTTGTATCCATGCTTAAATGTTCAAATATTTATTTCATAAACTCTTATCATGATAAATACATCTCTTTGAAGTTCACATAATCTTTTCAAGCTTAAAATATTGGGCCTCTATTAAAGTGTAAGACCTAACACCTTTTCTTTTCTTAGAATAAATCTTGGACCTCTATTAGAGTGTAAGACCCAACACCGGCCTCTAATAGAGTGTAAGACTCAACATATTTTATTTTATTTTCAATAAGTCATGGGCCTTTGCTTAGAGTGTAAGACCTAACATGTTTAAACATAAGAATAACTCTTGGGCCTCTGCTTAAAGTGTAAGACTCGACACGTTTATGAATAAAATAAAACACACACAAAAAATAGTCAACACATCAAACCCTAAAATTTTTGTAGTCTTCCATGAATTCAAACATGTCTATACTTGTTAATCTTCAATAATGTTAGTTCATATTTTTTAAAGTTTCTCTTGACATTTATATCATTATTAGTTTAGACATAGGTCAAAAAATAGGATCCCTTCAATCACAACATAGTTTAAACAACTAATTCCACGGCCTCCTCTTGGGCCTTATACAAGTATCATTGCCTCCTCTTGGGCATTATACAAAGAATACCCCAGCAAGATAGCCTCCTCTTGGGCTTCATACAAGCAAACTTTGGAAGTCTTATTTAGTTCCCTATAGTCTCCTCTTAGGCTTCATACAAGGAGACTTGGGAAGTCTCATTCAGTTCCCCACAACCTTCTCTTGGGTTTCATACAAGGACCTTCAAGCTTCTCAAAAGCATAAGTTAAGTCTTAGTCATATATGCAATAAACCTTTTAGCCTCACCATCCTGGGATTTGTACATGATACAAATAAATCTTTTAGCCTCACCGTCCTAAGCTTTGTACAGGATACAAATAAATCTTTTAGCCTCACCATTATGGGCTTTGTACAGGATACAAACAAGTCTTTTAGCCTCGCCATCCTGGGCTTTGTACAAGATACAAATAAATCTTTTAGCCTTATTAATCCTGGGCTTTGTATAGGATACAAATAAAAATGCCCAAAAGAGTGAGTCAAATCCTTAGTATAGAGTCAGTCTCTTCAAATTTCCTCAACAATCATTAGCCTCTTCTCGGGCTTTTTTATAAAATATAATTTCTCCAAGTCAGTCAGCCTCAACCTTGGGCTTTGTACAAGACAGATAAAACTCCTCAGTTGAGTCAGTTTTCAATCTTTTAGCTTCATATCTTGGGCTTCAATTAATATACATAAATCAATCTCCTCACATATGAGACTTTGAGTCACCTCTGTAGGAAGATATATCTTCTAATCACTACAATTCAATTCAAACATTAAAAATCCTTTTCATATAAGTGATGTAAGTGGCACACTTGTTGATTCAAAATCTAAGTTGGAGTTCCTCTCTTATCATGGTTCAAAATTTTTCTTTCATCTAACTGATGTAAGTGGCACACTTGTTGATCTTATATCCAAGTTAAGGTCCATATCTTAGTATGTAAAGAATTCATAAAGGAAAAAGTGGCATTGCTTAAACGCAATAAGTTTAAAGCTTTCTTTCCTTATAACATCACTCTCATATAATTGTAGTGAATATGTCCCATCATATAAGAGTCAAATTTTTGCCCTAAATGCTGAGAGGGGACTAGCTGCGGGAAAGGAAGAGAGGGCACTCCAAATTTCCTCAAATTTCATTTTCTTCGAATCTTGCTCTACATTGGGTTTTGCTCCAAACTGGTACTCAATTCCCCTTCATAGAAGCTCAGGGAAGAGATTGGAAAGCTGAGACTAATGCTTGCTTGACATTTAAAGGGTGAATAGAACTTCTCCGTTAGGTATTTTCCTTAACTTATTTCTCCCATTTTAGGCACATATTTAGGGCATTTTGGGTTGCATCTGAAGCCCTACGTGAAATAGGTCATGTTTGATATGTTTTGGTGGTTGTTTAATGAAGTTTCAGAATGTGCATCTTGAATTTCAAGCTTTTGTTTCTCTCTATTTAAGGACCTTTTTAAGAAATGGTGGTTGGATTCATACTCCTTGTAGTCTCAGCTTTCGAACCATACCAGAGTTCTCCATTTTTATGGAGGTTTTTCCTCTGAACTCCGGTAGGCTCGCCGGACAAGACGACCAGAGCCGTAGCTCTGGCGTCTGGTTATTTTTCTGGTGAAGCTGACTCACCCACCCCTTGACTTGTTGACTTGCTCGTTTGTCACATTTCCATTGGATTAACCAAGGCCACGCGTGCGTTGAAATCCAGCAGGGATTAATGAAACGCAGCGTTTCATTTTTGTGAACTGACTTGGGTCAGTTGGGCTTGGTTTGCTACATAGACCCCCCACTTATCTGGCCCATATGCGCGTTTTCACTGTTTTCAGTTCAAATTGATTTTGCTTAACACACCTCCCATTGGTTTCCCACCTATTTTATTTTATTTTCATTTCTGTTTTCATTTATTTATTTTAAAAATAGTTCCAATGATCAGAAAATTCCACAAAAGTTATTTTATTATATTTCAAAATCTTATTTAATTTTCCATAATTTTTATTTCTGATTTTATTTTTATTTTCCATTTTATTTTAATTTTGCAAGTAAAAGTGTTTTTGGTGTTGTCGTCACTTGATCTTGATCATTTGGACCTCAATCTTAAATCCCCTATGACCATTGCTTCTCTCTCATTTAGGTGAGGGATTGAGGCATTTTTGAGGGTGAATTTGAGGGGCCAATAATCATTTTTCATTTAGTTTTGATTAGATTTTTAGTTCCCCTCGATTAATGCTCGATAAGGTGGAGCCCCTTTAACAATTGGATTGTTTGGTGATGCCTTGAGATGAGTTTGAACTTGAGACTTTGGCTTCTGCTTTCCTTTTTTCCTAGATGCTTTGTGCTTTTTATTTGGATTTTATTGAAAAATTCTTCTATTTTTGATGAAGCTTGCAAGTCAAGTCATCTTAGAAGAGGTTCATACAAACTAGTTTGACCTAGTTCCTTTGGGAAATGACTTCTATGGATCCCATATCCACCTTATGAGCTTTGATGCTTGTTTATAACATGATTAAGGTGTTGGCTCTCTTGTTTTAGGTCTTACATTTGTATGGCTTGCATTACAAGTTACTTTGAAATCATGCTTCTCCACTTGTCTTAGGTGTTGAGTTTGTGTTGAAACTTTGTTTCTTACACTTGCCGTGATATTTTTTGTGCTTGTATCTTAATTCTAAACTTGATTTAAGGATTTCCTATTGATGATCCACCTCTGCCCCATGTGGTTTACCTCTTATTCAAGATGATTTGGTGTCCATAATTGCACTTTGAGTTTGTCTTGAATAATGAACCATTCTTAGCACTTGTTTGTTCATTTCTTTTGCATGATCAATGTTGGATGTTTGGTTGAGATAATGTTCATGTACTTGCTGACCAATCTTATTTCTCCCATCTTACCTTTGATCATGGCCTTTTGTTTTTGGTTTATGCTTAGTCTTTGTGTAAGTGATTGATGTTTGAATGGTTGTATGAGTTGTTACTTCTCCCATTTCATCTCACTCTTTTTTGACTTGTTTAAGTCAACTTTCCTTGATCATTTATCTTTGTTGCATCATTTGATTCTCATATACCATCTTTGTATCTTTGCATATCATGTTTGCATTGCTTTGACTTGTTTAAGTCAATTTCTTCTCATTCTTCATTTCATATGTGATTGGATTATCTGTTGTTTACTTGGTCTTTTGCCATGATCCCTTAGGAATCCTAGTCCCTCTGTTTAAGATGGGAGTAGGAGAGACATTAGGTGTTCAATCCTTTTCATGATAACATTAGGATAGGTTCCCCTTTTAATCACAACTTTAGGAGCATTTTGCATGACAACATTAGGGTTGATTAGTTTCCCCTTAGAGTTTGTGTCTTCTCTTCTCATCTCATAACTTTCATAAGACAATTAATAAAGGATATTAGATGTTGTACGCTATGAGTCTTAAGTACTTGAGGAATGAAGGTTGGCGGGCCTCCTCTCAATCTGTCTAGAGTGTTTAGCGTATGCCCTTTGGGCGATATGCGACGCATTCGCTCTCAAGTCATAGTCTTTAGTGCAACATGAGTTACAAACTTAACTCAATTCACTTATTGTTTAAAAAACACAAAACAAAACATCAAACTTTTTTATCCTTCGGGATTGTTTGAAAATCATTTTCAGAAAGAGTGTGTTAAGTCTTGGTTCTACCACAAACAGGTAACGCCTAAGTCTCAAATGGTCGAGCAACAATACACTTAACTGCTAGAATGAAGGATTAACCCTACTCAGTTAAAACACTTGAACCAATTTGTGGTCGTCTCAGCCCGAACTACGGTTTCTCTGATTTCTCATACCAGATGAGAATACGTAGGCATAAGATGGAAATGTCTTGGCGAGCAACCTTCCCCACCTTCACCCGTAGTTTTCCGAACTACGTTGACTCTAACTTTCCCATTTCATGAAGGAATACGTAGGCATTGGGCGGCGATGTCCTATCGAGTCTTTTCTTTCTCTTCACCCCCGTTTAGCAGTAGCTTTAGATAGTTTTTACACCCTTTTAGATACACAACAAGTGTGGATCCTGTTGAGTACAACGGACGTGAGGGGTGCTCATACCTTCCCCTTGCGTAACCGACTCCCGAACCCAAGATTTGGTTGTGATGACCTGTCTTCTCCCTTTTTCGTAGGTTTTCTCTGATCGTTTTGCTTTCCCTCTCTTTGGGATAAATAACGAACAGTGGCGACTCTTCTATCTTTGCCGACCCTCTTTTCGCAGCGATGCGACAGCTGGCGGCTCTGCTGGGGACAACCCCTATCCCCTATGCGAGTCAATCCTAGCGCTTATGTGTTTTATCTTTGGGTGTGTATATACATGTATATGTGTTGCATATGTACTTTATTGCATTTTGCATTTTACTTTCTGCACATTATTATAATATTATTGTGCTGTTGGGTGGGAGTGTTCCATTGAGAGATAAGCCAAAACCCAGGCTTGAGGATATACCTAGCATTAGAGTGGAAAGTGGTGAGGACCTACACGTTAGGCGCGCAATAGTCCTCATGAAATTCCCGTTCATAAGAGGTTTTCTTTGAAAACATCCTATCCTGTGCATTGGTCAGGAGGGGGTGTTGGATCTGGAAACTGTCGACTCTGGAGACCGATTATTTGGTGTTGCGCCCTAAAATTTGCCCAACCTTTTCTAGCCTAGGTTTATGTTTCAATTGCATAATCATTAGCATTTGCATATAGAGTCAGGTACATAGCTTAATCATTGCATAGCATAGCAAGTCATCCAACAGGGGACCAATCATTATCCTCATCTCTATGAGCCTATAAAGAGGTTAATATTCAAATTCAATCTCATTCAAGTCATCAGAGAAGATTTGAAGGCTGGGAAGTCAGTGGGTCAAGCAATGCATCTAGCTCCTATCTGAGGGTGTCTGAGGATCATCAAAGAAGATGTGAGCTGTGGATTGAGCATGGAGAGTATGTGGGTATCATGGGAGACTTAGAAAGTCATTTGGAGAAGGAGATAGGTCATTGGTGTGATCACAAGTATTGCAGTTGAAGACAGTCAACTAGGGTTTCATCTGGGGTCAACTCTAGGTCAACTCTAGGTCAATTGACTGATTGAAAGGCATTAAGGGCTATTGGAAAGATGTGGGGTTCATCATTTGACAGGTAAAGAAGGATATGTTGTTATGCTAAGAAGAAATCAAGAGGAATCAAGGAGAAGAGGAGCTTCTAAATTAGGGTTTTTGTGTAAAATCCCCTAGTTTAGGTCAAATTTCCAAGCAAGATAAGTCAAAATGCAAGCTTCAAATGGATCCTTGGCCAACATGAAACTTGTAGAGGATCTCAAGAACTTTAATTTGAGTGGTGGAAGACACTAAGGAGATTTATATAACTCAAGTTATGGTCCTTGCAAGTTACAGGTCATTTGAGGTATCTGAAATTTTGTCTGTGAAAGTGACTTGACTTCCAAGCTATTTTTTACCCCTCAAGGAGATTTCAAATGAATTTATGGTCAACATAAGAATTGTTCCTCATTGTCTTAGCTTTCTAGAATGGTATAGTATGCTTTCATATGATTTGTGGAACTCTACTTATGGTCTTGGCAAGCCAAGGGTATTTTGGTCATTTGAGGATTACAGGTCATTTCAAGCCTATGCCCAAAACTCCTACAAGGAAGCTTCAAATGGAAAACTTTACAAGATCAAACTTGTTCCAAATGACATTTTGAGTCTAGAAAAGTGACCATGAGAGATTGGAAAGATTCATAGCACAAGGTTTCAAAATTGTTGGATTTAATGAATAAAAAAGGACTTAAAAATGAGATTTTTCATATTTTGGCCAAATGAGGCAAGATTATAGGTCATTTTGAATGGAAAGATCATTTTGAGAACATTGGCTAAAGTGGAATTTTGAGCTTGGTTCACATTTTGGGAGTTGTTCAAGGTTACTTGTAATGAAAGTTACATCATCCAAAATGTAAAGAAAAGTGCAAGGGAAGTTTCTCCAAGTTTCTAGGAGGTTCTATTCTCACCTATATATTGATATGAGAAGGTTCATGCAAGGGTTGGTGATCACATTTGCTCATGAACACAAGTTTCACACACTTTCTTCAATTTGCAAAATCAATCCAAACTTTCACCAATTTGCACCATTCTTGATCTGTTCTTCATCATCATCATCCAAGGATCAGAATTCACACATTCATTTGGTAAATTGAAGGAGGATTCGTGCCATTCATCATCATCATTCAAAGTGCAAGAATCTTGGAATTGAGAGATTCAAAGCCTTGGAGCATCATTGGTTGCATACAGAACTCATCACCAAGTTCATTGATCAGTTTCCACTCACTTCAAGCCTTGGATCAAGAGGATTTGATACCTGTTTTCATCAATTACACCAGGTATGTTTCTCATTCGAATTGCATGTTTAGGTGAGAATTATTAGGTTTTGTTAGCATAGAAAGGTTAAGGTAGGATAGAGGATTGAATTTGGTGAGTTTGGAGAGCTTTCTTGGAGTTTGCCATAAGTGTACCATAACTGTTAGGGTTTGTAACTCATGATTTAATGCACGAAAATCTTGGATATATGGCTTGTTATGATCAGCATGAGGTGTAGATGAGTTTAGGACAAGGATTGGTGAGAATTAGAGCAATTGATCACAGGTGAAAATGGTGGATTCCAACTGTTATACCTATCGGGTTCCGTTGTTGCTTGAGTTTTAGGAGAAGTTATGGTTATGGCTGTGTAGAGTGGAGTTTCTAGAGCAACTTTGCTCTTTGGATCGAAGGCATCCATGGAGAGGGGGGAGAGAACAAGGAGATGGAAGATGCGTGCATGGGACTGTTTCTTTCAGAAACCCTAGAGCCATTTGGGGACGATGATGGACATGTGTTGGATCTTCTGTTTGACTTTGACCTGGAGACTTAACCAACGGCCACAATTGAAGGACGAAGGCGGAGGGAATTTCAAACAATGAAACGCCCCGTTTCATTTAAGTTCGCTGATGGGCTCAGATAATTTGTTGCTATACACACCCTACAATGCAGGCCCAATACCAATATGAACGTGAAAAGATGCTATTCACACCGTTTTATCTTTTTTTGATTTTTTGTTATGTATGCTGAGTCATTGGGCCCAGACGCGCTTGCTATGCGCGCCCCCCAGTCTGGGCCCATCCTTTATTTTCAACTGCTTTTCATTTCTGGTTGCACCCCTTTTCCATTTAATTCATATTATTTCATTCATATTTTTTTTAATTCTTTCAAAATTCATAAAAAATGGAAAAATGCATATTTTTAATTGGTTCTTTTTGCATTCTTTTCATAATGTTGTCAAGAAAATTATCATACAAAAAAAATTAATAATTCATTTCATTTTTATATTTTAGGCATATTTTTCTTTTATTATGTGTAAATAATATTTTGTTTGATACATGAATTTGGTGATTTTAGTTTGCATAGTTGCTTTAATATTTTTTGTCCATTCTTTTTAGGTTGATTAATAGATAATGTTAGCTTGTATATAAAATTTAGTTCCCATTTTTAGGACTTGATTTTAGGTGTTTAGTTTAGGTGTAAATAACATGAACAAAATTAGGGTTTAAGTGATAACATAGGAGAATTGAATCATTTCCCTTTAGAGTTAGAGATTGAATATTTTAGATATGGGACTATAGGGACTATGGGTAGTTATTAGATCCCTTAGAAATCATCAGGATTCCCCTACTGCTATTAGTATTGTCTGTATTTGTTTGACTGGTGTGGTGTGCCCTCTCTGGGGATTACTGTTTGTTTGGGGGTATTGGGATTGCTTGGGGATTGGGGGGAGATGAAGACTTGTGATGATGAAGCCATTGGAGATCAAGAGTATGAAGGTCAACTTCCAGAGTTGAAGAGGAGATTCCTGCTAGCAGCTGTTGAGGAGTCTAGGGTTTAGGAGCTAGGCAGAGCTCTGGATTAGAAAGATTGTTTCTCAAACATGGAATGCCTTGTCTGCATCCATCCTTTCTCTATGATTCAAAGTCTCTTTCAAATATCCACCTCCTTCCTTTGGAAGGATCAGTGAATGTATTTGAAAGATAGAACTTTTGAGAGAAAATTGTCTGTACAATGTTAACAGTCAATGAACCACCCTTGGTAGGTAGTTGACTGTCTAACATTCATTATTTCTCTCTTGTTGACTGATATCCCAGCTTGGAGATTGAAACTTGAAGAATAAGCCATTGTAGACTGAAGATTGATAATCAAAGCCCTTGCTTGAAGGCTGTGGAGATGGAGATTGATGCTTGCTGAAGCTTATAGCTGATTGGAGATGACTTGAAGACAGACATTGATGCAGAGCTGTTGTGGCTGTTTATTTTTTTGCTGTTTTTCATTTCTGATGTATTGATTGGTTTTCCTGTCTGTATTGTTTGCTGTTTAACCTGTTGGGTTGAAAGTGAAGTCTGTTCACTTTTGCCTATTGTTTTCTAGGTTCGAGGTTGAGTGGGACTCCCTTGCCTCGCTTGTATTGCTGCATTCATGCATTTTACTGCTTTACTGTATATATCTGGTATTGTTTCTGTTTCCGTCTATTCCCTTAGGATCTCTGTTTCTCTCTGCGCAAGAGAGGAGCATGATAGACACTAGGTCTTAACCCATGCATGATAACACTAGGTTAGTTTGATTCCCTTCGCAACCGTAGGTTAGAGTTCTGTCTCTTCTTTCTCAAAACAAACAGAAAAACACAATAAGATTTCAAACACAATAAAAGACACTTCTTTCGTAAAAGAATGTGAACTCATCAAAACGTCATTTTTGTCCGCTTGGACTGTTAATCGGAAAAACCCTTTTTCAGAAGGAATAAAATCAATCAAGACAGACTTGTGTCGTACGTGTCCCGAACTACGTTTGCTCTGATCTTTCATGCTGTATGAAAGTACGTAGGCATAGGATGCGATATCCTAGCGAGCAACCTTCCCCTCCTTTCCCGTAGGTAGGCGAACTACGTTGACTCTGATTTCTCGTTTCAGACGGGAATACGTAGGCATAAAGTGCGATACTTTGCCGAGTCATTTTATTTTCTTTTTAACCCTCAACCTTTAGTTTAGATAGAATAACAATCCATACCAGAAAACAAGCGTGGATCCCGTCGAGTACGACGGACGTGAGGGGTGCTAATACCTTCCCCTTGCGTAACCGACTCCCGAATCCAGGATTTGGTTGCGATGACCATTCCTTTCCCATTTTGCGTTAGGTTTACTCTGAGCGTTTCCTTTCCCTCCGTTGGGATAAATAACACACGGTGGCGACTCTTCTGTTCAGCCGACGCCGATTTTCGTAGTAGCGACAGCTGGCGACTCTGCTGGGGATCCAACGTCCCCTGGCTGCTAAGGACTGCGATAGTTCCTTATGCATTTGGGATCCAACGTCCCTTAAGCGAGTCAATCCTAACGCTTGTTTTCCCGTCGAGGATTTTGTATGGATTTATTTATTTCTGACCTTTATTTTCAGCATTATATATATTGATTATCATTGTTGTATTGGGGTGTGATGGGTGGTTCTATGATTGAGAGATAAGCCGGACCTGGGCTTGAGTGCACCTAGAATTAGAGTAGAAAGTAGTGGGCGCGTGCCGGCTTTGCTTGCATTAGTGTCTCATGAAATCTACACTCGGACGAGGTTCTTCTGGTTGGCTTCTTTTTCTACCCTTTGGGTCGAAGGGGTTGTTGGTCAGTTGAATTGTCGACTCCGGGAACCGATCATTTGGAAGTTGGCTAAGTGAGGCCTCTTCAGGATTTGATGATGCCACTCCTTCTGGGAATCGTATCATCAACCCTGAAAGTCTGTGACGCCGACGACCGCATAGGATGCCATACCTTTGTCAGTTACTAGGACATCCACCTGTGAGAGGGTTTGGGGTTATGCAGGTAACTAGACCTTCAGATACCGGTTATTTCTTGATCAGAGATCCTGGGTATTTATGGAGAGTTCTGAGGTCTGTCAGACACCAGTGGGAGAGTTCTGAGGTCTGTCAGAGACCAGTTGGAGGTATGATCTGAGGTCTACCAGAGACCAGTTGGAGTTATGGTTTGAGGTCTGTCAGAGGCCATTGTTAGAGCTTTGTTTTAGGTCTATCTGAGACCAGGGTTTGAGGACTTCTAGAGAGTCTATCTGAGACTTCTTGATATGGTTCAGGCTATTCAGCTACGGCATTTGGTCCCTGTTGCATGTTACTTGCATTGCATTGTTTGCATACTCATTATCATTGCATCCCATTAACGCGTGTCTGTGCTGCAGGTGCATTTGCATATCCTCTGATTCTAGTGCCCAGACTTCTGAGTATTGATTATGGCTGGTTTGAGGAAAACAGTTGTGTATAAGCTGCCTACACCTGATATTACTCCTTTGCTTGGTCTGATATCTCTTGCTGATGAGGAGGTTAGGAGGAGCTTCAGAATGAGTCATGGGAGATTACTGAGGTTAGTCTGCAAGCCCACTGCTGATGAGATGAACGGGCTGTACACCTTGATGCAGTTCTATGACCCCGCATTGAGATGTTTTACGTTTGCTGACTTCATTCTAGGGCCTACCATTGAGGAGTACGTGGAGTTTACTGAGCTACCAGTGCAGAACAAGGTTCCCTTTATTCACTCTGCTGCTGAGCCCAAGTTGGAGGACTTAGCTAAAGCCTTGCATATGGACGCTGCAGAACTGTTAGTGACTTCTTGGCTTGGGGTTTCAGGTTTCTCTCTTGATTTCTTGGTTGGCAAAGCTCAGGAGTATGCCAAGAGCGGATGTTGGGTGGTTTTCAATGCTATTTTGGCTCTATGCATTTATGGGATTGTGCTGTTTCCTAACTTGCCCAATTTCGTAGACTTGGACGCTTTCCATCTATTTGCTGCCGGCAATCCAGTGCCAACGTTGATCGGAGACTTCTACCACTCCTTGAACTACAAGAACAAAAACAGAAGGGGAAAGGTTGTTTACTGCTGTGCTCCTTTGTTGAATATGTGGTTCAAGAGTCATCTTCCCATGAAGGGATCTTTTGTGGAGAGTGCAACCACCGCTAGCTGGTCAGAGCGCCTGATGAGGCTATCTTCCGAAGACGTTGAGTGGTTTGATCGAGACCTGCTAGGGGCTGAGCTTATATTCAGTTGTTCTGGGTACCCTAATGTCCCGCTGATAGGAAGAAAAGGGTGTATCAACTACAACCCATCTCTGTTGGTCCGTCAGTTCGGATATGCGCTGAAGAACCCACCAAAGGAGGAGGAAGTACAGGAATCTTTGTACTTCACCGGAGACTTGAAGGGGGAGTTACTAGCCAAATTGCAGCATGCCTGGACGCGCATTAACCGAAGAGGGAAGCCGTTGTTAGGGAAGAATGACTGTCAGGCTTATGCACCTTACAGAGTTTGGATCCAGGAGAGAGCAAGTCAGTTGCGGATGCCGTTTCCAGATGCACCAGCCCTTGTTCCTATTCCGGTAGCAGAGCCAACTACTGTTTCTAGGGAGGCCTACGAGCAAGTTGTGAAAGAAAAAAAAGCCTTGATGAAGATCAACGAAGGGTTAGAGCAGGAGCTAGCCCAGATACGTAGCGAGAAAAACAAGGTCGTGCATGCTTTCCAACAGCAGATTGAGCTAATGAACAGACTAGGGGCTGAGTTGATTGAGGAGAAAAGGAAGCGCGAACGTCTGGGGCAAGAGTTCAGAAGCTCCCATGACATGCTTGAATCCAAAAAGAAAGCACTTGACATCGCTCACCGAGAGATCTCTTCTTGCAATAAGACTTGGAATGCCACGCTCACCAACAATAAGAAGAGGGAGGATAAGTTGAAGCAGCAAATCTCCGACCTCGAAAAGCAGTTGAAGTCCATCATCAAGAAGTGTGAAGAAGAAGTGATGACCCGGTATAGTCTCCAGAATGCACTAAACAAGGCCATCAAAGGCAGAGATGAAGCTGTGTCTCAGAAGCGTAAACTAGAGGATCGCTTCGGAGAAGGGGCATGGGAGGAAACTGCTGAAGACGTGCGACGTGTTCTCAAGAGAAGAAACCAACTTGTTGAAGGGCTGCTTACCAGACCAAGCCATCCGGAGACCAAGAAGTTGCTAGAAGAATACCAGACTTATGGGAGTGTTTGATCATTTCATGTAGTAACTTGTATGCTTTATTTGCATAGCGCTGACCATCACCAGGATTGTTGGTTGAGGTCATGCCTTCTTATTGTACTCTCAGTGATATTGTATTCTTGGCTTATTGGTTTCTCCGCAATATATGAGGCTTTCCGTGATTCAGCTCCGATCTTTATATTGTTAGCACTGTCACTGCACCGGCACCTTCACACTAGAATCGGGGAATGAACTTCCCTAATGCACAGACACACACATTGCATTGCATTCATATTCATATTGCATTACAGGTAATCATTAGATGGTATCTTATTTCCTGCTCTGTACCAGGTACTTTCAGGATTGCAGATCAGCACCCGCACCGCTATTCCACCCGCACCAACTGTCGAAGAATCATGGATCAAATGCAGAACGAGATGCAAGATGTGCGCGAGAAGCTAGCTCTCTTTATGCAGACCATGGAAGCTATTGCAAAAGGTCAGGAGAATTTGCAAGCCATGGTGCAGCCTCTGTTGGTCAGAAACGCCGGTCACGATAACGAGGATCATCAGTCTGTGCGAGTCGATGCTGTTCATGGAGATGGCACTCCCACGCCAGTGGCTCCACATGTAGTCAATATACCTGCTGCTAATGTCAACAACGCTACCGCTGCTGGGAACGGTAACGTCGGAGTTGGGAACGAGACTGTTGTCCATAACGTTGGGCTTGGTGATGTCAACTTGGGTGATAATATGGGAGGCAATGGCTTTGGCAATGCTGGATTCGGGTTCAACGATCAGGGATTCGATAACGCGGGGAAATATGGTTTCAATGCTCAAGGCTTTGGGCAAGATGGTTATGGTGTGGCCAATCAGGGTTACAGAGGTTTCGGAAATGGAAACGGCGCTGGGTTAATGGCTTTTGGGCCTGCTGGAGGTGTTCAAGGGTACGGCAACAGAGGCCGAGGCCCGGTGATGAATCAGATTAGAGCTGGCCGCAATAATGACTATGATGGGTATGGAGCTGGGAATGGTATGTGGCAAGAAGATCAGCAGGAGGACGCTTTCTCCGGCGGAGGCTTCGAAGGGCCGATGGATAACTCCCAGAAGATCAGAATGCTAGAAGAGCAGATGAGGGGGGTCCTGAACCAAAGTGTTGTGGGCTTAGACATGTCAGCAATGGGTCTGGTACCTGGCTTGAGGGTGCCAATCAAATTCAAAGCTCCTACGTTTGATAAGTATAAAGGGGACACATGTCCGAAAGTGCACGTACGGGCTTATTACAGAAAGATGTCTGCATATTCAACTGATGAGAGAATGCTAATGCATTTCTTTCAAGATAGTCTGTCAGGCCCTTCCTTAGAGTGGTACATGGGGTTGGAGCCAACTAATATAAAGACATGGAAGCAATTGGCAGAGGCATTTGTAGCTCACTACAAGTATAACAACGACTTGGCGCCCAATCGGGTCCAATTGAAAGGGTTGTCTCAGAAGAAGGGTGAGAGCTTTGAAGAGTACGCGCAAAGGTGGCGCGATATGGCTGCCAGGGTCCGTCCTCCTTTAGAAGACAAGGAAATGAACGACATGTTCATCGGCACGTTCATGGGCATGTTTTATGACAAGTTGTTTCACACATCTTTGGCTAGTTTCTCAGACTTAATTTTGATGGGAGAAAAGATTGAAAACAACATCAAGCAAGGCAGGTTCCAGGCTGAGGAATCAACTGCATCTGGCAGTAATAGGAAGGCTTTTGGCGGGCACCGTCAGGGCGAGGCAAGCGCAGTATTTGGAGGCCGAGGCCGAGGCAGGGGTCGAAATCAATATCATCGGCCGCAGCAGGTGGCGAGTGTTACTATCCCATATCAACAACATCCGTTTCAGCAGCAACCAATGCAACAACAGCAACAACAACAGCAGCAGCAGCCACAGCAGGGGGCACAACAGGCTCAGCGAAGATTCCAGGGTGGTAAATCACGAAGACTGTTTGAGAAGCCTCCCTCAACGTATGCTGATTTGTTGCAGACATTGTTGGGTTTGAACCTGGTAGAGAAGAGAACTCTGGCACCGATAACGGGAACTCCTCCGTATGGTTATGATGCAAACAGGCACTGTGAGTTTCATTCTGGGGCTCCGGGCCACGATGTAGAGGGTTGTCATGCTTTTAAGCATGTTGTGCAGGATCTTTTGGACAATAAGGCTATCAATTTCGGAACGGCAGGGCCGAATATAGTGCAGAAGCCCATGCCTAATCATGGGGCAAACGCCATTCTGACTGAGGAAGGGTTGAATCTGATTATGGATGTCGATGATTTAAAGACGCCGCTGAGCGAGATAAAAAGCAGATTGTTACAAGAGGGGTGTCTATCCCGAATGTGACGAGTATTACTTAGAATGCTGGACCCTAGCTGGGGGGTGTGATGATTTGAAGAAAGGCATCCAGGCTTTAATTGACGGTGGCACATTACAGTTTGACCGAGCATCAATCAAAGAGCCCGCAGGGGCAGTAGCAGATAACCGGAATGATGTGGCCACTGTAACGATTCCTCGAAAGACAATCACTATAACAGCACCGGCTCACCGACCGCCGATCACCATAACTAAGGCCGAACCAATCTCGTACGAGAACACAAAAGCAGTCCCATGGTCATATGGGTTGGAAGTGTATTGTGACGGAATAAAGATTGATGTTAATAAACAGCCAGCCGAGACTGTAGACAACGTTGTTGGTTCAGGAGGTATGACAAGGAGTGGTAGGATCTTTATATCACCTGAAGTGGAGGCCGAAAGACTAGCGAAAGGAAAGGGGAAGATGGTTGAGAATGTCCCAGTGCAAGCAAGCGACAAAGCATCGGCATCGAAAGACGTAGAAGAGTTCATGCGCTTGATTCGAAAAAGTGATTATAAGATTGTGGAACATCTGCAACAGACGCCCTCCAAGATATCTATACTGTCGTTGCTCTTATGTTCTGAAGCTCACAGAAATGCTTTGTTGAAAGTCCTGGATACTTCCTTTGTACCCCAAGACGTCTCCGTGAATCAGCTGGAAGGAGTGTTGGCACATGTAAATGCAGGCCATAGCTTGGGCTTTACCGATTTTGATCTGACCTCGAAAGGGAGAGATCATAATATGGCGCTGCACGTATCTGTCGAGTGCAGAGGATCAGTAATGTCGCATGTATTGGTATACACCGAGTCGTCTTTGAACGTGTTGCCCAAGAAAGCGATGATGAAACTAGATGTCAGAGGAATCCTGTGCACGCCCAGTGACCTGGTAGTCAGGGCGTTTGATGGCACGCGAAGAACAGTCTTTGGATCGATAACATTGCCTCTACAGGTGGGGTCGGAGGTGTTTGCAACTGAATTCTATATTATGGATATACAGCCTGCATATAGTTGCCTGCTCGGACGACCCTGGATTCATGGGGTTGGGGCAGTCACGTCTACCCTGCATCAGAAGTTGAAATATATGGTTGGAGACAGCGTGGTCACCGTATGCGGAGAAGAAGACATCCTGGTTAGCCATCTGTCGTCATTTAAATATGTGGAGGTCGACGGAGAGATCCACGAAACACCCTGCCAGGCATTTGAAGGGGTGCGCATCAAGGACAAAGGTGTCGGGCCGAGCAAAGTGTCAGATATAGCCGTCTCGTCGTATAAAGAAGCTCAAGCTCTGGTGGAGGCAGGAGAAGCAAAGGGCTGGGGCAAAGTACTGGATATTCCTGTAAAGATGGATCGGTTCGGGCTGGGATACCAACCGTCGTTGTCAACACCTGCTGTGGGGGCACCCCGTTTCAGAGGGCCAATAACCATCTCTGCTAGTGGAGTATGTCATGAAACCATCAATGCTGCTTCAGAGTCTGATGAAGGAGACAGCGACTGTGATATGGATGCCTGGATTCAACCAAGCACGCCAGGGCAAGGATTGTGCAACTGGTCTATTCAGGAGCTTGTTCCTGTGACTCTTAAACAGTAATGCTTTGCTTTATTAATTGTCGAACAACCTGATGTCTTGCCCGGGGCATCAGGATTTGCTTAGGGCTGTGCTGTTATGAACATTGCGTGTTAATCATTAAATAAATGGCGTTTTTCATGTGCAAATATTGCGATCCCTGTTTTTCTTGTTTTGTATTTTTCAATGAAATGGCAACGTGGTTATTCGCTTTATACGCATTTTGAAGCATTTAACCATTCCTTTTGCAGGATAACATTTTCAGATGACATCCTTGAACCACCTATGACTCGTCCCGACTTTGAACATCTGGTATTTCAGGCCGAAGAAGAGGTTGTCCAAGATAGTGACGTTCCTGAAGAACTGTCTTGGTTGGTGAAGCAAGAGGAAAGAGTCATTTTTCCTCACGAAGAGATCATCAAAATTATCAACTTGGGGTCGGAAGGGGTTGAGAAGAATATTCGTATCGGAGCCGCGCTGCAGAGCGATATCAAGCGAAGACTGGTTGAAATGCTCCGAGAGTATAGTGATGTATTCGCTTGGTCGTATGAAGATATGCCAGGGCTCGATACAGATATGGTTGTGCACCGTCTGCCATTGAAAGAAGAATGCCCACCGGTCAAACAAAAGCTTCGCAGAACTAGACCAGACATGGCAGTAAAGATCAAAGAGGAAGTTCAAAAACAGTGGGATGCTGGTTTCTTGGCTGTGACAAAATATCCCTCATGGGTTGCTAACATCGTACCAGTGCCAAAGAAAGATGGCAAGGTTCGAATGTGCGTGGATTATAGGGATTTGAATAAAGAAAGCCCAAAGGACGATTTTCCACTTCCTCATATCGACGTGCTAGTTGATAATACTGCTCAATACTCCGTATTCTCCTTCATGGATGGCTTTTCAGGCTATAATCAGATTAAAATGGCGCCAGAGGATATGGAGAAGACTACTTTCATAACGCCTTGGGGAACATTTTGCTACAAAGTGATGCCCTTCGGTTTGAAAAATGCTGGGGCAACATATCAGCGTGCGATGACGACTCTTTTCCATGATATGATGCATAAAGAGATCGAAGTTTATGTTGACGATATGATTGCCAAATCCCAGACGGAGGAAGAGCATCTGGTGAATCTGCTGAAGTTATTTAAAAGGCTTAGGAAGTTCAGGCTGAGACTGAACCCTAATAAATGCACCTTCGGGGTGAGATCGGGTAAGCTGCTGGGGTTTATCGTAAGTGAACAAGGAATAGAGGTCGATCCTGCTAAAATAAACAATCCAAGAAATGTCGACGCCTAAAACAGAGAAAGAGGTGCGCGGGTTTTTTAGGGAGGTTGAACTACATCGCTCGGTTCATATCTCATCTAACGGCCACGTGTGAACCATTATTCAAGTTATTGAAGAAAGATCAAAGCTGTAACGTGGAACGAAAATTGTCAAAGGGCGTTCGATAGAATAAAGCAGTATTTGCAGGAGCCTCCTATTTTGATACCCCCAGTGGTAGGGAGACCCTTGATCATGTACTTGACGGTTCTTGAGGGAAGCATGGGTTGTGTTCTCGGTCAACACGACGAGACAGGAAGAAAAGAGCATGTGATCTATTACTTGAGTAAGAATTTACCGATTGTGAATCTCGATACTCAATGTTGGAGAAAACTTGTTGCACGCTAGCCTGGGCCGCCAAGCGTTTGAGGCAATACATGCTGAATCATACAACCATGCTCATCTCGAAGATGGATCCTATCAAATATGTATTCGAAAAGCAGGCGTTGTCAGGGAGAATTGCCCGTTGGCAGATGGTCTTGACTGAATATGACATCCAATACGTCTCGCAAAAGGCTATAAAGGGGAGCGTGCTGTCTGAGTATCTGGAGGAGCAGCCTATTGAAGATTACCAATCGATGAGGTTTGATTTTCCTGACGAGGATATCATGTACCTAAAGATGAAAGATTGTGAAGAGCCGTTGCCAGACGAAGGACCAGAATTTGGTTCAAAGTGGAAGATGATATTTGACGGAGCTGTGAACGCTTACGGTAGCGGAATAGGGGCAATCATCACTACGCCACACGGGTCGCACATCCCGTTTACAGCCCGATTGACCTTTGCAGTTACCAATAATGAGGTCGAATACGAAGCTTGTATAATGGGGCTCGAAGAAGCCATTGATTTGCGAATCAAGAATCTGGACGTATACGGAGACTCAGCTCTGGTGGTGAATCAGATAAAAGGGGAATGGGAGACACGTCAGCCCAATTTGATACATTACATGAATTATGCAAGGAGATTGTTGCCTTTATTTGACAAAGTTGGAATTGTATCACGTACCGCGGGCAGAGAATCAAATGGCTGACGCTCTCGCCATTTTGTCTTCCATGTATAAAGTCAACTTCTGGAACGAGGCTCCCAGAATCATTATCTCTCGGCTTGATAGGCCTGCCTTCGTATTTGCTATTGATGAAGCATCCGATGATAAACCGTGGTATTTTGATATTCTTAATTCCAGAAGAATAAAGAGTATCCGGCTGGGGCATCCAGTCAAGATCAGAAGACTCTCAGGAGATTAGCGGGTAATTTCTATTTGAATCCAGATGGTGTCTTGTACAGAAGAAACCACGACTTGGTGCTGTTGCGTTGCGTAGACGAAAGAGAGGCAAAGCTACTCATAGAGGAAATGCACGAAGGTACCTTTGGTACGCATGCTGGTGGGCATGCTATGACAAGAAAGCTGCTGCGGGCAGGTTATTTTTGGCTGACTATGGAAACTGATTATTTCAAGTTCGCAAGGAAGTGCCACAAATGCCAAATTTATGCGTGATAAGATCCATGTGCCTCCGAGTCCTCTGAATGTGATGTCCATCGCCATGGCCATTCTCAATGTGGGGAATCGATATGATTGGAAAGATCGAGCCGACAGCTTCTAACGGGCACCGGTTCATTCTAGTAGCAATCGATTATTTCACCATGTGGGTGGAAGCGGCGTCTTATGCAAATGTAACTAAGCAGGTGGTGGCCAGATTCATCAAGAGAGATATCATTTGCAGATATGGGATCCCCGAGCGGATAATCACGGACAACGGATCAAACCTGAACAACAAAATGATGAAGGAGCTCTGTCAGAATTTCAAGATCGAACATCACAACTCCTCCCCTTACCGACCCAAGATGAATGGCGCTGTCGAGGCGGCCAATAAGAATATCAAGAAGATCGTTCAGAAAATGGTGGTGACCTATAAGGATTGGCATGAGATGCTACCTTTCGCTTTGCACGGTTATCGTACGACGGTACGCACATCAACCGGGGCAACCCCGTTCTCGTTAGTGTACGGGATGGAAGTAGTGCTGCCACTGGAAGTTGAGATTCCTTCTCTGAGGGTATTGCGAGATGTTCAACTAGATGAGGCAGAATGGGTGAAAGACAGGTTGAACCAACTGAGTTTGATGGATGAGAAGAGGCTAGCTTCTCTAGCATACGGGTGTTTGTACCAGAGCCGAATGAAGAAAGCTTATGATAAGAAGATACATCCGCGAAGCTTTCAGACGGGCGACCTGGTGCTGAAAAAGATTCTCCCGCCGCAGGCAGATCACAGGGGCAAGTGGACCCCCAACTACGAAGGGCCATACGTT
The DNA here is from genome assembly GCA_963859935.3 of Lathyrus sativus. Classification (NCBI taxonomy): domain Eukaryota; kingdom Viridiplantae; phylum Streptophyta; class Magnoliopsida; order Fabales; family Fabaceae; genus Lathyrus; species Lathyrus sativus. The sequence goes on from OZ012737.1 coordinate 484,302,081, forward strand.
GTCAGGAAAGTCTTTTCAGGAGGAGCTTTATTGTTGTCCACTATGGACGGTAAAGACTTTACGTCGCCTGTGAATTTGGACGCAGTTAAAAAATACTTTGCTTAAAATTGACCCGCTGGACAGAAAAAGAGAGTCCAGGCAAAAATGGGGCATCCTGGCGAACCAAAAAACAGAATGAAAGGTTCGGGCAAAAGTTAGGGATAAAATTGAAAAAATGTACACCCGCGAAGTTGAAAACCTACACTGGGCGGCTTCGGCAAAAAAGGGTATCCCGGTGAACTGAAAACCCGTAAAGGGCGGTTTACGCAAAAGTTAGGGATTTGAAAAGCAAATGACTGTGGTCCGAATTTGATATTACAGTGAGCATCAGTGCGGGAGAATATGCCTGCGGGGTCGATTATCAGATACAATCTCTTCGGAAGTGTGGATACCGGGAAAGCATTAGAGTCTGGCGAGTCACGGGAAGATCAGTTCGTGGTGTTCATCTGCATCCCGTTGCCGACATGTGTACAAATTTAGTTTGTCAATATATTTATGCATACTTGTATATCTGCTTTGCGTAGCTTCCTCTTTTCAGGAGTTACACCCCGTGTACAAAACTCCGCCCATTCAGGGGCCCTATCAATAAAATGTGTTATTCAATATTTGATGATGGTTCTTTACTGTTTTGTGCATGATAAACGCCTAGGTTTGATGAAACTAGCATGTGTATAACGTCACTGGCCCTTGCCAACAATTGCTAAAACTTTGAATTAACTGAAAACGATGTCACTAACGCTAGCCTGAATGGATTTGGTTGCACAGACTTGTCTTGTATTATTTGTGTTGTTGCAGGGTTCGTAGCCGTATGAAGAGGACGATCAAAAGAGTGTGGTATGGACCAGAAGCTCGTAACAAAAGACTCGATCCCCACGCAGGTCGCGTTTCTAAGATAACCATGTTCCTTACTGAAGAAGGATTGAATTTCCCAGCTAGCCGTAGCTTATTCAAAGGACACTCTCCAGCCAAGCCATTTATCCTCAGCAAAGTTTGGCAATTCCAAGACTGTAAAGCTGTATTCAGACAGTTTACCTTTCCCCACAGGGTCATTTACTCTCCCCCAGCGGAGTCAGTTGATTTTCCCCAAGAGAATCGTTTCGTCCCCAACGAAGTTCTCTTTTCAGCAAGTGCTTTCCTCCCAGTGGAACTCGAAGAATAAGACTCTCCCCGGTAGAGTTGGCTGTGTGCCCTGGCATTTATTTTGTCAGGATACTGTGTGATACCCGTTCGCTCTCCAGCAGAAGTTCAATCATACCAAGCTCATCTGCTATCTCCCTAGCAGAGTTATATTCCCCAGCAGGGTGTTACTTCAATGAGGTGCTTGGTTTAAGTTCCCAATTTCCCAGCTGAGTCGACTTCACTCTTCCAGCATTCATTTTGCTGGAATAATTCTGTAGCACCTGGCCATCCCCAGCGGAGTCGGCATTGTCTTCGACATTTATTTTGCTGAAGAGGTTTTCTATATCCCAACAGTTCGAGTCTGCATTTGCATCGGCATATAGTGTCATACTTGCATCCACCAAATAAACACGCGTAGCATGTCCATGTCGAATGTAGCATTACGTCATTGTCAAACATATGCATTTTGAAACATGAACCAGGTTGGATAACCGTTTGTTTCAAGTATTGTTCTCTTGCAGGTGGAAGGGGCTCTTGCTCAAACGAATTACTAAACAATTCGAGGTCTCGACGTGAGACATTCAATGAAGTGTCAGCTTTGGCACTATTCCCCACAGAATTATCATGATGAAGTTCTCTTTGTCTCCGAGCAGAGTTATTTGTGAATTTCTCGTGTTTTTCCCGCCAGAATGAGTAGGCAAAATTTCTCCTCATTCCCAAGCAGAGTTGTTTGTCAGCAAAGGGTTTCATGAATCAGAATTTCAGAGGCTGCCGCCGGTTATCAGAACAGGCATCCAGTATTTTGGTTTCCAAAATTCCCCAGGAGAGTCCGCTTCAAAGTCGCTGTCACGTCAGTGCTAAGAAGTTCGTGGTTTGGGACCAATGGAAGGATGAGTCCTGACGTGGACAATTTTATTGACAGGTTTTCTTTGTGCTAGAAAAGTGGAGGTCCTAACGTGGACAGATTTATTTCCTCATGGTTGATAAGAGGTGTTAGTCCTAACGTGGACAGGTTCGATTTTTCAGAATTGTTGGAATGTGGAGTCCTAACGTGGACATTTCTTCCAGTTTGACGGTATGTGTTAGTCCTAACATGGATGGATTTGATTTCTTGGTATTGATCGAAGGTGGAGTCCTGACGTGGATAAAGTTAGTTACTCTTCGTGTTGGTGTCCTGATGTGGACCGTTTATTGCCAGCAGATGTCTTTATTCGTAATGGTGAAATGTGCGTCCTGACGTGGACAAGTTTGTAGTCTTTGTGTTGACAAGATACTAGAGTCCTGACGCGGACGAATTTATCCTTCTTTGTGTTGTTGGTAAAGTATGAGTCCTGACGTGGACAAAGTCTCACATCCCCAGCAAGTCGAAGGCGTGCAAGTCCTAACGTGGACAAGTTCTATTATTTCATCAGAGGAAGATGTGAGTCCTGACGTGGACAAGTTATTCCCCCAGCAGGTCGAAGATGCCTGAGTCCTGACGTGGACAAATCAAGACAAAACACGGGTCCTGACGTGGACGAGTTTATTCCTTACGTGGAAAGAGAGGTTTCAGTTCCTTACGTGGAAGAGTGAGTTTATTCCTTACGTGGACATATCAAGATTGAGTCCTTACGTGGACATATCAGATTCATTCCTTACGTGGAAGAGATGGTGATTCCTAACGTGGAAAAAAGAGGTGTTCCTTACGTGGAAAGATGGCATTCTTAACGTGGAAAGAAAGATTGATATAGTATTCATTACGGGGAAAGATTGGAGTCCTTACGTGGACAGACGAACATTGTATTCCTTACGTGGAAAGATTGGGGTCCTTACGTGGACAGATTCAAATCGAGATTGTATTCCTTACGTGGAAAGATAGTATTCCTTACGTGGAAAGAGGCTTGTATTCCTGACGTGGAAAGAAAGAGTGTATTCCTGACGTGGAAGGGGTTTAGTCCTGACGTGGACATATTCAAAAGAAGACGTATTCCTTACGTGGAAGAGTTTGACGAAGAAGACGGTTATTCCTTACGTGGAAAGGTGAGCCCTAACGTGGACATTGTTATTCCTAACGTGGAACGGTTATTCCTTACGTGGAAGGGCGAGTCCTAACGTGGACAATGTTATTCCTAATGTGGACAAGAGTTTATTCCTAACGTGGACGATTTATTCTTGATGGAAAAGACGAGTCATCCCCAGCACGGTCGCACGAGATCAGGGGGTTGCCGTAACAGTCAGATTCAGCTGACGAATGTCGTTCCCCAAGCAGGGGCGCAGTTTATTTCTGCGGTTGGCAAATTTTCGTGTTCTTAGTATTCAACCGTCTCGTACCTCGAATGTTTGAATGCCGTTAGCTCTTCACCCAATCGGGTCCAAGTCGCTTGAATAGGGGCAGTTGTTGCACCCTAAAATTTGCCCAACCTTTTCTAGCCTAGGTTTATGTTTCAATTGCATAATCATTAGCATTTGCATATAGAGTCAGGTACATAGCCTAATCATTGCATAGCATAGCAAGTCATCCAACAGGGGACCAATCATTATCCTCATCTCTATGAGCCTATCAAGAGGTTAATATTCAAATTCAATCTCATTCAAGTCACCAGAGAAGATTTGAAGGCTGGGAAGTCAGTGGGTCAAGCAGTGCATCTAGCTCCTATCTGAGGGTGTCTGAGGATCATCAAAGAAGATGTGAGCTGTGGATTGAGCATGGAGAGTATGTGGGTATCATGGGAGACTTAGAAAGTCATTTGTAGAAGGAGATAGGTCATTGGTGTGATCACAAGTATTGCAGTTGAAGACAGTCAACTAGGGTTTCATCTGGGGTCAACTCTAGGTCAACTCTAGGTCAATTGACTGATTGAAAGGCATTAAGGGCTATTGGAAAGATGTGGGTTTCATCATTTGACATGTAAAGAAGGATATGTTGTTATGCTAAGAATAAATCAAGAGGAATCAAGGAGAAGAGGAGTTTCTAAATTAGGGTTTCTGTGTAAAATCCCCTAGTTTAGGTCAAATTTCCAAGCAAGATAAGTCAAAATGCAAGCTTCAAATGGATCCTTGGCCAACATGAAACTTGTAGAGGATCTCAAGACCTTTAATTTGAGTGGTGGAAGACACTAAGGATATTTATAAAACTCAAGTTATGGTCCTTGCAAGTTACAGGTCATCTGAGGTATCTGAAATTTTGTCTGTGAAAGTGACTTGACTTACAAGCTATTTTTACCCCTCAATGAGATTTCAAATGAATTTCTGGTCAACATAATAATTGTTCCTAATTGTCTTATCTTTCTATAATGGTATAGTATGCTTTCATATAATTTGTGGAACTCTACTTATGGTCTTGGCAAGCCAAGGGTATTTTGGTCATCTGAGAATTACAGGTCATTTCAAGCCTATGCCCAAAACTCCTACAAGGAAGCTTCAAATGGAAAACTTTACAACATCAAACTTGTTCCAAATGACATTTTGAGTCTAGAAAAGTGACCATGAGAGATTGGAAATATTCATAGCACAAGGTTTCAAAATTGTTGGATTTAATGAATAAAAAAGGACTTAAAAATGAGATTTTTCATATTTTGGCCAAATGAGGCAAGATTATAGGTCATTTTGAATGGAAAGATCATTTTGAGAACATTGGCTAAAGTGGAATTTTGAGCTTGGTTCACATTTTGGGAGTTGTTCAAGGTTACTTGTAATGAAAGTTACATCATCCAAAATGTAAAGAAAAGTGCAAGGGAAGTTTCTCCAAGTTTCTAGGAGGTTCTATTCTCACCTATATATTTATATGAGAAGGTTCATGCAAGGGTTGGTGATCACATTATCTCATGAACACAAGTTTCACACACTTTCTTCAATTTGCAAAATCAATCCAAACTCTCTCAAACTTTCACCAATTTGCACCATTCTTGATCTGTTCTTCATCATCATCATCCAAGGATCAGAATTCACACATTCATTTGGTAAATTGAAGGAGGATTTGTGCCATTCATCATCATCATTCAAAGTGCAAGAATCTTGGAATTGAGAGATTCAAAGCCTTGGAGCATCATTGGTTGCATACAGAACTCATCACCAAGTTCATTGATCAGTTTCCACTCACTTCAAGCCTTGGATCAAGAGGATTTGATACCTGTTTTCATCAATTACACCAGGTATGTTTCTCATTCGAATTGCATGTTTAGGTGAGAATTATTAGGTTTTGTTAGCATAGAAAGGTTAAGGTAGGATAGAGGATTGAATTTGGTGAGTTTGGAGAGCTTTCTTGGAGTTTGCCATAAGTGTACCATAACTGTTAGGGTTTGTAACTCATGATTTAATGCACGAAAATCTTGGATATATGGCTTGTTATGATCAGCATGAGGTGTAGATGAGTTTAGGACAAGGATTAGTGAGAATTAGAGCAATTGATCACAGGTGAAAATGGTGGATTCCAACTTTTATACCTATCGGGTTCCGTTGTTGCTTGAGTTTTAGGAGAAGTTATGGTTATGGCTGTGTTGAGTGGAGTTTCTAGAGCAACTTTGCTCTTTGGATCGAAGGCATCCATGGAGAGGGGGGAGAGAACAAGGAGATGGAAGATGCGTGCATGGGACTGTTTCTTTCAGAAACCCTAGAGCCATTTGGGGACGATGATGGACATGCGTTGGATCTTCTGTTTGACTTTGACCTGGAGACTTAACCAACGCCACGATTGAAGGACGAAGGCGGAGGGAATTTCAAACAATGAAACGCCCCGTTTCATTTAAGTTCGCTGATGGGCTCAGATAATTTGTTGCTATACACACCCTACAATGCAGGCCCAATACCAATATGAACGTGAAAAGATGCTACTCACACCGTTTTATCTTTTTTTGATTTTTTGTTATGTTTGCTGAGTCATTGGGCCCAGACGCGCTTGCTATGCGCGCCCCCCAGTCTGGGCCCATCCTTTATTTTCAACTGCTTTTCATTTCTGGTTGCACCCCTTTTCCATTTAATTCATATTATTTCATTCATATTTTTTTTAATTCTTTCAAAATTCATAAAAAATGGAAAAATGCATATTTTTAATTGGTTCTTTTTGCATTCTTTTCATAATGTTGTCAAGAAAATTATCATACAAAAAAAATTAATAATTCATTTCATTTTTATATTTTAGGCATATTTTTCTTTTATTATGTGTAAATAATATTTTGTTTGATACATGAATTTGGTGATTTTAGTTTGCATAGTTGCTTTAATATTTTTTGTCCATTCTTTTTAGGTTGATTAATAGATAATGTTAGCTTGTATATAAAATTTAGTTCCCATTTTTAGGACTTGATTTTAGGTGTTTAGTTTAGGTGTGAATAACATGAACAAAATTAGGGTTTAAGTGATAACATAGGAGAATTGAATCATTTCCCTTTGGAGTTAGAGATTGAATATTTTAGATATGGGACTATAGGGACTATGGGTAGTTATTAGATCCCTTAGAAATCATCAGGATTCCCCTACTGCTATTAGTATTGTCTGTATTTGTTTGACTGGTGTGGTGTGCCCTCTCTGGGGATTATTGCTTGTTTGGGGGTATTGGGATTGCTTGGGGATTGGGGGGAGATGAAGACTTGTGATGATGAAGCCATTGGAGATCAAGAGTATGAAGGTCAACTTCCAGAGTTGAAGAGGAGATTCCTGCTAGCAGCTGTTGAGGAGTCTAGGGTTTAGGAGCTAGGCAGAGCTCTGGATTAGAAAGATTGTTTCTCAAACATGGAATGCCTTGTCTGCATCCATCCTTTCTCTATGATTCAAAGTCTCTTTCAAATATCCACCTCCTTCCTTTGGAAGGATCAGTGAATGTATTTGAAAGATAGAACTTTTGAGAGAAAATTGTCTGTACAATGTTAACAGTCAATGAACCACCCTTGGTAGGTAGTTGACTGTCTAACATTCATTATTTCTCTCTTGTTGACTGATATCCCAGCTTGGAGATTGAAACTTGAAGAATAAGCCATTGTAGACTGAAGATTGATAATCAAAGCCCTTGCTTGAAGGCTGTGGAGATGGAGATTGATGCTTGCTGAAGCTTATAGCTGATTGGAGATGACTTGAAGACAGACATTGATGCAGAGCTGTTGTGGCTGTTTATTTTTTTGTTGTTTTTCATTTCTGATGTATTGATTGGTTTTCCTGTCTGTATTGTTTGCTGTTTAACCTGTTGGGTTGAAAGTGAAGTCTGTTCACTTTTGCCTATTGTTTTCTAGGTTCGAGGTTGAGTGGGACTCCCTTGCCTCGCTTGTATTGCTGCATTCATGCATTTTACTGCTTTACTGTATATATCTGGTATTGTTTCTGTTTCCGTCTATTCCCTTAGGATCTCTGTTTCTCTCTGCGCAAGAGAGGAGCATGATAGACACTAGGTCTTAACCCATGCATGATAACACTAGGTTAGTTTGATTCCCTTCGCAACCGTAGGTTAGAGTTCTGTCTCTTCTTTCTCAAAACAAACAGAAAAACACAATAAGATTTCAAACACAATAAAAGACACTTCTTTCGTAAAAGAATGTGAACTCATCAAAACGTCATTTTTGTCCGCTTGGACTGTTAATCGGAAAAACCCTTTTTCAGAAGGAATAAAATCAATCAAGACAGACTTGTGTCGTACGTGGCCCGAACTATGTTTGCTCTGATCTTTCATGCTGTATGAAAGTACGTAGGCATAGGATGCGATATCCTAGCGAGCAACCTTCCCCTCCTTTCCCGTAGGTAGGCGAACTACGTTGACTCTGATTTCTCGTTTCAGACGGGAATACGTAGGCATAAAGTGCGATACTTTGCCGAGTCATTTTATTTTCTTTTTAACCCTCAACCTTTAGTTTAGATAGAATAACAATCCATACCAGAAAACAAGCGTGGATCCCGTCGAGTACGATGGACGTGAGGGGTGCTAATACCTTCCCCTTGCGTAACCGACTCCCGAATCCAGGATTTGGTTGCGATGACCATTCCTTTCCCATTTTGCGTTAGGTTTACTCTGAGCGTTTCCTTTCCCTCCGTTGGGATAAATAACGCACGGTGGCGACTCTTCTGTTCAGCCGGCGCCGATTTTCGCAGTAGCGACATTTGGGAGTCAGCTAAGTGAGGCCGCTTCGTTAGACTATGATGCCAAACCAGAAATGGCGAACGTATCATCGTTTCTCGAAAGTCTGTGACGCTGACGACTGCATAGGATGCCAAACCTTATCAGAGATAGGTCAATACCTGTGAGTGGGAGGGTTATGCAAGAAACCTTGGCCTTCAACCTACCGGGTTTTCTCGTCAGTATAAACTTTTGATCCTTGATACAGTGGGTTCCTTATATTAGTGCTATGTTATTTTTTCGCCGAAGCGAAGCTCTGGTTCAACTCAGTCAGCAGCACAACGATCTTGATCCCCTGTTGCATTTGCATACTCATTTGCATCCTAACATTTGCATGTATATGTGTTTCAGGTGCATATTTTCTCCTTGATTCTAGTAATCTAATCCACTGTCATCATGGAGCGTGGTTTCAAGAAAGCTGTTATCTACAAGTTCCCAATACCAGACGTAGGACCTTTGGTGGGCCTCATTTCTGTGGTTGAGCGTGGAGTTATGGAGGATTTCAAAAAAGAATATGGGAGGATTTAAAGCCTTGTTTGCAAGATCTCTAAATATGAGTTGGAAGGTATCCACACGTTACTACAATTTTATGATCCTCAACTGCATTGTTTCACATTCCCCGGATATGTTCTGTTGCCCACCTTGGAAGAATTTGCTCAGTTGTTGGGAATCCCAGTCTTAGAAGAGATGCCTTTTGTGCATTCTGAAGAGGAGCCTAACCTATCCAAGCTAGCCAATGCTCTTCACTTGGATGTTTCTGAACTAAAGGGAAAGATGGTATGATGAAGTGGGGTGCCTGGTTTCTCATTACCATTCTTAATAAGTAGGGCTGAGCACTTTGCAAAGGAAGGATGTTAGGTTGTCTTTAATGCAGTCTTAGTGCTCTGCATCTATAGGATAGTGATGTTCCCCAATATACCTGATTTTGTTGATTTAGATACTTTCCACATCTTTGCTTCCAAGAATCCTGTGTCAACTCTTTTAGGTGATGTCTATCATTCTACACATTACAAGAATGAGAATAGACGAGGGAAGAACGTCTCCTGTTGTGCTCCACTACTTTACAGATGGTTTATTTCGCATCTGCCCAAGTTTGGACCTTTTATTGATACAACTAATACAAATGGTTGGCCAGAGAGCCTCATGGGCTTGACCTCAAAGGATATTATGTGGTTTAGCAGAGACCTTCTGGGTATGGAGATTGTTGACAGCTGTGGGGATTTCCCCAATGTCCCTTTGATTGGAAGAAAAGGTGGCATTAATTACAAACCAGCTCTGGCCGTTAGACATTTTGGTTATGCTTTAAGAGAACCCCCGAAGGAGGAGGAAGTACAAGAATCTCTGTATTTCACAGGTTTAGATGATGCTGTTACTCTGACTAGGTTGTAACAGGCTTTGAATAGCATTCATTGGAGGGAAAAGCTTTATTTGGGAAAATGCGATTGCAGAGCCTATGGACCATATGTGGAATGGATCTAGGAGAGAGTTGAGAGACTGTTGCTACCCTTTCCAGTCAGAGAACCTTTGTATCCCCGGCTAGTTGAAGAACCAACGACAGTTAACATCCAGAAGTACAATCAACTGTGGGCTGAAAAGGAAGAACTGCGCAGGGTGAACGAAGAGTTGGAGAAGGAGGTCATTCAGCTTAGGAGTGAGAAGAATCAAGCCACTCATCTATCCAAGAAGCAGATAGATACCCTGAACAAGATGGGGAGGGAATTGACTGAAGAAATTCGCGTCAGAGAATGTCTTGGTCAAGACATGAGAAGTTTGGGTAATGCCCTCAAGGGAAAGAAGAAAGAATTAGAGAAAGCACACCTTGAAATATCAAAGTTCAACGCTCAATGGAATGCTATCTTGACCAACAACAAAGAAAGAGAAGATAGACTTTGTCAACAGATTGACAGGTTGAAGACTCAACTCCGAATCAAAAGTGAAAAAGATCCAGGTGAATCCTCTCGTCATTACGAATGTGACCGCAAACTACGAGAAGCTCTTGCAACGTTGGAAGAGTACAAGCTGAAAGCAGACTTGAAGAAGCCCAGACTTGAGGATGCATTTGGGGAGGATGCCTGGGAAGATTATGCTCAAGGCTTGCAAGCTACCATCATCAGGAGAGAGTTGCTTATTCAAGGGTTAATTTCCAGACCTGATCACCCTAATACGAAGGAGTTATTGGAAGAATTCCAGACTCGCTATTGTACTTTATGTATTTTGTCTTCTGTATTTTGTTGTTTTGTACTCTGACCATCACCAGGATTGTTGGATGAGGTCGTGTTGACTCAGTTGTATTTCCTTGACGTGTTGTATGTGGATACTATATTCCTCATTCTATTTATGAGAGAGGTTTTGTGGCTCCATCTGTTGGCTCTTCATTCTCCTGTTGTTCCCGTGGAACTAGAATCAAGGGAAGATTTCCCTGGACCATATTTACATGTCTGCATTTTACATCATTTTTCATATTGCATCGCAGGTATTCTGGTTCCGTTTACCTTATTTCTTTCTGTGGTTTTCTCAACACTGTTTCAGGATTGAAGACCACACAATTCACCGCTATTCAACAAGGGGAAATCAACAAAAGGCCATGGACCAAATTCAGCTTGAGCTACAGGAATTCCGTGACCGCATGGCATAACTCATGGACCTAATGCGAGGGGTTGCTAATGGTCAGGAACAACTAAGAACACTTGTTCAACCTCTGATTGCTAGGGTTGACGGAAGTGGAGTTCTACATGGTGGGACCGTTGCTGTTCCTCTAGCTGACAATGGTACTCCTCATGCCAATGTTATCCCAACAGTTGTTATTCCTCCGGGAAGAGGTAATCAGAATGGAATCCCTGTTCCAGGGGAAACATGCAATGTGCATCAAAATGTTGGTCCTCAATGGGAGGAGGACAAACAAGATGATATCTTCTCCATGGGAGATATGGGAGCAGGTTTGCAGCCCGATGCGGACAAAAGGTTCAAATTGATAGAAGAGAAGATGAGGAACCTTGAAAATCAGAATTCTCTTGGTATGAACATGTCAAACATGAGGCTGATCCCAGGTCTAAGGATCCCACCAAAGTTCAAGGTCCCAAACTTTGACAAATACAAGGGGACGACCTGTTCCTGGGTGCACCTTCGTTCATATTACAAAAAATGTCTGCATACTCTAATGACGAGAAGTTGATGATGCACTTCTTTCAAGATAGCCTGTCTAGACCATCTTTGGAGTGGTATATGGGTTTGAAGCCGGTCAATATTAGAAGCTGGAGAGACTTGGCAGAGGCTTTGTACAACACTATCAATATAATAGTGATCTGGCGCCTAACCGTGTGCAGTTGCAGATTCTGTCGCAACAGAGTAATGAGGGATTTAAAGATTACGCCCAGAGGTGGCGCGAACTTGCTGCAAGGGTTCAACCTCCTATGGTGGAGAGGGAACTCATTGATCTGTTTGTAGCTACATTTCCTAGTGTGTAATACGAGAAGTTGGTAGGGAATATGTTTGGTAGCTTTTCAGATTTAATCATCACTAGTGAACGAGTTGAAAATGGGATTAAATTGGGAAAGATCCAAGCGGGAGAAGGGTCCTCATCTAGAGAAGGTAGGAAGAATTTTGGTAACAAGAAAAGGGAAGGAGAGACGAACGCAATCTCAGAGTACAGGAATAATAACAGAAATAGAAACTGAAATCAACAATATCATCAACAACAACCTCAGGTTGCAAGTATTGTTATTCCAGCCATACAACCACAACAATAACAATGTCCACAACAACAGAATTACGCTTCAGGACAGTTCCAAAATCGTGGGAGGACAATGAACAGACATTTTGACGTACCACCAATGTCGTACTCACAATTTTTACAACATTTGATGCAGCTGCAGTTGGTCCAGAAGAGGACGTTGACACCTTTGACTGACGCGCCACCTGTTGTATCGCTGCGAAGAGGGGCCGCAAGGACAGAAGAGTCGTCACTGTTCGTTATTTATCCCAAAGAAAGGGAAAGGAAATGATCAGAGAAAACCTACGGAAAAGGGAGAAGACAGGTCATCGCAACCAAATCTTGGGTTCGGGAGTCGGTTACACAAGGGGTAGGTATTAGAACCCCTCAAGTACGTTGTACTCAACGGGATCCACGCTTGTTATCTATCTAAAAGGGTGTTAATCTATCTAAGCTACAGGCCGCAGAGACAAAAGAAAAGAAAAGAGACTCGACAGAGCATCGCCGCTCTATGCCTACGTACTCCCTCGTGCAATGGGAAAGTCAGAGTCAACGTAGTTCGGAAAACTACAGGTGAAGGTGGGAAAGGTTTCTCTCCAAGACATTGTTGTCTTGTGCCTACGTATCCTCGTCTGGTACGAGATATCAGAGAAAATGTAGTTCGGGCTGACGCGACCACAGATTGGTTCAAGTGTTTTACACGAGTAGGGTTAAACCTTAGTTCTAGCAGTTAGGTGTATTACTGCTCGACCATTGGAGACTTAGGCGTTATCTGTTTGTGGTAGAACCAAGAGTTAACAACACTCTTTTTTAAAATAATTTTTGATTAATCCCGAAGGATAAAAAAAGGTTTCATGTTTGTTTTTATGTATTTTATAAGAGAAGTGAATTGAATTGTGTTTGTAATTCATGTTGCACTAAAGACTATGACTTAGGAGCGAATGCGTCACATATCATCAAAAGGACATACACTAAACACTCTAGACATTTGAGAGAAGTCCCCCCAAATATCATTTCCCAAATGCTTAAGGCTCGTAGCGTATAACACTCATAATCCTTTATTAGATGTTTTGAAGAAGTTTTGAGATGAGAAGAGAAAGACGCAAAACTAAGGGGAAACTAACTCAACCCTAATGTTATCATGCAATGTGCTCCTATAATTGAGATTACGAAGGGGAAAATCTACCCTAATGTTAGCATGCTTGAATTGAACACCTAATGTCTCTTCTACTCCCATGGGACTAGGAATCCTGAGGGATCATGGCAAAGGAACCAAGTAAACACAAGATAAATCAATCACAAATGAGAAAGAAAGAGATGCAAACATGAAATGCAACACAAAGAAAAGAGGGAGGAAAAGAGTATGGGGAAGCAACCACCACAAGCATATCTCAACCTCTTGAAACCAAGCAAGGGATGGAAAAAAATGCAAGCAAAAAGATGTGAGGATGAGATGAAATGGGAGAAGCGAACTCCTACGACCATCGACCATCAATCAACGAAGAAAAGTGGGAGGAAAAAAAGTGTGGGGCAGCAGCCACCACAAGCACATCTCAACCACACCATTCTTCATACTCAAGCAAAGCAAAAAATGAACACTCATCACTTTGAACAACAACTATAAAAGTATGCATTCAAGTGGAAATCGAACACGTGTGTCGAAGAAATCATGATTAAACAATCAAGAACAGTGACATAATATCCAAAACATCTCACTCAAATGCATCATACTGATGCATGAAGATTCAAAGTGAAATGATACCCAAAACAAGCTCAAAAACAGCAAACATGACATTCAGGTTCATTGTTAATCAGTTAACACATATGGTTAACCGGTTAACCAGTTAAAACTGTTTGAAAATTTGAAAATTCGCATTGGTTAATCGATTAACCAGTTTGCACTGCAACTGGTTAACTGATTAACACTGTACCAGAAGTAGAAAATCAGCAACTCAAAAGCACCTTCGGCAATTAATCACTTCTCCAATATTCCAGATGATCCCATTATCAATTATGCACAAAATTAACACCAGAAAATAGTGATCCAACAGCATGTAAACACATTCAAACAGCAAGATCATAAATCACATGGATCAAAAATCAACAAAATCAATCAAAAATGAAGATTAACATCACCTCTATACCGACAACGCTTGATAACAACATACTTGTGCTTGCAACAAAACTCAACTTGTCAAAAGTACAAGAGTATAGTTGTAAACAAAGTAATACGAAACTAGCAAACATTATACCCGATCAGAAATGTCGAGAATGCCAAGTTCTCGACGGATATGAAAGAAAGGTTCGGTGGCTAGCGGCTTTGTGAAAATGTCCGCTAGTTGATTTTTGGTGTCAACATGTTCAAAGACAACGTCACCTTTCTCTACATGATCCCTCAGAAAATGGTGTCGAATTTCGATATGTTTGGTACGAGAATGTAACACAGGATTTTTGGTAAGGTTAATAGCACTAGTATTGTCACAAAATATGGGAACACGTTCTAGTTTTAAATTGAAGTCCAATAGTTGTTGCTTAAGCCATAGGACTTGCGCGCAACAACTACCGGTGGCTACGTATTCCGCTTCGGCGGTTGACAAAGCAACAAACACTTGTTTCTTGCTGTGCCAACTGACCAGGGAGTTTGAAAATAAGTGACACGTACCGCTGGTGCTTTTCTTATCCGATTTGCAACTGGCAAAATCGGAATCGGAGAAACCTACCAATGAGCAATCATTACCTTTGGAATACCAGAATCCATACTTCGGAGTACCAGATAGGTATCGAAGTATACGTTTGACAGATTTTAGGTGGGATTCCTTAGGACATGATTGGTATCTTGCACACATACACATGCTAAACATAATGTCGGGACGAGAAGCAGTAAGATAGAGAAGAGAGCCAATCATACCTCTATACCTTTTTACCTCAAAGTCCTTACCACTTTCATCTTTACTCAGATTTACACATGTTGGCATAGGAGTGTTTATGGCTTTTGAATTTGCCATGTCAAATCTCTTGAGAAGCTCCAAACAGTATTTTGTCTGGCTCACGAATGTTCCTTCTTTCAGTAGCTTGATTTGCAAACTGAGAAAGTATGTGAGTTCACCCATCATACTCATCTCGAATTCACCCTGCATAAGCTCAAAAAACTCTCTCACGAGATTCATGTTAGTAGATCCAAATATGATATCGTCAACATAAATTTGTATAAGAGTTAAGTGTTTTCCTTGACGTTTAATGAAGAGAGTAGTGTCAACCTTTCCTCTTGAGTAACCTTGATCAAGTAAAAATTTGCTTAGTCATTCATACCATGCTCTAGGAGCTTGTTTGAGACCATATAAAGCCCTTTTCAGTTTGTAGACATGATCACGATACTCATGAGACTCAAAACCAGGAGGTTGCGCAACATAGACTTCTTCATTTATGTACCCGTTAAGGAACGCACTCTTAACGTCCATTTGAAATAACTTAAAATCCTTCGCACAGGCGAAAGCAAGCAAAAGACGTATAGCCTCGAGTCGGGCAACTGGCGCATAAGTTTCCTCATAGTCGATGCCTTCCACTTGGTTATACCCTTGCGCGACTAAACGCGCCTTGTTACGAGTTATTACTCTGTTTTCGTCCAATTTATTTCTAAACATCCATCGGGTGCCAATTACTCGATGACCTTGCGGAGGAGGGACAGGGTCCCAAACCTCATTTCTAGTGAACTGATTCAGTTCCTCCTGCATTGACAAAAACCAGTGTTCATCGAGTAGGACTTCTTTAAGGTTTTTAGGCTCCATTTGTGAAACGAACGCGAAGTGATAACAGAAATTACTTAGCTTTGATCGAGTTGTTACACCCTTTGTGATGTCTCCGAGAATGTTGTGAATTGGATGGTCTTTGGGAGACTTCCAAGCTTGAGGGGGATCATCGTTTGAAGGTGGATGAGCTTCCTCGGTTACCTCATGGTGTGCATCTTTATCCTCCTCAACTTTGGCTTCGTCAGGTTGATCAATCCTCGTCTTGCCCCCTTTGAGTATGTCTTCCGTAGATGTACCTGCACCATGAACAACACTATCCTTTCCGAAATTTCTCGGATAGGACTCATCAAAAGTAACATGCACAAACTCTTCTACAACAAGTAATCATTTATTATATATTCTATATGCTTTACTCGATTGAGAGTATCCGAGGAAGATACCTTCGTCGGCCATGGAATCAAATTTGCCCAAGTTTTACTTTCCATTGTTTAATACAAAACATTTGCAACCAAAAACATGCAAGTGAGAAACATTTGGTTTTCGCCCTTTCAAAAGCTCATACGGTGTTGTATTTAGAATGAGGCGAATAAGCACCCTATTCAAAACATAACACGTCGTACTAATGGCGTCGGCCCAAAAATATTTTGGTAAACCACTTTCGTTTATCATTGTTCTTCCCAATTCTTCCAAAATTCGGTTTTTACGCTCCACAACCCCATTTTGTTGAGGGGTGCGTGGAGCGGAGAAGTTGTGATCTATACCATGGTTACCACAATATTCTTCAAATAAGTGATTTTCAAACTCACCTCCATGGTCGCTTCTAATTGATACAATGTTTGTATTTAACTTATTTTGGGAAAGCTTAGCAAACCTTTCAAAAGTGGCGAATGTATCACTCTTACTTACTAAAAAGATAGTCCAACAAAATCTAGAAAAAATGTCCACTATTACGAACCCGTAATAGTTTCCTCCTAGACTTTTAATCCTAGACGGCCCAAACAAGTCCATATGTAGAAGTTCGAGAGGTCTCGTTGTTGAAACGATCTTTTTGGATTTAAATGAGATCCTCGTTTGCTTCCCTTTTTGACAAGCATCACAAAGGTGATCCTTGGTGAACTTTATTTTGGGAAGTCCTAAGACTAAGTCTTTTGAGACTACTTTATTTAGTAAGTCAAAATTAACATGCTCTAAACGCCTATGCCATAGCCATGAGTCTTCACTCAATGTTATGAGGCATTTGTCGCTTGTTAACGATACTTCATTTAAGTCAAGCATATATACGTTGTTTACTCTAAAACCATTAAACATATTCTTCTTGTCATTATCATGCACAATTTTGCAACACTCTTTTGAAAATGATACATTGTATCCTTTGTCGCATAATTGGCTAATGCTAAGCAGATTATGTTTAAGGCCCTCGACAAGCAACACGTCGGAAGTCGTAGTGGAAGAGGGGTTACCTACACTACCTTTACCTAGTATTGCTCCACGGTTGTTATCACCATAAGTTACATACCCTTTCTTCTTAGCCACAAAGTCTATGAATAAGGATATGTCTCCAGACATGTGTCTTGAGCATCCACTGTCGAGAACCCATCTTCTCTCGGTGGTCTCGACACATTTTACCTGCTTTTTCTTATTTTTCTGATGTGCGGAAAGGCATAGATTCACGGACTCTTCTTCATCACTAGAGCTTTCATCAGAGAAGGAAGAGTTGCTATCGCTTTCCCAAGCTATATACACTTTCCTTAGCTTTGATGATTTCTTGTATGACTTTGATGATTCCTTTTCCTTTGCCTTTTTGTTCATCGGACAGTCCGGTTTGTAATGACCGGGCTTTCCACACTTGTAGCACGTCCCTCTAGTCTTTTTACCTTTTGAGTCATCATCTTTGGAGTACCTCGATTGTTTCCAGAAGTTTACCAAGTTCTTCTCGGAATGTTGGATGTCGTTCTTTCTCACGTAACGGTTGTACCCTTTAACGAACAGCCCCATATCTTCGCTCTTGTGCTCTTATTCTTCGTCGCTTGAGGAATAATCACTTTGCTATTTTGCTTGAGACTTCGAGGAGGAAGTCTTAAGAGCTATCGATTTCTTTTCACTCACCTTCATTTTGTCTTTCTTTTCCTTCTTCTGCGTTGGTCTAGGCTCAAGAGTACCTGTTCATGCTCTTGTAGTTTGCCAAACAATGTTGTCAAGTCTAATAAGGTAAGATCATGTGCTTCTTTGATGGCGGTCACTTTCGACTGCCATTCCCTGTTAAGACATCTCAAGATCTTATTAGTAGCAACATCATTGGAAACAAGCCTACCTAATGAATGTAAACGATTGATGAGATGAGTAAATCTCTTTTGCATGTCAGCAATGGTTTCCCCTTGCTCCATGAAAAAGAGATCAAACTCTTGTGTTAATGTGTTGATTCTAGCCAACTTTCGTCCCTTCATGGGAGATTTGTAGTGAGTCCCACATGGCATTAGCAGTAGGACAATGGGATACACGATAGTATTCATCTACAACTAATGAGGAGATTAAGATATTTTTGCCTTTCCAATCATAATTGTATTTTCTCTCATCGTTATTGGTCCATTGTGCTTTGGGCTTTGGCACCACCACATTATCCGCATTGGTCATAGTAATTTCTATTGGACCATTGAGGATAACGTTCCATATTTTTCTATCTATGGAGTTTATGTGCACCTGCATACAGTCTTTCCAATAACTATAATTTTCACCGTTGAAAACGGGAGCTGTATTGTAAGCCCCATTAGGTTCGTTAGCCATTTTCTATCAACGTTGTATTTGAAGCACCGAGTAACCGGAGCTCTGGATACCACTTGTTAGACTATGGCACGGATCTTGAAGGGGGGTTGAATAGATCCCAATTAAATTTTGAGTCGGCGCTACCAATTAAAAATTGGTTTGAAAATATGTTTTAAGTGCGGAAGAGGCCGAGGAAAATATAGTCTAAAACGAACGGTTATTGGAAAACCGGATATGCGTTAAGCCTTTGGATTAATGACAATATGGAAAAGAGAATCACAACACTAATCACACTTATCAATGATCTAATTCACTTGTTAGGATTCCTAGTTCCAATTATTTAAAGAGCAAACCAAAACTAGATACACAAATAAGCTAAGTTTGGTTTAGGCAATTTGTCAAACACTTGGTGTGCAAAAACACTCCAAGTGATATTTATGTTGAGTAAGTGATTCCAACTAGTCTAGTACAATGTCTTATTGTACTTTGGATTCAACAACAGAGTTTCAATCTCTTTCTCAATTGATATCACAGTTTGACAATAGTGCTTATACTAAAATCTCTTATTTTTAAGCTAAAACGAAAATGCTGAAAAATAGAGAAGACAAGTATTTGGTGAGGCAGTCCCCCCGTCGTCCTCGCTTCGGGGTACGTTTGCCCTCAATTCTAAAACTAGAATTAAGATAGATTTAATAGATATCACCTGTTGAATGTAACAGTTTATACAAGGATTAAACAGCAAAAATACAACAGAATTCTCAAGACGTTGAATGTTGCTTCCACTCCTTGCCCCTTGATTCAAGATGAATCAAGTCCTTCGATCGTTGTTGATAAACCTCTTATTCCAGCCACCTTATTGAATACCCCTTAGTTCTTCAAACCTTCGGCCCGACTGATCTCAACTACAACGAATCAAACCCGATATCTTCCCCTCAAAATCACTGAATCCGCTACTAGACTGTTGAAGAACACCTCTTCACAATCACATTCGCTCAGCTGACCCTTGATGAAGAATCTCGTCAAAAAACCCCCCCAAAAATCAAACCAATCTTGGAGGATAAAACCCTAACGGTTTTGTTCAAGAAAGAACCTATCACAAGCTTTAACCCGAACTAGATTACCCAATCTAAGCTTCGAACCTTATCACCTTTAATCACTCACAATGCACTTCAAAAATGGCTGTGTGTAATTGATGTGTTGTGAGATGTTGATGATGAAGATGATGAATCTTGGACACCTATTTCACTCTTTTTTATTCTTGAACACATGAATTAGTTTTTATCAAATGTTGTTTTGACATAAGTAGTTGGACTTGTATATATAGTACCAGACCAACCTAGGACATAACAGCTTTTCAAATAATAGAGGGAGTCATTTAAAAACAGCATTTCCGCGCGAACGGTCGACCACAGCAGGTCTGTGCATCGATGCATAGTCTGCTCTTTTGGAACTCTGCAAAATGTAACAGTATGCGTCGACCATACAGTCGGCGTGCGCTAACCCGTTGAAGAGTAATTTCTTTATGCGCCGACCCTATGGTCGACTCAAGCCTTCATGCGCTGACCAGTGGAAAAACATACTGATGTATGTGCCGACCCTATGGTCGACTCATACCCTGCAAACCTGCAAAAACTGAGATTCTTGGGGTTTTTCATGCGTTTTGTCACGACCATATTTTATCCACACATATTGTATTAACTATAACAGTTTTTAGATAAATGTAAAAGGATACGGTGGGTGATATGTTGCATTTGTTTGGTAGAGGTAGAATTTACAGTTGCCAATTCATACATGGTTGTAATTCGTCATCATCGGAACCTATATCAAGTGATGTATGCAAACTCGTGTGGTGTATGGCGGTTTGCCCTCACAGGAAAGGCCTTAAGTAAAGACTTGGCTTCCAAAGTGCATGAAAGTCAACATATGAAGGTATGAGGTTTGACTTTTAGGAAAATGATGTTTTGGTTGGTTTGAGTGTATGAACACCTTCTACGCAATGTTTATAGATTGTGTAAATGGTTTTGAGTGGCTTGGAAGTGGTGGAAATGAGTTTGGGCAGAGTTTTGCTCAAGACAGATTTTTAGTGAAAACTTTGGAATTTTTGAAGAATGAAGTTTTTGAGAAAATGAGTGAGAGTTGAGAACTGTGATTTATATTGTTTTTTGAGAGTGCTCTGGTGTGTCTAACATCATAGAGATTACCTCTATTTATAGTGAAAATGAAGGTGAGGGCAGATTTGGATTTTGCCACTTTTGGAGGGAGATTATGAAATCTTGAATGAATCTTGCCAAGATCTTTGTGGAAGCTTTACATATCAGCTCCATGGGCAAATGCTGAGCAGAAATCAAGTGATATGGGAGAGATGGGATAGCTGAAGTGAGTCTAGGAAGATAGGGGACTGCAGATGCCCAAAAGTTTCTCTTTCATGGCTTTTAATGATTATTTTAATGACCACTTGCTCCAAGTTGCACAAGCCCTCCAATTCTTCATTTCTTCTGGTGTTTGCATCATCCAAGCTTCATAATATCAGAAAAGAACAAGATCCAATGGCTGAGGGTAGCCCAAGTTGATGAATTCTGAATTTTGAAAAGTGTTGGATTGGTGATCTCAAGTGTGGCAGCCCTAACTTTCTGCTCACACATGCTATTGAGGAGTTCTACCACAATTTAGAAATCCCTCAAGTAGCTCTATAACTTTCATGTTTTTGAGATTTCCAAATTCTAGGTGGAACTAGGTTGAAAAACCCCTCCAAGTTGCTGAAAAAACCTACTTAAAAGGCCAAATGACTTAGAAATTTTTTAAGTTATTTCCCTTCTTGAAATGAATTTTGTCATAACTCCAACTCTATGCATTTTTTGATCATGGACCACTTTGAGACTTTTGTAGGACTTGTCAAGAGCTTTTCAATGAGCTTTGAACCACTTCATTTGGATGTGTGGTTGAGGAGTTATAGTCTTGCCCCTTTCAAAACCCTAATTCTCGATTTTTGCAATTACTTCCTAACCCTTGATCCAATGGTCATGAAATTTTATGGGAAGGTGTAATATTACACAAGGAAAATTTTTTATTCACATCTTGAAGTCAAATTCCTTATTGTTGGAGAGTTGACTTTTCGGTCAACCGTACGATCAATCGATGACTATCGGACCGTCTGTTCATGCTCTGGACCTTTTGAGGCCTTGAAACTCTTTGGATAGACTTTACTAAGCCATAGGAACTTAAGGGACCAGGATCCCACCATTGAAACACTTTTTAAATCAAAAGTCAAACTACAGTAGACTTTTCCTGATCGAAAACCGTAATCGGGCGCCTTGAACTGCACTGTTCTCAATTCTTGGGTGACCACCTCAAATTGAATTCATACTTGACCCAATTTAGTATTCTTGATCTTGTTTATAGTTGAATCAATCCAAAACATTGATTGATCACCCCATCGAAGCCTCGATTATGACGGTACGGAACACTGATTCATCTGTATCTTGACAAAGATAAATTTGAAATGGGTTAAGGTTAGTTAATCAAATGAATATGATCCTAAAATGATGATGAGGATCTAAGGGGTCAAAATTTGGGGTGCAACAGATGCCCCTATTTAAATATCTTCACTAGATGGCAATGAGAGATGATAATCCTCATAGAATCATAGTGAAAGGTATTTAAATATAGCAAACCAGAAATTTTGTCCCTTAGATACGATGGTATGCAAAAGGACAAATGTGAATATGCCATGAATCTAAATGATGCTTTATGATGCTTGAATGCAAGACGAATGCAGAAACACGAGCAAGAATAAACGAACGACAGGACAACGAGTAACCACTCACAAGGGACCCAACTGACTGGGGAAAGATTCAAGGCGAAGTAAGAAAGATAGTTCAATCATGACCAAAAATGCTTGTTCAAGGGAATCTTTCACACAGGGGACACAAATTCCAACAGAGAAAACACATCTTCACTGGGGAAAGGAGGCACAAACTTCACTGGGGATAACCAGATGAGGAAGCCCAACGGGGAAGAAGGCAATTCTTCATTGGGGAAACGAAAGAAAAGAAACGCAAACCACACTAGGGAAGAAACCCACTGGGGAAAATTTTACTAGGGAACAAATCCACTGGGGAAGCACAACTTCACCGGGGGGAAAAGACGAAACGGAGACATGAACCTCACTGGGGATAACCATATGAGAAATTCCTATAACGAAGAGTTCAAACGGGATCTTCAAAAAAAGGTTAGAAACAAGACCGGACGCGCTGGGGAGATTAGTATCCACTAGTTCTCCGAGACTCGAATGGGAAAGCAAAAGCTTCGATGGGGAAACCCGTGACGACTAGAGCAACAAATAGTTTCAACTAGTGTTAGTTTCCGCCAGACTTACTGGGGAGGATGGTGACGACCAAATCAAAGTTCGGTTCCCAAAAAGTGCTAAATACCACTAGACTTCCTGGGGGATATGGTGACGAACAAAAATAAGTTCCAATTACAATTGGGAATTCGAAGCAATATTGATAAAACACCAGGACTTCGGCTAGGGGAATTGGTAACAACCGACTAATAACTATCAGTTTTCAAGCAATGCTAGTAACTATTGGATTTAGAAAGAACTGGATTTTCAAAGAGTTTGGTGACGACCAGGTCTGCAAACAGGAAGCATAAATATATCCCTCAATACTTTAGGAACAAAAACTAATATCCTCAAAACATTAGGATACAGCAGAGATACAACCCTCAACACATTAGGATTGGACGAAGACCCTCAAAACTTTAGGATCAAAAACTAATACCCTCAAAACATTAGGATATAGAACATTTCATACAAATGCAACCATTTTAGTGTCTGGGAACTTCTGAACTCATGATCCAAAGTATACATCTCCAAAGGTACGAAACCTGAGCTTGGGATGGCAACGAACATCTTCCAAAGGTACAAAACCTGAGCTTGGGATGGTAAGAATCGTGACTTAGTTTGGACTGATACACAACCAAATTGTCAGTATATGTTGTCCATGGATTTTCATGATGTCAATTACCAATGGGCCTTACTTGAAATATGATTGGTCACCACCAAATTACTTATATCAGTATCCACTGGATTTTTAAACAATGTTGGTTACAACCGTGCATCAACGTCTTTAAGATAAACTTCTCAAATGAGACCGCCATTTATTGTTGGGGTGATAAGCTTCTCTAAAGAGACTTCCACTTATTTGTTGAAGACGATTGAACTTCTCCGAAGAGACTGCGATTTATCGTTGAAGATGATTAAACTTCTCCGAAGAGACTGCCATTTATCGTTGAATACGAATAAGCTTCTCCGAAGAGACTGCCACTTATTGTTGATGAAGGTTAAGCTTCTCCCAAGAGATTGCCACTCACCGTTGAAGGCGATTAAACTTCTCCAAAGAGACTGCCATTTATCGTTGATGAAGTTTAAGCTTCTCCCAAGAGATTACCACTAACCGTTGAAGACGATTAAACTTCTCCGAAGAGACTACCATTTATCGGTGAATATGGCTAAGCTTCTCCAAAGAGATTGCCACTCACTGTTGAAGACGATTAAACTTCTCCGAAGAGAATGCCATTTACCGTTGATGAAGGTTGAGCTTATCCCAAGAGTTTGCCACTCACCGCTGAAGACGATTAAACTTCTCCGAAGAGACTTCCATTTATCGTTGAATATGGTTAAGCTTCTCCCAAGAGATTTCCACTTACCGCTGAGGACGATTAAACTTCTCCAGAAGATACTGCCATTTCTCGTTGAATATGGTTAAGCTTCTACCAAGAGATTGCTACTCACCGTTGAAGACGATTAAACTTCTTCGAAGAGACTGCCATTTATCGTTGATGAAGGTTGAGTTTTTCCCAAGAGATTGCCACTCACTGCTGAAGACGATTAAACTTCTCCGAAGAGACTGCAATTTATTGTTGATGAAGGTTAAACTTCTCCCAAGAGATTACCACTCACCACTGAAGGCGATTAAACTTCTCCGAAGAGACTGCCATTTATCGTTGATGAAGGTTGAGCTTCTCCCAAGAGATTGCCACTCACCGCTAAAGACGATTATACTTCTCCGAAGAGACTGCCATTTATCGTTGATGAAGGTTAAGCTTCTCCCAAGATATTGCCACTCACCGCTGAAGACGATTAAACTTCTCCGAAGAGACTGCCATTTATCGTTGAATATGGTTAAGCTTCTCCCAAGAGATTGCCATTCACCGTTGAAGACAATTAAACTTCTCCGAAGAGACTGCCATTTATCGTTGATGAAGGTTGAGCTTCTCCCAAGAGATTGCCACTCACCGCTGAAGACGATTAAACTTCTCCTAAGAGACTTCCATTTATTATTGAATATGGTTAAGCTTCTCCCAAGAGATTGCCACTTACCACTGAGGACGATTGAACTTCTCCGAAGAGACCGCCATTTGTCGTTGAATATGGTTAAGCTTCTCCCAAGAGATTGCCACTCACCGTTGAAGACGATTAAACTTCTTCGAAGAGACTGCCATTTATTGTTGATGAAGATTGAGCTTCTCCCAAGATATTGCCACTCACCGCTGAAGACGATTAAACTTCTCCGAAGAGACTGCAATTTATTGTTGATGAAGGTTAAGCTTCTCCCAAGAGATTGCCACTCACCGCTGAAGACGATTAAACTTCTCCTAAGAGACTGCCATTTATTGTTTATGAAGGTTGAGCTTCTCCCAAGAGATTTCCTCTCACCGCTGAAGACGATTAAACTTCTCCGAAGAGACTGTCATTTATCGTTGATGAAGGTTAAGCTTCTCCCAAGAGATTGCCACTCACCGCTGAAGACGATTAAACTTCCCCGAAGAGACTGCCATTTATCGTTGATGAAGGTTAAGCTTCTCCCAAGAGATTGCCACTCACCGCTGAAGACGATTAAACTTCTCTGAAGAGACTGCCATTTATCGTTGATGAAGGTTGAGCTTCTCCCAAGAGATTGCCACTCACCGTTGAAGACGATGAAACTTCTCCGAAGAGACTGCCATTTATCGTTGATGAAGGTTAAGCTTCTCCCAAGAGATTGCCACTCACCGCTGAAGACGATTAAACTTCTCTGAAGAGACTGCCATTTATCGTTGATGAAGGTTAAGCTTTTCCCAAGAGATTGCCACTCACCGTTGAAGACGAATAAGCTTCTCTACAGAGACTACCACTTATCTGTATTGCTATGTAAGATGTTCTTCTTGATAGATATAGTGCAAAATAAATGCACGTCGAGGTAGGTTTGGCGACCGACAGGGGCCAAAGTTCAATCTAGAATGTAGCTAGAAATAAAATGTCAAACAAGACTTCAACCATTGAGAAATAAACTCAAATGGTGACTCACCTTATCCAATCATGAAAAAGATAACTAAAGTAACCATCATCCACGAGGATTAAACTCTGTGGGGATTTTAGAAAGGATGGACGTTTTATGCTTAAGGGCTGACAACTCTATTAGAGAGAGACAACACACCCAATCACTGAGGAGAGAACCAAAGTGAAATAGGAACAGGTAAAAACCAGAGATAGCAACAATGCACATATGCTATGCATATGCTTTATGCCATGCTTATGTTTATGCTGACAAAACAGACAAAACAAAACTGGAGATGAAATAAAACATCTCGACATGGAGACCCAACTAACTTCACCAAAATTGGACATCAAAGGGATGATCATGAAGAAAAACAAATCCACTTCAAGGTTACCACCTTCTTTGGTAGAGAGTAATCCACACAGGACATAATATCATGACTTCACTTGGATTGCCATCATGAATTTGAATTATTTGCTGACGGAAAATCACATCGAGAGGTTCCCAGATCAACTGAAGTAACAACTTAACTGGAGAGTTTGGAAAAAGGTACCATGAGAACAAAATATTTATGCCCCATTATGATAATAACCCTCCTCAAGTGAACAACAGCTCTTGCGACGAACAGTCTTCAAACCTTTCATGCCCCAGTTTACACGGTCGGTGAGAAGAAGTCATAAGGATGCTTTTACAAAAGAATTGGCGTAAAGATGCTTCAATGTCTTCAAACCCTTAGAGAGATTTACAAATATCGACGTGATTGCCCCAGTTTAACGGTGCTTGCACCACAAAATCTTCGGACTGTGGAAGTAATGACTAGGGAACAAACTTGCCCCTGCTAGCTGGTAACTGCAAAAGATTTACCCCAGACTAAACTATTCGTTGAGAGCTTCATCTGGTCTCGACCTGGTTGGCTCTAATTAGCTGAACGTTGCAACAATGATTAACAAATCCTTCAAATTGGTTGCCCTAGGATGAGCTTCCTTTATCAAGTCAATTTCCCTAGCTGACATCGTTTGTTGGGATTCCTTTGACATCAGATCGTCTTGCACGCAATGCTCTTCATTAAAAATTGGCAATTTTCAATGTAAAATTCATGCAATCTTTTGAAAACATTTTTGATGAAACACACACGGCGAAGTGATCAAAGTGAAAGTGATCCAATCATTTAGAAATGATGGATAAAGTGATTAACAAACATCAAAGATCATTAGGAGTCAGGTTATCCAACCTTGCTGTAATATGCTTTCAAAACAACCTTTCCTAAATTAGGTCTTTTAAGGGTTGTAACGTGGCCTGGTTCACGGTTCATGAAACAAAGGATAAAGGCTCAAAGTTATTTGTCCCACCCACTCTCCATGATGAACTCCAATCCTACACTCAGTTAACTCAAATTATACATTCAGGTTCTTAAAAAATTGAACTGATGATAGTTGGCGATGGTTCACAAACCTAGGGTAGTCACAACTCCCTTACAGTATTTGATAGCTTTTTGCTATTTGAGGATAAGAGTGATAACTCTTACAGAGTTCCTCTCTTTTGTTTATCCCTGACTTTTGTCTGAACTTCTTTGTTCGGTTATACAGTCAATGGGATGCCCCATTTTTGCCTAAGTCTCCTTCATAGGTTTTGACTTAGCGGGCTTTTTTTCTTTTTTTCACTTTTCTTCTTTTTTTTCTTTTGGGAAAGGAGGTGACTACCTAATTTAATGGATATGGTGAACCATCATCGTCTTTTAAACTTCGACACTTGCTTGTTGTGTGCGAAGAAAAACCTGAGTGCACCACCTTTATATGAAAAGTGTCTTGTATGCACATATCTTCAAGTTAACTGAGAACTACCCGCCCCAGGTTTGAAATTTAAGGTTTTTGTTTTTGTAAAGAAAGAAAACTCCTACTTCTAGGCTCGATGGGGTTAACGAGGGATTATCTTCCTTATTACTCCAGTGTTTAGGGATTGAAACAATGCCTTACATCATCGGCAAAGTTAAATTAGAAGCATATCAACAACAGTTATGGATATAGTTTTCATCATCCTCCCCAATCTTTGCTTTAAACAACAGTTTAGTAAAGAAAAGAATTTTTTTTCATTTTTCGTCATCTCATAACAATAAAAGGAAAGAGAAAGAGTGAAACGAATGGACTTAATCAAAAGATGCACAAACATTTCATTAATCTTGCCAATTCAAAATGAACAACAACTTACAAGTAATTCAAATGCAAAGAAAACACAACAAAATGTTGAAACAGTCTATAGCTGCCAGCCTTAGGGAATTAAAATTGATAAGACAAATTTCAAATTTCAGGCCTTATGCGGGGAAACACCTTCAACAACCACATGCTCCTTGTGATATAAAATTATGAGGGGTCTCACGGGTCCTTTTCCTTTGGATTTTAGAATCATGGCATTGTCATTTGATTTATCCTCCTGAGGTTTCAGCAACTCCTTCAATCTTAGTTTAAAACCCTTACACTCTTCAACTAGGTGCCCTGTTGTCCCAGTATGGTATCCGCATTCTACTTCTGGGTAGTCTTCTTCGAAGATCAAGTGTTTGTCAATGATCAGCTCTTGTACAAGATGACCTAATGCTATACATGCATCTAAGTTGTGTCCTTCAGCTCCATTGTGAAATTCACGGTTCAGGTTCGCATTATGCCATGGTCCTGGCACAGGATTGGATAATCGCGGAGTCACTAGTGAGTTCTGAATCAGTAGTGGGTAAAGTTTACTTAACGGTACTGGAGTTGGTTTACCGCGAGTCTTATTTTTCCTGACATGATTCTTCTTGTTCAATCTCCGATTTTGAGAGCCTTGAGGAGGAACAAACACCGACTGGTGAGAGACTTCAGTTGAATGCCCCAGTACCCCAATATGATAATCCCATTTAGCGTTGGTATCAAAGCTCAGAGGGTAAGGGGGAATTACTGGTTTCATCTCCTTTGGTGTTATCGATCCTTCTTAGATCAAGTCTGGCAATATCTGATCGTATGACATTGGAAACAAACTCTCTGGTTTCTTCGGTCTTTGTTGGGCGTGTTGACGTGATTGACAATTATTTGGTCGTTGATACCGAGGATGCCCTTGAGTTGGAGGAACCGTCGGATATAATTCATCCCTAGTTTCTCTGGACGTTGTTGCACCCCAAAATTTGCTCAACTTTTCTTTACCTAGCTTGTGTTTCATTTCATTCACATTAGCATTATCATTTGCATTTCATTGACATGTATGCAGGAGATCAAGAGGTATGATTACCAATCAAGGGCTACACAAGACTATGAAGCTAGCTAAGAAGGTTATTCAGGTGCTCAAGGGTTGATATCCTTGTCAGAGAAGTTAAAAGATCCTCAGAGAGAGTGATTGAAGCCAAGAGGGTGTGTCTCCTAACTTGAGAGTTGTGGGAAGTCATCAGATGATTCTGAAGCCATGAAGTTAGACTTGAGGTCTTGAGAGAGCTCATGAGAAGTGTTTAAGATCACTTTGAGGCCTAGACAAGTCATTGTGCAAGATTGAGAAGCCTCAGCCTTGAGTGGTGCAAGTAGGGTTTGACTGGGTCAACCCTAAGTCAACTGATGATTTAAAGAAGGTTGAGACCTAATCCAAGAGCCATGTGATCATGGATTGATGCATTGAGATGCTATAAGGATGAT
This sequence comes from Lathyrus sativus, assembly GCA_963859935.3. Taxonomy (NCBI): domain Eukaryota; kingdom Viridiplantae; phylum Streptophyta; class Magnoliopsida; order Fabales; family Fabaceae; genus Lathyrus; species Lathyrus sativus. The sequence continues at coordinate 484,331,495 of OZ012737.1, forward strand.
TCCAAGGTCAACTCATCATGATTGAAGAGTTTGAGAAGTTTCAAGCTAGGGTTTCTAAGGCTTCACAGTGTAAAATCCCCTAGTTTGACCCCTATCTTCAAGGCAGTTTAGCTCAATATGGGATTGTCATATCATCTTGCCCCCAACATTAATGTTATAGAACATGATATTAGATTTAATTTGAGTGCTAGAAGTCCTTGATAGGATTTGTAGAACTCAAGTTATGACTTTGGCAAGTTACAGGTCATCTGAGGTATGTGAATTTGGAGTTTGAAAGTTGTCCAACTTGCATGAAACTTTTAGCCTAGAAGGATGATTCCTATGAACTTTTGGTCAACATGAATGTTGTTCCTTATTCTCTTATATTTCTAGATAGTACTGGAAGTCCTTGATAGGATTTGTAGAACTCAAGTTATGGCTTTGACAAGTCAAGGGCATTTTGGTCATTTGGAGATTATAGGTCATTTCAAGCATAAGGCCATAACTCCTATTTGCAAGCTTCAAATGGGAAAATATTCAACATCAAACTTGTCCAAAATGATGTTTTAAGGCTATTCAAGAGGTCATGAGAGGTTGTAATTGCTTGTAGCTCAATATCACAAAAATGACCTAAAATAAGGATGATTTTCAAATGAACCAAAGTTGGAAATTGGTATTTTTGATCTACATGTCCAAACCAAGGCATGTAATATGTCATTTTGATTCTAAAACACATTTTAAGATCATTGACATTGCCACAATTTTGACTTGAGGTTTAATTTGTCGACTTGCTTTGAAAAGTAGTTACTTACATCATAAGTAACATTTGCCAAACCAAAATTCAAGGCATGACCAAGACCCCTTTCAATCCAAACACATCCAAAATACCATTAGGGGAGAAATTGAAAGGGAATGAGGGTGAATACAAGCTGCTAGCAGAATTGGTATGACAATGGCATGAGATTGAAATTTCCATGAAGTGAGATATTGAATTTCTCATTAGAAGGATCTAGAGCTTTCTAGATCATCCATACATGGCCTATATATTGAATAGAGTTGGTTCAGATTGAAGGTTGGTGATAATTGAAGAAGAGAATAGAGATTAAGTGTGAAAAATTCTTGTTTGCAACTGAATTCGGTTACACCATTTTCTTCACTTTCCATCCATTTTCTTGATTGCAATCACTTCCATGGATGCTAGTGAATGATTCTAGATCATAATCAAGGCAAATTCGTGGCTGAATAGTGTTCTTGATCTCAGATTTTGTCACCTGCAACTCAGAATTGGTTCCAAGAATCCAGAGCATTTCCATCCATTTCATTGCATACAGAAGCTTGGAATTGATTCATTGAAGGAGTCTGGAGCATTTGAGAGCTTGATTTGAAGGTTTACTACTTCTGTGCACACGAAATTCTCAGGTTAGTAAATTTCAATCTCCAGCTTGAATTAGGTAGAATTAGGAGGAATTAGGATGTTAGATGCATTGTGGATTGATGTAGGAAGGTTTATGGATCATTAACTTGAGAGTTAGTGACCAATTAGGGTTGTTACCATTTTCGGGTGAGATGTTGTTCATGCGAATCTTGAGGATTTAGATTGAATTAAGGGCATGAATGGATACCTTGTGAGATTTAGGACAAGATTCATCAAGGAATCGTGGCCTATGGTGGACTCTATGGCAAGTTAGGATTGTGAGATGATGACCGGAGAATGTCACCGGCGGTGACTATGGCATGCAGGTGACCTGAGTTTCAGGGATTCAAATTGGGGAAGATGATCCCAGAGCCATTGGATCATAGTTGGACTTTGACTGAAGACCCCATCCAACGGCCACGCGTGCATGAAATTTGTGAAGGACTCTGAATCAAATGAAACACTGTGTTTCATTTAAGTTGTGGTTTTGGGCTTAAGTCATAATTGATAACCACACCCCCTTTTTGGCCCAGTCTGGGAAATGAACTGAATGACCTTGCTATCTACACCACGCGTGTGTTTATTTTCCTTGGATTTTCTTTTATTTTCCACTTTATTCATGGTTAGTGATTAATTCATAAAAAATGGAAAAATAACTCAATTGATCCCATTCTTTTTGCATTGGATTCATGATTGAATCTAGTATTCTTTTAGATAAAAAATATTATTATTTCATGCATTTTCTGATTTTATGGGAATTTTTACATTTTAATTGATATTAAAATAATCATGTTTGATGCTTGATTTTGTTGAATTTGGTTTGATCATGTGATGATGATTTTGGCCTTGATTTTTTGTGAGTAATTAGCATAGATATGCATGCTCCCCATAGATTTTTCTCACATTTTTGTGATGAATGTAAGTGGTAGTTTAGGTTGAAACCTTTAAGATCTCCATTTTTAGGGTTTGTGGTTGATACCTTTGGATTTAGGATTTAATATTAGGACTTAATAGATGATTTAGTCCCTGGTTTTTGTAGGATGGTTTCATGATTGAATTAGGATCCCTTAGGAATTTTTGTAGGAATTTTCAAGGTAGTTTTCTATTTTTTGTTTGATTTTAGTTTAGATACTAACTTTAGATGATTCTAATGCACTAATTCAACTAGAATGACTTATTTAGTTCCCTTAGATTAGGGTTTTGTCTCTCTTGCTCTTGGATGATGTTGAAGACAAATTGAAGATGCAATGGATTGCTTGAAGAAGCTTGGATGTGAAGATCTTCCCTTCTTTTGGTGTAGTATTGATTAGGTATTAAGATTAGGGTTTTATAGGCAGAGCTTCTAGATAGATTATCTTCCTTCATAAACATGGAACATGTTGATCAATTCCATTCTTCCATATGATGTAAGGTCCCCTTGTAAAGGCCTCATCCCTCCTTTGGTAGGATGTGTGGCTCTTTACAAGTTGGTAGAACCTTTGAGGGTCCCTTTCTCTGATGATAAGATGCTTAGTGGTGACCTTTGGTCTTCACTCTGCTACCAATCATCCAAACTTTACTCTTGATGGATGCATCTTTCTCCCTTGTTAGAGGATGGAGTTCCTTGCTTGAAGAAGATTGAAGGATGAAGTTGATACTTCTTTGTGTTTGAAGATTACTCTGAGAAGCTGAAGCTTGTAGATGAAGAGGAACAAGTTGATACTGGTAAAGAGGAGAGAGCTGAAGCTTGAAGACCAAGTTGACACTTGTGAAAAAGATCAAAGTGAGATTGAGTGAAGAGCTGAGGCTTGAGGAATAAAGGATAAGTTGATACTTATGTTGATGCACTGAGTCCCTGAAAGAACAAGTTGATACTTGTAGTTAGGAGTGAAGCCTGAAGGTGGAATTTACTGGAGAGCTGAAGCTTGAAGAAGAAAGAATAAGTTGATACTTATGTTTGATGGGTTAGAAGCTTGGAGAAGCAAGTTGACACTTGCTATTGAAGATGATAGCTTTGAAGAGCAGTTGAAGTCTGAAGATTGAACTGCTGCCAGAGGAAGGCTTTACTGTGGGAGCTGTTGATCTGCTTTCTTTCTTGTTTGTTTGCTTTCTGTGCAACTGTATTGATGTGACTTGTTTGATTTGCTTGATGCATTAGAATAAGTTCATATTTAGACTGACTTAAGCTAGGAGCATGATTGCACTAGAGGTTGAGTTGCTCCTTCTGCTTGTATTTTTACTGTATGGCTTTGCTTGCGGGTATTCGGTAGAGCCCAGTTCCCTTGCCTATGTGGTTTGTGTTTGCTTGATGGCATTTTTTATTTCATTTCTGTATGATTGCAGTTATTCATATCTGGCTTGAGGTTGAGATGAGCTTGTGGAGGCTGATGCCTCACACACATTTCCTCCCTCACTTGCATTGCATGCATTTTACAGTTGTTTACTGTTTACTGTTTAAGCTGATGCTTTATCTGTTTCTGTTTATCATTGACATGATCCCCTAGGAATCTCACTTCCTTTGATAAGGAAGTGATGATAGAAATTTAGGTTGAAACCTATGCATGATAACTTCTAGGAGTTCCCTGTTTCAAACCTCAACCATAGGATGAATACTTGGCATGACAACATTAGGACTTGATAGTAGCCCCTTAGTTGAGCCTGTTCTCTCTTCTCATCTCAAAACAAATTAAAATACAGTAATAAAGGTTAACTGACGTCATACGTTATGGGCCTTAAGCTACTTGAGAAAGAGTTGTTGGAGAGTTTCTTTTCAACAGCTTGGATGTTTAGTATGGTACCCTTTGGGTGACATGCGACGCATTCACTCTCAGGTCATAGTCTCTAGTGCGATATTAGTTGCAAACATCCATAAAAAACAGTTCTTCCGTAAAAGACAGAAAACAAACTTCAAACCTTTTTGCCCCGTGGGCCCATAATTCAAAGGAAGCTTTTCTGAAGAAAAGAGTGTCGTTAACTCCCAGTTCTACCGCAAACGGTAACGCCTAAGTCTCCAAGGGTCGAGCTGCGTACACCAAACTGCTGGAACTGTTTGTTAACCCTACTCGATAAAAACAGATGAATCTGAATTCCCGTAATCCGTATTATCCCGAACTACGTAAGCTCTGATCTCTCCTACCTGTTGAGAGTACGTAGGCACAATATCGATGTATTGGCGAGCCACCTTCCCCGTAACCCGTAGTTAGTCGAACTACGTTGACTCTGATTTCTCATTCTCTGATGAGAATACGTAGGCATAAAGCGCGACGCTTTGCCGAGTCATTTTCTTGTCTTTTTTAAGCCAGCCTTGATAGGTAGATAGATAAACCGACCCGTCCAATAAACACAACAAGCATGGATCCCATCGAGTACGATGGACGTGAGGGGTGCTAATACCTTCCCCTTGCGTAACCGACTCCCGAACCCAGACAATGGTTGCGATGACCTTGTCTTATACCTTTTCGTCAGGTTTTTCCGATTGTTTCCTTTCCCATTCTGAGGGATAAATAACGAAAGGTGGAGACTCTTCTGTTTTGCCGACACCTTATTTTTGCGGTAGCGACAGCTGGCGACTCTGCTGGGGACCTGATAGTTTCCTGGGATCCAACGTCCCTTATGCGAGTCAGTTTGGGGATCCAACGTCCCCTGCGAGAGTCCATCCTAGAGCTTGTATGATTACTCGTTGGGTTGTGTTTACTTATCGCATTTTATTTCCCGCACTTTATTTTCAGTATGATATGATTATCTGTACTGTTGTGGGAGGGGCATTCTGATGAGTGAGAAGTCAAACCCAGGCTTGAGTGTACCTAACATTAGTTGTGGAAATTAATGGGCGCGTGCTTGCTTTGCAGGCACTAGTGTCTCATGAAATCCACGCTCAGACGAGGTTCTCCTGGTTGACTTCTTTTTCAACCCTTTGGGTTGAGGGGGTTGTTGGTTTGGAGGATTGTCGACTCTGGGGACCGATCATTTGGGATTCACCGAGTGAGGCCGCTTCAGGAGATGGTGATGCCACACCTTCTGGGTATCGTATCACCCCTCTTGAATGTCTGTGACGCTAATGACCGCATAGGATGCCGAACTTGTGTCAGTTTAGGTCCATACCTGTGAGCAGGGTTGGGTTTGTTGCAGGACACCTTAACCTTCAGACCACCTGGTTTTCTTGACAATGAATCAGTTTTGTTGGTATCAGAGGTTCCCATCATCAGATGTTTGTTCTTGACAGAGCATATTTATTGTCCTGTATCAGAGGTCCTTATTTTTAGAGATGGTTGTTCGTGACAGAACAGAGTTATGGTTCTGTATCAGATGTCCTTATTTTCAGAGATATGTGTTCTTGACAGAGCAGAATTATGGTCTTGTGATAGAGGTCCTTATTATCAGATGTGTGTTTGTTCTTGACAGAGCAGATTTATGGTCCGATATCTGGGTTTTCTTCTCATCAGATCTATGGTTGTTCTTGACAGAGCAGTGTTGTGGTTTTGTTGATACAGAACCCTCACCTTCATATCTTCAACAGCACAGTTGCCTTGATCTCCTGCTGCATGATTGCATTTTACATTGCTTTGCATACTCATTTGCATTTCATTAACGTGTGTCTGTGTTGCAGGTACCGTTTCCCCCGATTCAGGTTTTCTTGCCTTCTGTTGTGCTGTTATGGGTTCTCTGAGGAAGACCGTGGCCTACAAACTCCCCACTCCTGATGTTGTTCAGCTGACTGGTTTGATTGCTTTGGCAGATGATTCTGTGAGAGAGGAATTCAGAAAGTCTTACGGTAAACTGCTCAGTTTGGTTCGTAAACCCTTTGTGTTTGAGTTGAATGGGTTGCACGCCCTACTGCAGTTCTACGATCCTCCGTTGAGATGCTTTACTTTCCAGGACTTTATTCTCGCACCCACACTAGAGGAGTATGTTGATTTGTTAGGTGTGCCTATCAAGAGTCAGATGTCCTTTGTTCATATGGATGCTGAGCCTAATTTGGCTAGTCTAGCTCCCTCACTTCATCTGGATGCCTCCGAGTTGGTTTTGTCTAGTTGGAACAAGGTTCCCGGTTTCTCCTTGCAGTTCTTAGTGGGAAAAGCTCAGCAGTGCGCCAAAGACGGTTGTTGGATCGTGTTTAACGCCATCCTCGCTCTGTGCATATATGGCATCATTCTGTTCCCCAATATGCCTGACTTCGTAGACTTCGACGCATTTCACATTTTTGCATCAGGGAATCCAGTCCCTACCTTGATAGGAGATGTCTATCACTCTGTCCACTACAAAAACAAGAACAGAAGGGGTAAGAATGTCTCGTGCTGTGTGCCCCTGCTCTATAGATGGCTTGATAGTCACCTACCCAAGAAGGGTCCCTTTGCTTCGTCTGCAGCCACAGCTGAATGGCCTGAGCGCCTGATGAGTCTGTCAGCGGAGAATATTGACTGGTTTGATAGAGATAGGTTGGGTACTGAGATTATAATCCATCTCTGCTGGTCCGACAGTTTGCTTATGCTTTGAGAGCTCCGCCGAAGGCTGAAGAGGTGCAGGAATCTCTGTACCTCACTGGTCTTATACAGGGGGATATGTTATCTAAGCTTTAGTGCGCTTGGAATGGTATCTGCAAGCGGGGAAAGTCGTTGCTGGGAAAAAGTAATAGCCAGGCCTACGCTCCATATGTGACTTGGATCAGAGCCAGAGCAGATGCTATAGGGATGTTGTTTCCTCCTGCCAAGCCAGAAAGCCCTCCAGTGATTGAAGAGCCTACCACCGTGCCTATTCAGTAGCATAATCAGGTGTTAGCTGAGAGAGATGAGCTGAAGAAGGCGAATGAAGAACTGGAGAAAGAATTGGCTCAACTCAGAAGCAAGAGAAGCGAAGTCGCCCATTCCTTCAAGAGGCAAACGAAGCCGGTGAACCAGTTAGGGACAGATTTGACTAAGCAGATAGCTGAGCGTAAGCGCTTGGGTCGAGACTTCAAAGTTGTTAATGACGTACTAGCTACTAAGAAGCAGCACTTGGATGAAGCGTACCGGAGAATATCCAAATTTAATCAGCACTGGAAGGCCACCCTAGCCAATGGGAAAGAACGGGAGGATAAGCTGAAGCAATAGATCTCCAAGCTGAAAGCCCAGGTGAAGGCTAGTGAGAAGAGGTTTGATGAAGAAACCACTCGCAGATATACCGCTGAAGGCCAGCTCAACAAGGCTCTTGCTAACCTGAAGGAGCGCAAGCTGACATTTGAATCCAAGAAGCGGAAGCTAGAAGATTGTTTCGGTGAAGGAGCATGGGAAGACTCAGTTGAAGGTCTCCAATACACCATTATGCAGAGAGAGTTACTCGTCGAAGGGTTACTCACTCGGCCTGATCATCCAGAAACGAGGAATTTGTTAGAAGAGTTTCGCGCCCGTGGCCGTGCTTGACTATTTGTAATCCTTTTGTGTTGATCATTGTTGTATGCTGACCATCACCAGGCTTGTTGGTTGAGGTCATGCTATTGACTCATCTTTTATTCAGTGACGTTGTGTACCGCCTTGATGGGCTTTCTTTATATATATGAGACGTTATTTCCATGACTGGACTCGGACTTCTTATTATCAGCACTGGCACTCAGGCACTAGGATCGGGGGAAATCTCCCTAACACACAGACACACGTTTGCATTTGCATGAAGCATTTGCATAACGAGCACTTTGTCGTTTTTTTCTAACCCTTCTATGTATACAGGTTGTTTCAGGTTGTTCCAGGATTGATCAGAGACCTATCCACCGCTATCCGACCAGAGCAAATCAAGCCAGAGTTATGGAGCAAGTGCAAACTGACGTTCAAGAACTCCGAGAAAGGATAGACCGCTTCATGGAGCTCATGCAAGTGGTCCCCAACGGCCAGGATCAGCTCAGAACATTGGTCCAGCCTCTGATTTCTAGGGTCGACAGCAATGGTGTACTCCATGGTGGGACTGTTCCAACCCCTCCACCTGTTGAAACTCCTCAGAATGGCGTCCCCGTGACCGGGGGGAATGGCGGTGCCAACGGTAATGTGATAGCTAACATGGGGCTCAATGGTAATACGGCTGGCGTCGGTAATGGGAATTTCGAAGCTAATGTCAATGTTGGACTGGACAGCGGCAATGCGGGTGTTGGAAATCTGTATGGGCCTCAGCCATGGTTAGAAGACCGTCAAGACGATATGTTCTTGCAGAGAGGTGCTGAAGGGGAGCTGACTGCTGAAGCACGTTTGAGGTTTAAGGCACTCGAGGACAAGGTGAGAAATTTCGAGAACCAGAACACCATGGGTGTTGATATGTCCAAGTTGGGACTGATTGCTGATTTCAAGGTGCCTCCCAAGTTCAAGGTCCCCGACTTTGAAAAGTACAAGGGCGCCACTTTCCCTCGCGTCCATTTGAGATCATATTACAGAAAAATGTCTGTTGCACCCCAAAATTTGACCAACATTTATTTGTTCATTGAGTATTTGGAAGTTGATACCTTCATCAGAAAGTTCAAGAGATCTTCAGAGGAAGTGTTTTGAAACCAGGGTTGTGTGCTTCACAGTTTGAAAGTTGCGGGTGCTCCTCAGATGATTCTGAGACTTTGAGAATGAACTTGATGTCTTGAGAAAGCTTATGAGATGCCTTGATAGCCTTCATGAAGCCCAGAGAAGTCATTATGTAAGAATTCAGAAGATTCAACCATGAATGGTAGAATTAGGGTTTTGACTGGGTCAACCCTAGACCAGCTGAAGATTTGGAGAAGGTTGAGACTTAATCCAAGGGCCATGAGATCATGGAATGATGCATAGAGATTATATAAAGATGATTCCTAGACCAACTCATCATGATTGAGGAGTTTGAGAAGTTTTGAGTTAGGGTTTCTGAGGATTGTCAGTGAAAAAACCCTAATTTGATCCCTATCTTCCAGGCAGTTTTAGCACTAGATGTGTTTGATATCTCATTTTCCCCACAACATGAATGTTGTAGAGCTTGTTCTAAGCTTTAATTTGAGTGGTGGAAGTCCTTGATAGGAGTTACAGAGCTCAAGTTATGGTTTTGACAAATTACAGGTCAGCAGAGGTGTGTGAATCTGGGTCCTTGAAAGTCACCCAACTTGCAGACAACTTTTGCCCTAGTAGGTTGATTCCTATGGTTTCTTGGTCAACATGAATGTTGAAGAGGATCTTCTTAGCTTTAATTTGAGTGGTAGAAGTCCTTGATTGGATTTGTGGAACTCAACTTATGGTTTGAACAAGGCAGGGGTATTTTGGTCATTTGTCAGTTATAGGTCATTTTAGCCAATGCCTAAAACTCCTATTTACAAGCCTCAAATGGAAAAACTCAAAACATGAAAGTTGCTCAAAATGTGATTTTAAGTCTAGAAAGAGGGTCACAAATTGTTGAAAAAGCTCATAGCACAAGATTCCATGATTGGTCAAAAATGAACTAAAAATGACTTATAACTTTGAAAAGTTGAAATTGAAAAGTGTTTTGGAAGATCTACAAATCCAAAATAGGTCATCCAATATATCATTTTGATTGGAAAAAACATTTTGAGAAGATTGGTTTAAATAGAATTTTCATTTGAGGCTTAAAAAATGGACTTCCTTTGGAAATTTCTTACTTGCATAAGAAGGCAATGTTGAAAAACCCTACATAAGCAACAAATGCACTTGTTTTTCACCCATCCTCATTCAATAACTCATATAAGGACATTTTGAGACCAAATTACCATGCATGAAGCAAGGGATATGAGATAACCAACTTCTCATTCAAGGAGAAATTCATGAAACTTCCACATCATTCTAGATGAATCTAGAGACTTCCATGGATTGTTATAAAAAGAGTGCATTATGGAGAGTCTAAGGTTGGTGAAAGTGGAGCCAAGTCAGAGGAGAGAGAGAGATACATAGCCATTGGAGAGATTTCTTCAAGTTGAAGCAAGTTGAGATATCTTGCACTACCAGCCATCTCCTCCATCACCATTGCAAACAGAATACTGAGAATCATTCAAGGACCATCTGCAAGCAATTCCAAGGCTGGGAACCACCTCTACACCACTGCACCATAACCCTTTGACAGGTTTCTTCTTCACTTTATACCTCCTTAATTATGCAGCTTCAATTAGTTTCTTAGGCATAGACATGATGTACTAGGCTAGATGATTCTTCCCCATGAGTTACAGCCTGTTCCATGAGGTTCCATGGCAGGTGTTTGAAACTTTGATTTTCAAGAACTATTAGTTTAGGGCATTTCAATCATCAAGAATTAGTGTGCATTAGTTAGGGTAATGTGTAGTGTATCTGTAAATCATTAGGTTGAAGTTTGGTGAAAGTTTGATAGCAGTTGAATGTGGTTGTACCCGGATCTTCAATCCTTCTGTTAGAACAATTTAGGGCGAGATGTGGAAAAGTGAACGTAGGGTTGTGTTCCCCTTGAGAAGTAGATGATTTTTCATTTTTATATCGTGGCAAGCCGTGGCGTGTAGAGGGAGTTAGAAGGGCTCGAAGTTGATGGCATGGAGGGAGAATTATGAGAACCTAGGGTTTGCATTGGGGACGATGAAGGTGAGACGTTGGATTCGTTCCAGGGATTGACCAATTCACTCAATCCGACGGCTGTGATCGCGCCTGAGAAAGAGAGGGAAAGTTTGAATTAACTAAAACGCCGCGTTTCATTTAGAGGGCGCTGGGCCCAGACTTTTATCCCCACCCCCCTTATTTGTTGGCCCAATCCATATAACTAGCGAGGAGTGCTATTCTGACCCCCCCTCCCTTTATTCATTTAATTTGTTTTAATTTTCTTTTTTAATATTTCTGTTTTGTTTAATTCATTAGAAAATGATAGAAAATGATTTTTAAATGCTTCTTTTTTTCATGAGTAGATTAAAATGAGTAGAAAATTATAAAAATAAAATTGAGATTTTATTTTTAGGTTTAATATTTTTAGTAGATTTTCCAATTCAATAGCTTTTTAATTGTTTCATTTTGATATTTGATTTTGTAGGAATTGTTTTAGTACTTTCCATTAATCTTTTTTACCCATTCTTTTTGGTGCAATTAGATGATTAGTCATACTTCCCCATAGGATTTTTTCTAGATTTTTTAGAATTGATCTTGATTAGTTTAATTAGGGTTGACTTAGGATAGTCTAATTAGGGTTTAGAATTGTGCATAGGTGATGATTCCTTTCTTTGATTGAGTTTTATCTTGATTTTTAGGTAGAAACCTTTGTAGATGTTATGAGTAGGTGTTGAGGACCCTTATGAATATTTGTTAAATTTTTTCCCCATTAGTTTAGTATTTTTAGGCATTTTCTGAAGTTGCCTGATGATTTGGTTTGTTCAGTGGGTTATCTGTTCATCTGTGGGGTTCATTCTGAGGAATTTGCTGAAGGGCTTGTGTTGCCTTGAGGATATTGATGGGGAGCATCATGAAGGGGAAGCTTGTAGATCAAGATGCAGAGACCCAGAGCTTGGCTGATGCCCTGTTGGTGAGGTTTGAGAGCCTGAAGTTTGAAGGAAGTTCATGGTACTTTCCTGAGGAAGGCACTATGAATGACTTTCATCCTTCCTTCTCACCTCTTTCTTAAGTATCCAATGATGTTGGAGCCAACTTGTGAGTTTAATTTCTCCTGAGGAGGAATGTAAACTGATCACTTGTTGTTGAGCCACATGGGATGCAACTCCTAAGTGGAAGCCTTCTAGTACTTTCCTGAGGAAGGTCCTATGAGTCTATTCATTTAGTTCCACTAGTTGATCTAGGATTTCTCAAGTATCCAATGATGTAGGAGCCAACTTGTGAGTTTAATTTCTCCTGAGGAGGAATGTAAACTGATCACATGTTGTTGAGCCACATGGGATACAACTCCTAAGTGGAAGCCTCCTAGTACTTTCCTGAGGAAGGTCCTATGGGTCTATTCACTTAGTTCCACTAGTTCAGATAGGATTTCCTAAATGTCCAGTGATGTTGGAGCCTGCTTGTGAGTTTAATCTCTCCTGAGGAGGGATGTAAACTGATCACAGTGGTTGAGCCACATAGGGTATGACTCCTGAGTATACACCTCCTAGTGTTCTCCTGAGGAAGACACTATGAGCTTGCTTGCTTAGCTCCCTTTCTTTGGTAAGCTTATTCTGAAGCTTGAAGACTGGGAATGATTTCTCCTGCTTAGGGTTCTGCTTGAGAGTTTTGCTTAGGTTTGTTTAGATCCTGTGATTAGGGTTAGGGTTAGAGAATAGATGATTCTTTCTCATGTGAGTTTTGTTTGCCTGATAGCACTTCATTTCCTTTATCTGTTTATTGCTTGATAGCATGTTGATTATTTTCAGTATGATTGCTGTTATTTCATGACTGGCTTGAGGTTGAGATGAGCTTGTGGAGGCTGAAACCCCACACACATTGCCTCCCTCACTTGCATTGCATGCATTTTACTGTTAAAGCTGATGCTTTTGTCTGTTTCTGTGTATCATTGACATGATCCCTTAGGACTCTCATTTCCTTTGATAAGGATCTGATGATAGACTTTTAGGTTGAAACCTATGCATGACAACATCTAGGAGTTCCCTGTTCAAACCTCAACCATAGGACGAATCCATGGCATGATAACAGTAGGACTTGATAGTCTCCCTCCTAGTTGAGCCATATTTTCAGTAGTTTCCCGAACTACGTTTGCTCTGATCTTTCATATCAGATGAAAGTACGTAGGCATAGGATGCGACATCCTAGCGAGCAACTTTCCCCATCTTCACCCGTAGTTAGCCGAACTACGTTGACTCTGATTTCTCATTCTCTGATGGGAATACGTAGGCATAAAGCGCGACGCTTTGCCGAGTCATTTTTCTTTTCTTTTTCAGCCAACCTTGATAGGTAGATAGATTATAACCAACCCGTCCAAGTAAACAAACAAGCGAGGATCCCGTCGAGTACGACGGACGTGAGGGGTGCTAATACCTTCCCCTTGCGTAACCGACTCCCGAACCCAGACAATGGTTGCGATGACCTTGTCTTACCCTTTTTCGTCAGGTTTCTCCGATCGTTTCCTTTCCCGCTCTGAGGGATAAATAACGAAAGGTGGCGACTCTTCTGTCATGCCGGCACCTTATTTTCGCGCAAGCGACAGCTGGCGACTCTGCTGGGGAACGAACCCAGAATCTCTGGTTCTTCGCTTCCCTATGAGAGTCAATCCTATCGTTTGTGTGTTTGCTTGTTGGGTTGCGTTTATTTATCGCATTCTTACTTCTCGCATCTTTACTTCCCGCATTTTATTTCCCGCATTTTATTTCCAGTTTGATATGATTATCTGTGCTGCTGTGGGAGAGGGATGTTACTGTGAGTGAAAAGCCGGACCTGGGCTTGAGTACACACCTAGATATAGTTGCGGAGAAGTAGTAGACGAACCTGTCTGTTGAACAGGCACAGTTCCCTACGAAAATCTGCGCTCAGACGAGATTCTTGCAGAGGTGCTCCTTTCCGGTCCTGAGGATCTGAGGGGAGTCCAGACGTGAGGATTGTCGACTCTGGGGACCGATCATTTGGAAGTCAGCTAAGAGAGGCCTCTTCATGACTTGACGATGCCACTCCTTCTGGGAATCGTATTGTCACTCATGAATGTCTGTGACGCTGACAACCGCATAGGATGCCGTACCTTTGTCCATGGATTAGGTCCATCATACCTGTGAGTGGGGTTGGGATATTGCAGGAAACTTTGACCTCCAGACTACCTGGTTTTCTTGACAGTGAATCAGTTATGTTGGGTTCTCAGTGGCAGATATGTTTTTGATAGAACAAGGGTTTGATCAGAGGATCTTATCATCGGGTATTTGTCTGTTCTTGATAGAGCAGGCTTTGATCAGTGTATTATTATCAGAGGTTTGTTCTGGATGGAGCAGATTTTGAGGGGGGTCTGAAGATCTCGCCAGCAGTTGTTATTTTGTTCTTGATAGGGCAGATTTTTGAGTGGGGTTTGAAGATCTCATCAGCAGCTGTGTATTTGTTCTTGAGAGGGCAGATTTGTGATTTGGGGTCTGAAGACTTCTCCAACAGATATTCCTTGATCTTGCATCCAGGGTTTTTCATTATCAGGCCTTCGTTCTTGTCAGAGCAGAATCTTGATCTTGATCCTACCAGATGGTTATTCACAACAGATCAGATCAGTGGGTTTACACCGGGGTTTCCTTCTCAGCAGTGACTGTTGACATCGAATCTCCACAGCAGCCTTGGATATATTGTTGCATGCCTGCATTTTGCATTAGCTTGCATAATCATTCCATTAGCGTGTGTCTGTGAGGTTGCTGTCTCCATGATTGGGCCTAGATTCCTCTCTTCATTATTGTCAGCAGATGCCAGGATCGGGGGAAATCTCTCAAGCACACAGACTCACGCATGCATTTGCATGAAGCATTCCTGCATGACATACATTCTGTTGCTTTTCCTAACCTTTAATCTTGACAGGTTTTTCAGGTACTCAGGTTCCGAGCTGCTTTCAGGATTGATCAAAGATTCATCCACCGCTACTCGACTCGCGCCAATCAAACGAGAATCATGGACCAGGTACAATCAGATGTTCAGGAGCTTCGTGAAAGGATGGATCGTTTTATGGAGTTGATGCAAGTAGTTGCGAACGGGCAAGAGCAACTTCGTACTTTGGTTCAACCTCTCATCTCCAGGGTTGACAGCAATGGAATTCTTCACGGCGGGGCCGTACCCACTCCTCCTCCTCAAGGTGATACTCCTCAGAACGTTGTTCCTGCTGCCGGGGGCAACGGCAGTGCTAACGGCAATCTTATGACTAACCTCGGACTTAATGCGGCGGGCGCCGTCAATGGTGGTTTGGGAGCCAATGTTACCGTGGGGCCGGTCAACGGCAATGTTGGTGCAGGAAATATGGTGGTGCCTCAACCGTGGCTGGAGGACCATCAGGATGACATTTTCTCTCAGAGAGGCGTAGAGGCTGAGTTGACTGCTGAAGCTAGACTCAGGTTCAAGGCACTGGAAGATAAAATGAGAGATATAGAAAATCAGAATACATTGGGCGTTGACATGTCCAAACTTGGGCTGATTGCTGACTTTAAAGTACCTCACAAGTTTAAGGTGCCTATCTTTGAGAAGTATAGAGGCACTACTTGTCCCCGTGTTCATCTCCGATCGTATTACAGGAAGATGTCTGCTTACTCTGATGATGAGAAGTTGCTGATGCACTTCTTTCAGGATAGTCTTTCTGGCCCATCGCTTGAATGGTATATGGGTTTGGAACCCGCTGCTGTGCGAACGTGGAAAGATCTCGCTGAAGCATTTGTTCTCCACTATCAGTATAATAGCAACTTGGCTCCCAACCGAGTTCAGCTTCAGAATCTCTCGCAGCGTAGCAATGAAAGCTTCAAAGAGTACGCCCAGCGGTGGCGTGAATTGGCTGCTCGGGTTCAACCGCCGATGGTTGAGCGTGAGTTGGTACAGATGTTCGTGGCTACTCTTCCCGGAGTCTATTATGAGAAGTTGGTTAGTGGCATGTCCGGGACATTCTCGGCCCTCATCACTTTGGGCGAGCATGTTGAAAATGGTATAAAGATCGGCAAGATTCAAGGCGAATCATCCTCATCTGGAGGGGCCAGCAAGAAACCTTATACTGGCAAGCGTCGGGAGGGCGATGCCAGTGCTGTCTCTAATGCTAGGAGAAAGGGCAAGGGCCCTCAGTCTCAGATCGCTAGCATAAACATCCCAGTTGCTCCCCCGCAGCCGCAGCAGCAGCCTCAGCAACAGAATAATCCGGGATATAAGAAATATCAGCATCGGGGTCCCCTGGCAAACCGTCATTTGGAAACTCCTCCCATGTCATATGCACAGCTTCTGCAGACGTTGCTTCAGCTCCAACTGGTTCAGAAAAGGACGCTAGCTCCCTTGACAGGGGCACCACCACCCGGGTACGATGCTAATGCTACATGTGAATTTCATTCTGGGGCACCTGGCCATACAGTTGAGAACTGCAAAGCTTTTAAGCATAAGGTCCAGGACATGATTGACGCCAAGATAATAAATTTTTCTGACAACGTGCCCAACGTCACCAAGAATCCGATGCCTCATCATAGGGGGGGCGGAGTAAATGCTGTCATCACTGAAGAGAATTCAGACTTGCTGACTGATGTCAGAGATTTGAAAACGCCACTGAGTTTTGTTAAAGCTAAACTGCTGAAGAAAGGCTTCTTTCCCGGGTGTGGGGAGTTTTGTATGGAATGTGCTGCACTTCCTGACGGGTGTGAGCAGTTGAGTGAAGGTATCCAGAGTCTGATGACCGAGGGTATTTTGCAGTTTAGTCGAAGCGTTGAGAATGCGTCAGGGGAAGTCGTGCTGAAGCAGGCGGACGAAGTCGCTACTATCACCATTCCTCGCCACCCTATCACCATTTCTGCACCTCGTCCTCCTACTATTACCATCACCAGGGCTGGACCAATCCCGTTCGAGAGTACCAATGCCGTGCCATGGCATTACGGCGCTGAAGTGTATTGTAATGGCCAGAAGGTAGAGATTGAGCCGCCCAGATCGACTGCGCAGAGTCTTGCTGAGGCCAGTGGTATCACCAGAAGTGGCAGAGTGTTCGCGCCGGCAGAGGGTGCGGCAGAGAAGGTAGTCAGGGCTGATGCTGCTGATAAGGGCAAAGGTAAAGCCGTTGAAGAGGTTCCTGCAGGGGCAGAAAAAGACTTGTTGGTTAAAGACGCCGAAGAGTTCATGCGGCTGATCAGGAAAAGTGACTACAAGATTGTAGATCATCTTCACCAAACTCCGTCAAAGATCTCAATTCTCAACCTGTTGCTGTGTTCTGAAGCACACCGCAACGCGTTGCTGAAAGTATTGAATGCTGCTTACGTGCCGCAGGAGATATCAGTTAACCAACTTGAGGAAGTGGTAGCCCATGTCAACGCTGGTAATGGGCTGGGCTTTACAGATTTGGAGCTGACGCCCAAGGGAAGAGACCACAACCATGCCTTGCACATCTCGATAGAGTGCAGGGGCACGATTATGTCACATGTCCTAGTAGATACGGGCTCCTCGCTGAATGTGCTTCCGAAGAAAGCACTAATGAAGTTGGATACCCGGGGACTGCTGTGCACGCCCAGTGATCTGGTCGTAAAGGCTTTTGACGGAACCAAACGCCACGTCTTTGGAGAATTGACCCTGCCAATTCAAGTCGGTCCAGAGACGTTTAATGCAGTGTTCTATATTATGGATATCATGCCCGCCTACAGTTGCCTCTTAGGTCGGCCGTGGATTCATTCTGCTGGTGCCGTAACGTCTACGTTGCATCAGAAACTTAAATATGTTGTTGGGGGCAGCATAGTGACAGTTTGCGGAGAGGAGGACATCATGGTAAGCCACCTGTCGTCCTTCAAGTATGTCGAAATGGATGGCGAGATCCATGAGACTCTTTGCCAGGCGTTTGAGACCGTCAGGGTGAAGGAAGTAGCTCCCGTTGTTGCAGAGAAGCAAGAGGTGAACCTCTCCTCGTTCAAGGAAGCTAGAGCCGTTGTCGAAGCTGGTTCTACCCCAGGCTGGGGGCATGTCTTGGATATACCATTCAAACAAGATAAGTTTGGATTGGGATATTCTCCGGAAGCTGAAGCTTCAACTTCTTCTGGTAGCTCATCTCGTGGAAAGGGGCCGATCCTATTCACCAAGGGAGGAGTAATATTCGAAAGTGTCAACGCAGCGTCAGAGGACAGCGGGGACAGTGACTGTGATCTCGATGCCTGGATTCAACCGAGCAAGCCAGGCGAGCGCCTTCACAACTGGACCATCAAGGAGATTATCGAGCTGACAAGTGAAGAGTAATGATTTGCTTTTTACAATCTTTTGTACAACCCTATGTCCTGCCCGGGGCATAGTGGTTTTACTGTCAGGGCCTTGTTGGATTATGTGTATACATTTTATCAATAAATAAAAAGGCGTTTTCTTCGTAATCAAATATTGTGTTCTCTGTTATTCATATTTTATGCTTGTTTTGAAAAACAGCAAAAGGGCGACGAGGCTCGTGCTAACCTGCATATTCCTGCTTTAAACTTAACCCTTGTTATTGCAGGATCCACGTAACAGATGACATCGACTCTGGACCCTCTACGGCTCACTACGACTTTGATTGCCCGATCTATCAAGCCGAGGATGAGATTGATGAAGATGAAGACCTTCCGGAAGAGTTGGCCCGCTTGTTGAGACAAGAGGAGAAGGTTATTCTGCCTCACGAGGAGGAGATTGAGATCGTAAATCTGGGCTCTGAGGAGCTTATCAGGAATGTCAGAGTCGGGGCTGCGCTGCAGAATGATGTCAAGCATAGACTGGTCGAGATGCTTCGAGAGTATAGTGACGTCTTTGCTTGGTCATATGAGGATATGCCCGGACTTGACACAGATATCGTGGTTCATCGCTTGCCGTTGCGTGAAGATTGCCCTCCAGTCAAGCAGAAGCTCAGGAGGACGAGACCAGACATGGCTGTAAAAATCAAAGAAGAGGTCCAGAAGCAGTTGGACGCAGGATTTCTAGCCGTCACCACCTACCCTCCGTGGGTCGCCAACATAGTGCCTGTACCGAAGAAGGACGGTAAGGTACGCATGTGCGTCGATTATCGGGATTTGAATAGGGCGAGCCCTAAGGATGATTTCCCGTTGCCTCATATCGATGTGTTGGTCGACAATACAGCCCAGTTTTCCGTGTTTTCATTCATGGATGGCTTCTCCGGTTACAATCAGATTAAGATGGCGCCGGAGGACATGGAGAAAACGACGTTTATTACCCCCTGGGGCACGTTTTGCTACAAGGTAATGCCCTTCGGTCTGAAGAACGCAGGGGCCACTTACCAGCGAGCAATGGTAACTTTGTTTCATGATATGATTCATCATGAGATCGAGGTCTATGTTGATGACATGATTGCAAAGTCCCAAACGGAGGAGGAGCATCTGGTCAATTTGCTGAAGCTGTTTGAAAGGCTTAGGAAGTTCAAGCTGAGGCTGAATCCTAACAAGTGCACTTTCGGGGTGCGGTCCGGAAAGTTATTGGGGTTTATCGTTAGTGAACGAGGTATCGAAGTTGATCCTGCAAAGATAAAAGCTATCCAAGAGATGCCAGCGCCGAGAACGGAAAAAGAAGTTCGTGGTTTCTTGGGCCGAATAAACTACATTGCAAGGTTTATCTCTCAGCTCACGGCCACTTGTGAACCGATGTTCAAATTGTTAAAGAAAAATCAGGCGATTACTTGGAATGAGGATTGCCAGAAGGCATTCGATAAGATAAAGCAGTATCTTCAAGAACCTCCGATCTTGATACCCCCAGTGGCTGGACGGCCATTAATCATGTACTTGACAGTTCTGGAGAATAGCATGGGGTGTGTTCTCGGTCAGCACGACGAGACGGGCAGAAAGGAGCATGCCATTTACTATTTGAGTAAAAAGTTCACTGAGTGTGAATCTCGATACTCGATGCTGGAGAAGACGTGTTGTGCATTAGCTTGGGCTGCCAAACGTCTACGACAGTATATGCTCAACCACACCACTATGCTGATTTCGAAGATGGATCCGATCAAGTATGTCTTCGAGAAGCAGGCTCTTTCGGGCAGGATTGCCAGATGGCAGATGGTGTTAACAGAATATGATATTCAGTACGTCTCTCAGAAAGCCATCAAAGGGAGCGTATTGTCTGATTACCTTGCCGAACAGCCAATCGAAGACTATCAGCCGATGAAGTTCGAGTTCCCTGATGAGGACATTATGTTTCTCAAAGCAAAGGATTGCGAAGAGCCATTGCCCGACGAGGGGCCGGATAGGAAGTCTCAGTGGAAGTTGATATTCGACGGAGCAGTCAATTCCTATGGAAGTGGTATCGGGGCTATCATCACGACTCCTCACGGATCCCACATCCCGTTTACTGCGAGACTGACGTTTCCAGTTACCAACAACGAAGCCGAGTACGAAGCATGTATTATGGGTCTAGAAGAGGCAATTGATTTGAGAATCAAGAATCTAGACATATACGGTGACTCAGCGCTTGTGATCAATCAGATCAAAGGGGAGTGGGAAACTCGTCAACCGAATCTAGTGCCGTACATGAATTACGCCAGAAGGCTGCTTCCGTTCTTCGACCGAGTAGAACTTCATCATGTACCCCGGGCTGAAAATCAAATGGCTGATGCTTTAGCCACGTTGGCTTCTATGTATAAGGTCAATCTTTGGAATGAGGCTCCAAGCATTGTTCTTTCGCGTCTTGACAGACCAGCATATGTGTTCGCAATCGAGGATGCCACTGACGGCAAGCCATGGTTCCACGACATCCAGACCTTCCTTATGACTAAGGAGTATCCGGCGGGTGCGTCAACCCAGGATAAGAAGACTCTGAGGAGGCTATCTGGAAACTTTTATCTCAACCCTGATGGAGTGCTGTATAGAAGAAACCACGATCTCGTGCTGCTCAGATGTGTAGACGAGAAAGAGGCCAGTATGCTCATGGAGGAGGTCCATGAGGGCACATTTGGTACGCACGCCGGCGGGCATGCCATGACGAGGAAGATCCTGAGAGCAGGATATTACTGGTTGACTATGGAGTCGGATTGCTTCAGATTCGCGAGGAAATGTCATAAATGCCAGATTTATGCTGATAGAGTTCATGTGCCGCCGTGCCCCTTGAATGTCATGTCCTCCCCTTGGCCGTTCTCCATGTGGGGCATTGACATGATAGGCAAGATCGAGCCCACCGCATCCAATGGTCATCGTTTTATTCTGGTAGCTATCGACTACTTCACCAAGTGGGTGGAGGCAGCCTCGTACGCTAATGTGACCAAGCAGGTGGTTGCTAAATTCATTAAGAGGGACATCATCTGTCGCTATGGAATTCCCGAGCGGATCATTACTGATAATGGTTCGAATTTGAATAACAAGATGATGAAGGAGCTGTGCCAGAGTTTCAAGATTGAACACCACAACTCATCTCCTTATCGGCCGAAGATGAATGGCGCCGTTGAAGCGGCCAACAAGAACATCAAGAAGATTGTTCAGAAGATGGTTGTGACGTATAAAGATTGGCACGAGATGCTGCCGTTTGCCTTGCACGGTTATCGTACGACGATGCGTACGTCGACCGGAGCCACTCCTTTCTCCTTGGTGTACGGTATGGAAGCTGTCCTACCGCTAGAAGTGGAGATTCCCTCTTTGCGAGTTTTGGTTGATGTGAAGCTTGATGAGGCAGAATGGGTGACGAATCGCCTGAACCAGCTCAGCCTGATGGACGAGAAGAGGCTAGCATCGATTGCATTTGGTCGCCTGTACCAAAGCCGAATGAAGAAAGCTTATGATAAGAAGGTGCGTCCTCGAAGCTTTCAGACGGGTGATCTCGTCCTGAAGAAGATTCTTCCGCCACACTCCGATCACCGGGGCAAGTGGACTCCGAATTACGAAGGGCCGTATGTCGTCAGCAAGGTCTTCTCGGGAGGAGCTTTGTTGTTATCCACGATGGATGGTGAAGATTTTGCATCCCCGGTGAACGCGGACGCAGTTAAAAAATACTTTGCTTGAAAGCGACCCGCTGGACAAAAAAGAAAGAGTCCAGGCAAAAAAGGGGCATCCCGGCGAACCAAAAACAGAATAAAAGGTTCGGGCAAAAATTAGGGATATATTGAAAAAATGTACACCCGCGAAGTCGAAAACCTACACTGGGCGGCTTCGGCAAAAAAGGGTATCCCGGTGAACTGAAAACCCGAAAGGGCGGTTCACGCAAAAGTTAGGGATTTAAATAAGCAAATGACTGCGTTCCGCGTATGGACTTTCATTGTTTAGTGGTTCGGAAGACCTGAGGGCCGTTTATCTGAATCAATCTCTTCCAAAGCTGAAGCGTCGGAGAAGTATCGAAGTCGAGTGGGTCTTAGAGGGATCAACTCATGGTGTTCGTCTACGCCTCGATTGCCGACATTTGTATATACTGATGTATATTTATGTTTTCTTTTTTTGCGCGGCTTCCTCATTCCAGGAGCTTGCCTCTGTTGTAAAAGATTTTTGCCCATTCAGGGGTTCACCATCACTAAAATGCACATTATTCAGCAATTCTACTTGTCTGTTTAGCATTTATCTGTTTTGTTTGCGAATGATAACGCCGATGTGTTTTTTTTGATAAAATGCGCATACATAAACCTGCGGGCCTAAGCCCATTGATTGTTGAAACAATTAATTAATTGAACGTTGTCGCGAGATAATAACCCTGATAGGCCCCTTTGAGGAGGGTATCTTGTCTGTTTGTTTGTGTCGTTGCAGGTATAGCACCCGTCAGAAGATGTGTCGTGCGTATCCCCGAAGCAGGATGAGTCCTCCTTCTTCAGCAGAGTTCAGCGATCTCTCCTCCGCGGAATCAGAATCAGATAGTGAGCATTGATATGTCTTCCCCAGGTAGAGGTGATTCTCTTCCCCAAACAGACGCATCCTGAAGGAACGTCACCTCATCAGCTGAGTTAAGCGCCGAAGAATGATTGAGTACCGTAGCTCGTCTCTCCCCAGCACCGGGTCACAAGTGCAGAGTTCATAGAAGTGTTCGGGAGCTGAAGCTCGTGTTTCCCCAGTAAAGTCACTAAAGCAGGATTTTCCCCCGCACCGGGTCACAAGTGCAGGTTTCGCAGGAAGCTAGTCGTATGCCGAAGTATGCAGTAACTGATGGTGCCAGACTGAAGTCTCCAGCAGAATTGAGATTCCCCATCAGAGCCGTATTCTCTCCTGAAGTTGGACGATTCCTTCTTCCCCAGTAGAGTGTTGGAACAGCTGATGTTGTATTCCCCGGCAGAGTTGTACTCTCCCCCGAAGTCAGATGATTCTTTCTTCCCCAGCAGAATTGAAATTCCCCATCAGGGTCGTACTCTTCAGTGAAGTAGAATGATTTCTATCCCCGGCCGAGTCCGCAGAAAAGCCGAATCCTTGGAAGTCGATCAGATCATGATCGATGTTCCCCGGCAGAGCGTGGAGCAGCCGATGCTGTATTTCCCCCTGAGTCGCACTCTCTCCAGCAAAGCAGAATGATTTCTCCTTCCTCAGCCGAGTTTGCAAATGTCCAAGAGACCCGAATCCTTGGAAGTTGATCAGGTCATGATTGGTTTTTCCCCAGTGGAGTGTTGAGCAGCTGAAGTTGGTTCCCCACAGAGTGGTCATCCCCAGAAGAGTAGCCGAGACGGCCGCGCATTTCATTCTCGTGATTGATATCAGCAGATCCAAGTTCTCGTGGAGCTTCATCCCCTGCGACAGTCAGCTGAAGTTGTTTCCCTGCAGCAATTCGCGGAAGATCAATTCCCTAGACAGAGCCTGATTGATATTGGCGTGTTCACAATCTCCTCAGCAGGATGATTCCTCCACCTGAGTGGTTCTTTCTCCTTGACAGGAGGATTCCCCCTTCGGCATTTATTTTGCTGACGGGATCGCATCATTGTGCATGATTGCATAGCATTGTGCATGACTGCATAGCATTTAAACGTTGCAATAGCATTGTGCATGATTGCATGGCATTTAGCATAAATACATGTTAGTCCCACCGTGTGGGGCATAGTGCAGAAGCATACACATCATAAACATGATCTAGGTCATTATCATCCTTGTTGAACAGGTGTATCCCAAAAGACCGGTTGCTCAGGACGATTCTTGATGTTCTCCCCAGCCAGGTTGTTTTCTTAGATGATTCTAAAAGACCCCGGTGTGATCCCCGCAGTTCGCTCGCTCAAGATGATTTTTGAGATCCCCAGCGAAGTCTTCAGTGCAAGATGATGCTTGAATTCCTCAGCAAGGCCGTTTGCTTAAGATGACTCTTAAGACCTCAGTACAGTTTCCCGAGTTGTTCGCCTAAGATGATTCTTGAACTCCCCAGTAGCGTCCGCAGCAAGAGTTGCCCAGGAAGATTCCTGGAAGTACCCAGCAGAATAAAGTCTCCAGAAAGGTTATCAGTTCAGGATGATTCTTGGAAGCGCCCGCCGGAGTTGTTTGTTCAAGGTGATTTCGGGAACCCCCAACAGACTGGAGGTCTTTTCCCCAGCAAGTGGTTGGCATTTCCCCAGCAGCAGGCAGGTAGATTGATGTCCCCAGCCGAGCACAGTCATGGTTGGCAGATGGAATGTTTCCCCAAGCAGATCCCGAAGGATTGTCCAGCAAGCTGAAGTTTGTTTATCCCGCAAGTTTGAGAACTTAATGACATGAGTGTCTTGTAGCCTGACAGCTATGTTCCCCAGAAGGGTCATTTCCCAAAAAGTCGTTCAGGGCATCTATCGCTTTCCCCATGCAGAGTATAGCAGAGGATAGTATGTTAATCAGCCTGATGTGCTGTGCTCCCCGGAGGAGTCCGTCATCCTCAAGTATAAGTCCAGTCGAGATCAGCAGAAAATGCAGCTCCCTTGAAAGGTAGCTTTCCCTCAGTAAAATTGGTAGGAATCGTCTGAGTGTGCTCTGTCGTTATTCCCCAGCAGTTGTCGAAGTCGTTTGAGTGAACTCTCTCGTCTTTCTGCAGCAAAGTCTACAAGGTTGTTCGGGTGAACCCTTCTTCCTTTTCCCCAGTGAGTCGTCAAGGTTGTTTGGGTGAACCCTCATTCCTCTCTCCTCAACAGAGTTGTTAACGTGATGATTATGTCCGGTGACCCGACATGTTTGCTTTTAATTAGCAACGACTTGACAGGATGTCAAGTGAGTAGCAGCGTGATATGTCTGCTCCAACAACGATGTCTAATCTGAAGATGGATGTCGTAAAGCGCCCGAAGGCGATATCAGAAGGTTCCTGTGAAGCCAGATTTCCGTGTGGATGAAGCAACGGGTGGCTGAATATAAGGTTCCAGGGTTGTAGATACAACACAATGATCCGTGTGAGTCTGAAGACCAAGTCAGTTATCCTGAGGTGATGATTGAGTGCGATCAAGGGAATGATACGTCTTCTGATTAAAGTCAAAGATGTTTCCCCAACAGTGATGTCTAATCTGAAGATGGATTTCATAAGCGCCGGGAGGGCGATACCAGAAGGTTCCTGTGAGTTCAGATTTCCTTGTTGATGAATCAACGTGTGGCTGAGAACAAGGTTCCAAGGTTTGTATTCAAGTGATCCGTGTTGGCCTGAAGACCAAGTCAATTGTCCTGAGGTGATGATTGATTGCGATCAAGTGAATGATACGTCTTCCGATTGAAGTCGAAGATGTTTCTCCAGCTGAAGCGGAGTTTTGCCTGAAGGCAAAGTGTTTGAATCCCCGTAGAGTCATGAATGGCTCAAAATACCATTTCTCTGACTGAAGTCACAGATTTCCCAAGCTGAAGCAAAGGTGCCTAAGGGCAAGGTTATCCCCCAAGGTCGTGAAGGACCTAGGATTCATTATTCGGGCTGAAGGCCGAAGTATATCCCTGACTGAAGTCTCGGATGCTCTATAGCAGAGGCGGAGTTTCCTGAAGGCAGATCCATGTATCCTTGAAGGCCAAGGATCATTTTCTTCCGACTGAAGTCGAAGATACCTCCTGCAGAGTTGCCATCCTTGGAGGCCAAGGATGCTTATCTTCATAAGTGCTTGAAGATCTTTTCTAGCTGAAGCTGGAAGTGGCCAGGGGCCAGGGTTTCATATATCTTTAATGTTGAAGTTCTACGGCGGGCAGTGTGCAGCAGTATTCCGATGTTCGTCATGGTTCTGAGGGTGAACCCCAGATCAGAGTGTGCTCGATTAAGTCTCTCCTTCCCAGCGGAGTAGCTTCAGGTATGTAAGTGTACCTTTTTGTTCCATTCACCAGGGGTGAACCCCAGGTCAGATTATGTTTGTTTCAGGCAGCGAGGTTGGATGTTTGTTTCTGGCAGCGATGTCAGATCAGTATCTCTCCAGCTAGTTGTTAAGCAGCTAGTGTTGCAGTGTTCAAAGATTTGTTCTCCGCAGAGTACCGTGTGCTTGTGCAGTGGGCAAATTTTCGGGTTTACCGATATTCAACCGTCTCGTACCTTGATTGGTTGAGAGCCGTTCGCTTCTCACCCAGTCAGGTTCAAGCCGTTTGAATAGGGGCAGCTGTTGCACCCCAAAATTTGACCAACATTTATTTGTTCATTGAGTATTTGGAAGTTGATACCTTCATCAGAAAGTTCAAGAGATCTTCAGAGGAAGTGTTTTGAAACCAGGGTTGTGTGCTTCACAGTTTGAAAGTTGCGGGTGCTCCTCAGATGATTCTGAGACTTTGAGAATGAACTTGATGTCTTGAGAAAGCTTATGAGATGCCTTGATAGCCTTCATGAAGCCCAGAGAAGTCATTATGTAAGAATTCAGAAGATTCAACCATGAATGGTAGAATTAGGGTTTTGACTGGGTCAACCCTAGACCAGCTGAAGATTTGGAGAAGGTTGAGACTTAATCCAAGGGCCATGAGATCATGGAATGATGCATAGAGATTATATAAAGATGATTCCTAGACCAACTCATCATGATTGAGGAGTTTGAGAAGTTTTGAGTTAGGGTTTCTGAGGATTGTCAGTGAAAAAACCCTAATTTGATCCCTATCTTCCAGGCAGTTTTAGCACTAGATGTGTTTGATATCTCATTTTCCCCACAACATGAATGTTGTAGAGCTTGTTCTAAGCTTTAATTTGAGTGGTGGAAGTCCTTGATAGGAGTTACAGAGCTCAAGTTATGGTTTTGACAAATTACAGGTCAGCAGAGGTGTGTGAATCTGGGTCCTTGAAAGTCACCCAACTTGCAGACAACTTTTGCCCTAGTAGGTTGATTCCTATGGTTTCTTGGTCAACATGAATGTTGAAGAGGATCTTCTTAGCTTTAATTTGAGTGGTAGAAGTCCTTGATTGGATTTGTGGAACTCAACTTATGGTTTGAACAAGGCAGGGGTATTTTGGTCATTTGTCAGTTATAGGTCATTTTAGCCAATGCCTAAAACTCCTATTTCCAAGCCTCAAATGGAAAAACTCAAAACATGAAAGTTGCTCAAAATGTGATTTTAAGTCTAGAAAGAAGGTCACAAATTGTTGAAAAAGCTCATAGCACAAGATTCCATGATTGGTCAAAAATGAACTAAAAATGACTTATAACTTTGAAAAGTTGAAATTGAAAAGTGTTTTGGAAGATCTACAAATCCAAAATAGGTCATCCAATATATCATTTTGATTGGAAAAAATATTTTGAGAAGATTGGTTTAAATAGAATTTTCATTTGAGGCTTAAAAAATGGACTTCCTTTGGAAATTTCTTACTTGCATAAGAAGGCAATGTTGAAAAACCCTACATAAGCAACAAATGCACTTGTTTTTCACCCATCCTCATTCAATAACTCATATAAGGACATTTTGAGACCAAATTACCATGCATGAAGCAAGGGATATGAGATAACCAACTTCTCATTCAAGGAGAAATTCATGAAACTTCCACATCATTCTAGATGAATCTAGAGACTTCCATGGATTGTTATAAAAAGAGTGCATTATGGAGAGTCTGAGGTTGGTGAAAGTGGAGCCAAGTCAGAGGAGAGAGAGAGATACATAGCCATTGGAGAGATTTCTTCAAGTTGAAGCAAGTTGAGATATCTTGCACTACCAGCCATCTCCTCCATCACCATTGCAAACAGAATACTGAGAATCATTCAAGGACCATCTGCAAGCAATTCCAAGGCTGGGAACCACCTCTACACCACTGCACCATAACCCTTTGACAGGTTTCTTCTTCACTTTATACCTCCTTAATTATGCAGCTTCAATTAGTTTCTTAGGCATAGACATGATGTACTAGGCTAGATGATTCTTCCCCATGAGTTACAGCCTGTTCCATGAGGTTCCATGGCAGGTGTTTGAAACTTTGATTTTCAAGAACTATTAGTTTAGGGCATTTCAATCATCAAGAATTAGTGTGCATTAGTTAGGGTAATGTGTAGTGTATCTGTAAATCATTAGGTTGAAGTTTGGTGAAAGTTTGATAGCAGTTGAATGTGGTTGTACCCGGATCTTCAATCCTTCTGTTAGAACAATTTAGGGCGAGATGTGGAAAAGTGAACGTAGGGTTGTGTTCCCCTTGAGAAGTAGATGATTTTTCATTTTTATATCGTGGCAAGCCGTGGCGTGTAGAGGGAGTTAGAAGGGCTCGAAGTTGATGGCATGGAGGGAGAATTCTGAGAACCTAGGGTTTGCATTGGGGACGATGAAGGTGAGACGTTGGATCCGTTCCAGGGATTGACCAATTCACTCAATCCGACGGCTGTGATCGCGCCTGAGAAAGAGAGGGAAAGTTTGAATTAACTAAAACGCCGCGTTTCATTTAGAGGGCGCTGGGCCCAGACTTTTATCCCCACCCCCCTTATTTGTTGGCCCAATCCATATAACTAGCGAGGAGTGCTATTCTGACCCCCCCTCCCTTTATTCATTTAATTTGTTTTAATTTTCTTTTTTAATATTTCTGTTTTGTTTAATTCATTAGAAAATGATAGAAAATGATTTTTAAATGCTTCTTTTTTTCATGAGTAGATTAAAATGAGTAGAAAATTATAAAAATAAAATTGAGATTTTATTTTTAGGTTTAATATTTTTAGTAGATTTTCCAATTCAATAGCTTTTTAATTGTTTCATTTTGATATTTGATTTTGTAGGAATTGTTTTAGTACTTTCCATTAATCTTTTTTACCCATTCTTTTTGGTGCAATTAGATGATTAGTCATACTTCCCCATAGGATTTTTTCTAGATTTTTTAGAATTGATCTTGATTAGTTTAATTAGGGTTGACTTAGGATAGTCTAATTAGGGTTTAGAATTGTGCATAGGTGATGATTCCTTTCTTTGATTGAGTTTTATCTTGATTTTTAGGTAGAAACCTTTGTAGATGTTATGAGTAGGTGTTGAGGACCCTTATGAATATTTGTTAAATTTTTTCCCCATTAGTTTAGTATTTTTAGGCATTTTCTGAAGTTGCCTGATGATTTGGTTTGTTCAGTGGGTTATTTGTTCATCTGTGGGGTTCATTCTGAGGAATTTGCTGAAGGGCTTGTGTTGCCTTGAGGATATTGATGGGGAGCATCATGAAGGGGAAGCTTGTAGATCAAGATGCAGAGACCCAGAGCTTGGCTGATGCCCTGTTGGTGAGGTTTGAGAGCCTGAAGTTTGAAGGAAGTTCATGGTACTTTCCTGAGGAAGGCACTATGAATGACTTTCATCCTTCCTTCTCACCTCTTTCTTAAGTATCCAATGATGTTGGAGCCAACTTGTGAGTTTAATTTCTCCTGAGGAGGAATGTAAACTGATCACTTGTTGTTGAGCCACATGGGATGCAACTCCTAAGTGGAAGCCTTCTAGTACTTTCCTGAGGAAGGTCCTATGAGTCTATTCATTTAGTTCCACTAGTTGATCTAGGATTTCTCAAGTATCCAATGATGTAGGAGCCAACTTGTGAGTTTAATTTCTCCTGAGGAGGAATGTAAACTGATCACATGTTGTTGAGCCACATGGGATACAACTCCTAAGTGGAAGCCTCCTAGTACTTTCCTGAGGAAGGTCCTATGGGTCTATTCACTTAGTTCCACTAGTTCAGATAGGATTTCCTAAATGTCCAGTGATGTTGGAGCCTGCTTGTGAGTTTAATCTCTCCTGAGGAGGGATGTAAACTGATCACAGTGGTTGAGCCACATAGGGTATGACTCCTGAGTATACACCTCCTAGTGTTCTCCTGAGGAAGACACTATGAGCTTGCTTGCTTAGCTCCCTTTCTTTGGTAAGCTTATTCTGAAGCTTGAAGACTGGGAATGATTTCTCCTGCTTAGGGTTCTGCTTGAGAGTTTTGCTTAGGTTTGTTTAGATCCTGTGATTAGGGTTAGGGTTAGAGAATAGATGATTCTTTCTCATGTGAGTTTTGTTTGCCTGATAGCACTTCATTTCCTTTATCTGTTTATTGCTTGATAGCATGTTGATTATTTTCAGTATGATTGCTGTTATTTCATGACTGGCTTGAGGTTGAGATGAGCTTGTGGAGGCTGAAACCCCACACACATTGCCTCCCTCACTTGCATTGCATGCATTTTACTGTTAAAGCTGATGCTTTTGTCTGTTTCTGTGTATCATTGACATGATCCCTTAGGACTCTCATTTCCTTTGATAAGGATCTGATGATAGACTTTTAGGTTGAAACCTATGCATGACAACATCTAGGAGTTCCCTGTTCAAACCTCAACCATAGGACGAATCCATGGCATGATAACAGTAGGACTTGATAGTCTCCCTCCTAGTTGAGCCATATTTTCAGTAGTTTCCCGAACTACGTTTGCTCTGATCTTTCATATCAGATGAAAGTACGTAGGCATAGGATGCGACATCCTAGCGAGCAACTTTCCCCATCTTCACCCGTAGTTAGCCGAACTACGTTGACTCTGATTTCTCATTCTCTGATGGGAATACGTAGGCATAAAGCGCGACGCTTTGCCGAGTCATTTTTCTTTTTTTTTTCAGCCAGCCTTGATAGGTAGATAGATTATAACCAACCCGTCCAAGTAAACAAACAAGCGAGGATCCCGTCGAGTACGACGGACGTGAGGGGTGCTAATACCTTCCCCTTGCGTAACCGACTCCCGAACCCAGACAATGGTTGCGATGACCTTGTCTTACCCTTTTTCGTCAGGTTTCTCCGATCGTTTCCTTTCCCGCTCTGAGGGATAAATAACGAAAGGTGGCGACTCTTCTGTCATGCCGGCACCTTATTTTCGCGCAAGCGACAATGTCCGCTCACTCTGAGGACGAGAAGTTGCTGATGCACTTCTTTCAGGACAGTCTATCCGGGCCCTCCCTGGAATGGTACATGAGTCTGGAACCTACCAGTGTGCGCACGTGGAAGGAACTTGCTGAAGCATTCGTACACCACTACCAATATAACAGTGACTTGGCTCCGAACCGAGTCCAACTGCAGAATCTGTCACAAAGGAACAACGAAGGGTTCAAGGAATACGCCCAGCGGTGGCGTGAATTGGCAGCCAGGGTTCAGTCGCCGATGGTTGAACGCGAGCTTGTTGAAATGTTCGTGGCCACCCTCCCAGGGGTTTATTATGAGAAATTGGTCAGCAGTATGTCTGGAAGCTTCTCAGATCTCATTATCACGGGTGAGCACATTGAAAATGGGATCAAACTGGGAAAAATTCAAGGTGATCTGTCTTCAGCTGGAGGAGGAAAGAAACCTTATGGCGGCAAAAGATGGGAAGGAGAGACGAGCGTTGTGTCCAACGCTCGAAGGAAAGGCGAAGGCCCTCACCAGCAGGTGGCCAGCATAACTATCCCGACAGTCCAACAGCCACAGCAGCAGCAGCCGAATCAACAAGGGTACAGAAAGTATCAGAACAGGGCACCTCTGTCGAGCCGTCACCTCGAGACACCGCCCATGTCTTATGCTCAGCTATTACAGACTCTGCTCCAGTTACAGCTGATCCAGAAGAGAACCCTGGCTCCCTTGACCGAGGCACCTCCGCCAGGTTATGATGCGAATGCGACTTGTGAATTTCACTCAGGGGCACCAGGCCACACGATAGAAAATTGCAAAGCCTTCAAGCACAAGATGCAGGATATGGTGGACGCTAAGATCATTAATTTCTCAGATAATGTGCCAAACGTCACGAAGAACCCTATGCCAAATCATAGGGGAGGTGGAGTAAATGCCATTATTGAAGACGAGAGCTCGGATTTGTTGACTGATGTCAAGAATCTGAAGACACCGCTTAGCTTCGTTAAAGCCAAGCTGATGAAAAGAGGTTTCTTCCCGGGCTGTGGAGAACTGTGTATGGGCTGCGCGACTCGTCCTGATGGATGTGAACAGTTGATAGAGGGGATCCAGAGTCTGATGACCGAAGGAATCCTGCAGTTTAGCCGAAGGGCCGAAAGCGGATCTTGAGAGGTAATGCTGAAGCAAGATGATAAGGTTGCCACCATTACCATCCCTCGTCGGATGATAACTATTTCTGCACCCAGACCGCCCACGATTACCATCACCAAAGCTGGGCCGATACCTTTCGCAAGCACCAATGTTGTCCCATGGCATTTTGGGGCAGACGTCTACTGCAACGAATAGAAGTTGGAATTGGAACCATCAGGGTCATGTGTGGATAACCTAGTGGGAGTTGGCGGAATCACTCGCAGCGGAAGAGTGTTCGCTCCACCTGAGGTTGTGGCGAACAAAGCTGACAAAGTTGATGTAACTGATAAAGGAAAGAGTAAAGTAGTTGAAGAAACCTCCCGTGGGGTAGAGAAGGACTTACTTGTGAAAGACGCTGAAGAGTTTATGAGGTTGATTAAGAAGAGTGACTACAAGATCGTGGATCATCTCCATCAAACACCCTTGAAAATTTCCATCCTGAATTTGTTGTTGTGTTCTGAGGCACATCGCAACGCGCTGCTGAAGGTGTTGAATGCCACGTATGTACCGCAGGAAATATCGGTCAACCAGTTGGAAGGGGTCGTAGCCCACGTGAATGCTGGAAACGGGTTAGGGTTCACTGACCTGGAGCTGACGCCGAAGGGAAGGAACCACAACAGCGCACTGCACATCTCGATAGAGTGTAGGGGAACGATTATGTCTCATGTGTTGGTGGACACAGGGTCGTCACTCAATGTTCTTCCGAAGAAAGCATTGATGAAGTTGGATACTCGGGGATTGATTTGCACACCCAGTGATCTGGTTGTGAAAGCGTTCGATGGACCAAACGTCATGTTTTCGGGGAGGTGACCCTACCAATCCAAGTCGGGCCGGAAATCTTCGACGCAGTCTTTTACATTATGGACATCATGCCTGCCTACAGTTGTCTCCTAGGCCGGCCATGGATCCATTCGGCTGGCGCCGTGACCTCCACGTTGCACCAGAAGCTCAAGTATGCTGTTGGAGGCAGCATTGTAACTGTTTGTGGCGAGGAAGACATAATGGTGAGCCATTTGTCGTCCTTCAAATATGTTGAGATGGATGGGGAAATCCACAAAACCCTATGTCAAGCGTTCGAAGCTGCTAAAGTCAAGAACGTAGCTCCTGTGATCATTGAGAAGCCAAAGATGACTCTCTCTTCCTTCAAGGAAGCCCGAGCCGTTGTTCAGGACGGATCTACCCCAGGCTGGGGAAGAATTCTAGAGATACCTAACAAGAAAGACAAGTTCGGGTTAGGATACTCTCCTGCGGCTGAAGCCTCCTCTTCTAGCAGTGCGTCGCGAGGTAAAGGGCCGATCCAGTTTACCAGTGGCAGGGTGATATTTGAAAGTGTCAACGCGGTGTCTGAAGACAGCGGAGACAGTGACTGCGATCTGGACTCTTGGATCCAGCCAAGCAAGCCAAGCGAGAGCCTCAACAACTGGTCCGTCAGGGATATCATCCAAGTGACAGGCAAAGAGTAATGATTTACTTTTTCCAATCGTTGTACAACCCTATGTCCTACTCGGGGCATAAAGGTTTTATTGTCAGGGCCTTGTTTGATTATGTACATGCATTTTATCAATAAATCAAAAGGCGTTTTTCTTCGTATTCAAATGTTGTGATCTCTGTTATTCCTATTTTATATTTGTTTTGAAAAACAATAAAATGGCAATGGGGTTTGTGCTAACCTGCATATCCTTGTTTTAAGCTTAACCCTTGTTATTGCAGGATCCACATAGCAGATGACATCGACTCTGGACCTTCTACAACTCACTTCGACTTCGATTGCCCGATTTATCAAGCCGAAGAAGAGATTGATGAAGACGAAGACCTTCCCGAGGAGTTGGCCCGCTTGTTGAAACAAGAAGAGAAAGTTATTCTGCCTCACGAAGAAGAGATCGAGATTGTGAATCTGGGTTTTGAAGAACTTGTTAGGAACGTCAGGATAGGGGCTGCATTGCAGAGTGATGTCAAACAGAGATTGGTCGAGATGCTAAGAGAGTACAGTGACGTCTTTGCTTGGTCCTACGAAGATATACCCGGACTTGACACTGACATCGTGGTCCACCACTTGCCGCTGCGAGAAGATTGTCCTCCCGTTAAGCAGAAGCTTAGAAGGACACGACCAGATATGGCCGTTAAGATCAAAGAAGAAGTGCAAAAGCAGCTTGATGCTGGCTTCTTAGCGGTCACTACTTACCCTCCGTGGGTCGCCAACATAGTGCCCGTACCGAAGAAGGACGGTAAGGTACGAATGTGCGTAGATTATCGGGATTTGAATAGGGCAAGCCCTAAAGATGATTTCCCGCTGCCTCATATTGATGTGTTGGTCGACAATACAGCTCAGTTCTCCGTATTTTCGTTCATGGATGGCTTCTCCGGTTACAATCAGATCAAGATGGCGCCGGAGGACATGGAGAAAACTACGTTTATCACACCTTGGGGAACATTTTGCTACAAGGTACTGCCTTTAGGTCTGAAGAACGCAGGGGCCACTTACCAACGAGCAATGGTCACTTTGTTTCATGATATGATTCATCATGAGATTGAAGTTTATGTTGATGACATGATTGCGAAGTCCCAAACGGAGGAAGGACATCTGGTCAATTTGCTGAAGCTTTTTGAGAGGCTTAGGAAGTTCAAGTCGAGGCTGAATCCTAACAAGTGTACTTTTGGAGTACGGTCTGGAAAACTACTGGGGTTTATCGTGAGTGAAAGAGCCATCGAGGTTGATCCTGCGAAAATAAAAGCGATACAAGAAATTCCAGCGCCAAAAACAAAAAAAGAAGTTCGTGGTTTCTTGGGCAGAATAAACTACATTGCGAGGTTTATTTCTCAGCTCACGGCCACGTGTGAACCGATGTTCAAACTGTAAAAGAAATATCAGGCGATTATCTGGAACGAGGATTGCCAAAAGGCATTTGATAAGATAAAACAGTATCTGCAGGAACCTCCAATCTTGATACCCCCAGTAGTCGGAAGACCCCTAATCATGTACTTGACAGTTCTTGAGAATAGTATGGGGTGTGTCCTCGGTCAGCATGACGAGACGGGCAGAAAGGAGCACGCCATCTACTATTTGAGTAAGAAGTTCACAGACTGTGAATCTCGTTACTCAATGCGGGAGAAAACGTGTTGTGCACTAGCCTGGGCTGCCAAACGTTTACGACAGTACATGCTCAATCACACAACCATGCTAATTTCGAATATGGATCCGATCAAGTACGTCTTCGAGAAGCAAGCGCTTTCGGGCAGGATTGCCAGATGGAAAATGGTGTTGACGGAATATGACATTCAGTACGTTTCCCAGAAGGCCGTCAAGGGAAGCGTATTGTCTGAGTACCTTGCCGAACAGCCGATCGAAGATTACCAGCCGATGAAATTTTAATTCCCTGATGAGGATATCATGTTTCTTAAAGCGAAAGATTGTGATGAACCGTTGCCCGACGAGGGTCTAGACAGGAAATCCCAGTGGAAATTGATATTTGACGGGGCGGTTAACTCTTATGGATGTGGCATTGGGGCGATCATCACGACTCCCCACGGATCCCACATCCCATTCACTGCGAGACTGACGTTTCCGGTCACCAATAACGAAGCGGAGTATGAAGCATGCATCATGGGTCTAGAAGAAGCGATTGATTTGAGAATCAAGAACCTAGATGTATATGGTGACTCGGCGCTCGTGATTAACCAGATCAAAGGGGAGTGGGAGACTCGTCAATCGAATTTGGTACCGTACATGAACTATGCCAGAAGGCTACTTCCGTTCTTTGATCGAGTGGAACTCCATCATGTGCCCAGAGCGGAGAATCAGATGGCTGATGCCTTAGTCACGATGGCTTCGATGTATAAAGTCAATTTCTGAAATGAATCTCCAAGAATTGTCCTTTCTCGTCTTTATAGAACTGCATTCGTCTTTGCGATCGAGGAAGCCTCCGATGGCAAGCCATGGTTCCATGATATCCAGACCTTCCTTATGACTAAGGAGTATCCTGCGGGAGCGTCAACCCAGGATAAGAAGACTCTGAGGAGGCTGTCTGGAAATTTTTATCTCAATCCTGATGGAGTTTTGTATAAAAAAAACCACGATCTCGTGCTACTCAGATGCGTAGATGAGAAAGAAGCGAGTATGCTCATGGAAGAAGTCCATGAAGGCACATTTGGTACGCACGCCGGCGGGCATGCTATGACAAGAAAGATCCTGAGAGCAGGATATTACTGGCTGACCATGGAGTTGGATTGCTTTAAATTCACAAAGAGGTCTCACAAGTGCCAGATTTATGCTGATAAGATTCAGGTGCCGCCGTGCCCGTTGAATGTCATGTCCTTCCCATGGTCGTTCTCCATGTGGGGCATCGACATGATAGGCAAGATCGAGCCCACTGCGTCTAACGGTCATTGCTTCATTCTAGTAGCTATCGACTACTTCACTAAGTGGGTGGAGGCAGCCTCATATGCTAGTGTGACCAAGCAGGTGGTGGCTAAATTCATAAAGAAGGATATCATCTGTCGTTACGGAATTCCCGAGCGGATCATTACTGATAATGGTTCAAATTTGAATAACAAGATGATGAAGGAGCTGTGCCAGAGTTTCAAGATTGAACACCACAACACATCTCCTTACCGGCCGAAGATGAATGGCGCCGTTGAAGCGGCCAATAAGAACATCAAGAAGATTGTACAGAAGATGGTTGTGACCTACAAGGATTGGCACGAGATGTTGCCATTTGCATTGCACGGTTATCGTACCACGGTACGTACATCAACCAGGGCAACGCCTTTCTCACTAGTGTACGATATGGAAGTTGTCCTACCGTTAGAAGTTGAGATCCCTTCTTTGCGAGTTTTGGTTGACGTGAAACTCGACGAGGCAGAATGGATTAAGAACTGACTAAACCAACTCAGCCTGATGGACGAGAAGAGGTTAGCATCGATTGCGTATGGTCGTCTGTACCAGAGCCGAATGAAGAAAGCTTATGATAAGAAGGTGCGCCCTAGAAGCTTTCAGACGGGTGATCTCGTCTTGAAGAAGATTCTTCCTCCACACTCCGATCACTGGGGCAAGTGGACTCCTAATTACGAAGGTCCATACGTCGTCAGCAAGGTCTTCTCGGGAGGAGCCTTGTTGTTATCCACGATGGATGGCGAAGATTTTGCATCCCCGGTGAACGTGGACGCGGTTAAAAAATACTTTGCTTAAAAAAAATGACCCGCTGGAAAGAAAAAGAATATCCAGGCAAAAATGGGGCGTCCCGGCGAACCATAAAAAACCAAAAAGGTTCGGGCAAAAATTAGGGATATAAAAGAAAAAAATGTACACCCGCAAAGTCGAAAACCCGGAAGGGAGGCTTTGGCAAAAAAGGGTATCCCGGTGAATCGAAAACCCGAAAGGGCGATTCAGGCAAAAGTTAGGGATTTGAAAAAGCAAATGACTGCGTTCCGCGTGTGGACTGTATTTATTTAGTGGTTTGGAAGACCTGAGGGTCGTTTATCTGAATCAATCTCTTCCGAAGCTGAAGCGTCGGAGAAGTATCGAAGTCGAGTGGGTCATAGATGGATCAACTCATGGTGTTCGTCTACGCCTCGTTGCCGACATGTGTACATATTGATGTATATTTATGTTTTATATTTGCGCGGCTTCCTCATTCCAGGAGCTTGCATCTGTTGTAAAACATTTTTGCCCATTCAGGGGTTCGTTATCAATAAAATGTATACTATTCAGCAATTATGTTCGTCTGTTTAGCATTTATCTGTTTTGTTTGCGAAAAAGAACGCCGATGTTTTTGATAAAATGCGCATACATAAACTTATTGGCCTAGGCCACTGATTGTTGAAACAATGAATTACTTGAGCATTGTCACAAGATGATAACCTTGATAGGTCCCTTTGAGAAGGGTACCTTGTACGTTTGTTTATGTTGTTGCAGGTGTAGCATATACCAGGCAGTACACCGTACGCGTCCCCAATCAGGATGATTCCTTCCTCTCCAGCAAGTTCAGCAGCATCTCCCCATGGAGTTTGAACATGGGATCGTAAGCATTGATATGTGTCTCCCCAGGCAGAGAAGATTCTCTCCCCAATCAGATGTATCCCGAAGGAATGTCATCTCTCCAGCTGAGTCATATACTGAAGTATGCAGTACTCGGAAGTTCCCGACTGAAGTCTCCAGGAGAATTGAGATCCCCCGCAGAGTTGTATTCTCCCCAATAACTAGGATGATTCCTTCTTCCCCAGCCGAGTTTGCAAACCCCCAAGAGAGCCGAGTCCTTGGAAGCCGTTTGGGCCATGACTGGTTTTCCCCAGTAGATTGTTGAAAAGGTGATGCTGTATTTCCCCATCTAAGTCCGTACCTCCAGGAAAGTTTTTAGCTGCGAAGGCTGTGCAGCTTATTTCTGCGATTGACATCGTTTTCCTCAGCAGTTTGTGGTTTGAATACCCAGATGAGCAGGTCCAGGTTCTCGGAGAGCTTTATTCCCCTGCAGTAGTCCACTGAAGATCGTCTCCCCAGGCGGAGTCCAATTAAGATTGGCGTGACTTCTCCTCCTCGGCAGGATGATTCCTTCCTCCACTAGAGTGGCCCTTTCTCCTTGA
This sequence comes from Lathyrus sativus, assembly GCA_963859935.3. Taxonomy (NCBI): domain Eukaryota; kingdom Viridiplantae; phylum Streptophyta; class Magnoliopsida; order Fabales; family Fabaceae; genus Lathyrus; species Lathyrus sativus. Next base: position 484,370,282 of record OZ012737.1, read on the forward strand.
CAAGAGGATTCTCCCTTCAGCATTTATTCTGCTGACGGGCTTGTAGCATTTTGCACGATTGCATAACATCTACCTTAAACGCATAGCATTTCCACCGTGTGGAGCATTGCGCCATGGTCGAACCATATGCATATGAAACATGAGCTAGGTCGTTACCGTTCTTGTTTTGCAGGTGTTCCCCGACAGGGTGTCTGCTCAGGATGATTCCTGAAATCTCAGAAGAGTGGTGTGGTTCAAGATGATTCTTGAATTCCCCCAGCAAAGTCGTTTGCCCAAGATGATTCTTGAATTCTCCAGCAAAGGTGTTTGTTTAAGATGATTCTTAAAATCCCCTGTGAAGTCGCCAGAGAGGGTTGCTCAAGTTGAGGCTTAGAGTCCCCGGCAGAGTGTTTGCTCAGGATGATTCCTGAAATCTCCAGCAGAGTTATTGGTTCAGGATGATTCTTGAAGTCCTCAGCAGAGTTGATTCATCCAGAATGATTTCTGAAGCCCCGAAGCAGAGTACTTGATATCCCCAGCGGAGATGCGTCATCCCCAGCAGGTTTTGAACAGCGAAGTCGGAACTTCCCTTGAAGACTTGATGATTGAAGTCCAACCATATTAACGAAGCAGTTCTCTCAGCTGATGCGGAGTGCCTGATGGCAGAAGTTTGGATATCCCCAATTGGTTCATGATTGATTGAGAATTCTATTCCCGACTTAGTGATGAAGTTCGACTGACGCCCAAGAATTTCTTTGAACGCCCGATGGCATGATTAACTTGATTGTTGACCTGATGAGTCCCAAGGAATCCTGATGCCTGACGGCATGATCGACCATGTATCACTGGTTACCGTGTGACCAATTCCCCAGCTAGTTTCCATGCAGCTAATATTTCAGTTTTCGAAGATTTGTTCCCATCAGAGTACCGTGTACTTGTGCAGTTGGCAAATTTTCGGGCTTGTTGGTATTCAACCGTCTTTTACCTTGATTGTGTGAGAGCCGTTCGCTTCTCACCCAGTCAGGTCCAAGCCGTTTGAATAGGGGCAGTTGTTGCACCCCAAAATTTGCTCAACTTTTCTTTACCTAGCTTGTGTTTCATTTCATTCACATTAGCATTATCATTTGCATTTCATTGACATGTATGCAGGAGATCAAGAGGTATGATTACCAATCAAGGGCTACACAAGACTATGAAGCTAGCTAAGAAGGTTATTCGGGTGCTCAAGGGTTGATATCCTTGTCAGAGAAGTTAAAAGATCCTCAGAGAGAGTGATTGAAGCCAAGAGGGTGTGTCTCCTAACTTGAGAGTTGTGGGAAGTCATCAGATGATTCTGAAGCCATGAAGTTAGACTTGAGGTCTTGAGAGAGCTCATGAGAAGTGTTTAAGATCACTTTGAGGCCTAGACAAGTCATTGTGCAAGATTGAGAAGCCTCAGCCTTGAGTGGTGCAAGTAGGGTTTGACTGGGTCAACCCTAAGTCAACTGATGATTTGAAGAAGGTTGAGACCTAATCCAAGAGCCATGTGATCATGGATTGATGCATTGAGATGCTATAAGGATGATTCCAAGGTCAACTCATCATGATTGAAGAGTTTGAGAAGTTTCAAGCTAGGGTTTCTAAGGCTTCACAGTGTAAAATCCCCTAGTTTGACCCCTATCTTCAAGGCAGTTTAGCTCAAGATGGGATTGTCATCTCATCTTTCCCCCAACATGAATGTTGTAGAGCATGATCTTAGCTTTAATTTGAGTGCTAGAAGTCCTTGATAGGATTTGTAGAACTCAAGTTATGACTTTGGCAAGTTACAGGTCATCTGAGGTATGTGAATTTGGAGCTTGAAAGTTGTCCAACTTGCATGAAACTTTTGCCCTAGAAGGATGATTCCTATGAACTTTTGGTCAACATGAATGTTGTTCCTTATTCTATTAGATTTCTAGTGAGTACTAGAATTCCTTGATAGGATTTGTAGAACTCAAGTTATGGCTTTGACAAGTCAAGGGCATTTTGGTCATTTGGAGATTATAGGTCATTTCAAGCATAAGGCCATAACTCCTATTTGCAAGTTTCAAATGGGAAAATGTTCAACATAAAACTTGTCCAAAATGATGTTTTAAGGCTAGTAAAGAGGTCATGAGAGGTTGGAATTTCTTGTAGCTCAAAATCACAAAAATGACCTAAAATAAGGATGATTTTCAAATGAACCAAAGTTGGAAATTGGTATTTTTGATCTACACGTCCAAACCAAGGCATGTAATATGTCATTTTGATTCTAAAACACATTTTAAGATCATTGACATTGCCACAATTTTGACTTGAGGTTTAATTTGTGGACTTGCTTTGAAAAGTAGTTACTTACATCATAAGTAACATTTGCCAAACCAAAATTCAAGGCATGACCAAGGCCCCTTTCAATCCAAACACATCCAAAGTACCATTATGGGAGAAATTGGAAGGGAATGAGGGTGAATACAAGCTGCTAGCAGAATTGGTATGACCATGGCATGAGATTGAAATTTCCATGAAGTGAGATATTGAATTTCTCATTAGAAGGATCTAGAGCTTTCTAGATCATCCATACATGGCCTATATATTGAATAGAGTTGGTTCAGATTGAAGGTTGGTGATAATTGAAGAAGAGAATAGAGATTGAGTGTGAAAAATTCTTGTTTGCAACTGAATTCGGTTACACCATTTTCTTCACTTTCCATCCATTTTCTTGATTGCAATCACTTCCATGGATGCTAGTGAATGATTCCAGATCATAATCAAGGCAAATTCGTGGCTGAATAGTGTTCTTGATCTCAGATTTTGTCACCTGCAACTCAGAATTGGTTCCAAGAATCCAGAGCATTTCCATCCATTTCATTGCATACAGAAGCTTGGAATTGATTCATTGAAGGAGTCTGGAGCATTTGAGAGCTTGATTTGAAGGTTTACTACTTATGTGCACACGAAATTCTCAGGTTAGTAACTTTCAATCTCCAGCTTGAATTAGGTAGAATTAGGAGGAATTAGGATGTTAGATGCATTGTGGATTGATGTAGGAAGGTTTATGGATCATTAATTTGAGAGTTAGTGACCAATTAGGGTTGTTACCATTTTTGGGTGAGATGTTGTTCTTGCGAATCTTGAGGATTTAGATTGAATTAAGGGCATGAATGGATTCCTTGTGAGATTTAGGACAAGATTCATCAAGGAATCGTGGCCTATGGTGGACTCTATGGCAAGTTAGGGTTGAGAGATGATGACCGGAGAATGTCACCGGCGATGACTATGGCGCGCAGGTGACCTGAGTTTCAGGGATTCAAATTGGGGAAGATGATCCCAGAGCCATTGGATCATAGTTGGACTTTGACTGAAGACCCCATCCAACGGCCACGCGTGCATGAAATTTGTGAAGGACTCTGAATCAAATGAAACGCTGCGTTTCATTTAAGTTGTGGTTTTGGGCTTAAGTCATAATTGATAACCACACCCCCTTTTTGGCCCAGTCTGGGAAATGAACTGAATGACCTTGCTATCTACATCACGCGTGTGTTTATTTTCCTTGGATTTTCTTTTATTTTCCATTTTATTCATGGTTAGTGATTAATTCATAAAAAATGGAAAATAACTCAATTGATCCCATTCTTTTTGCAGTAGATTCATGATTGAATCTAGTCTTTTTTTAGATAAAAAATATTATTATTTCATGCATTTTCTGATTTTATGGGAATTTTTACATTTTAATTGATATTAAAATAATCATGTTTGATGCTTGATTTTGTTGAATTTGGTTTGATCATGTGATGATGATTTTGGCCTTGATTTTTTGTGAGTAATTAGCATAGATATGCATGCTCCCCATAGATTTTTCTCACATTTTTTTGATGAATGTAAGTGGTATTTTAGGTTGAAACCTTTAAGATCTCCATTTTTAGGGTTTGTGGTTGATACCTTTGGATTTAGGATTTAATATTAGGACTTAATAGATGATTTAATCCCTGGTTTTTGTAGGATGGATTCATGATTGAATTAGGATCCCTTAGGAATTTTTGTAGGAATTTTCAAGGTAGTTTTCTATTTTTTGTTTTATTTTAGTTTAGATACTAACTTTAGATGATTCTAATGCACTAATTCAACTAGAATGACTTCTTTAGTTCCCTTAGATTAGGGTTTTGTCTCTCTTGCTCTTGGATGATGTTGAAGACAAGTTGAAGATGCAATGGATTGCTTGAAGAAGCTTGGATGTGAAGATCTTCCCTTCTTTTGGTGTAGTATTGATTAGGTATTAAGATTAGGGTTTTATAGGCAGAGCTTCAAGATAGATTCTCTTCCTTCATAAACATGGAACATGTTGATCAATTCCATTCTTCCCTATGATGTAAGGTCCCCTTGTAAAGGCCTCATCCCTCCTTCGGTAGGATGTGTGGCTCTTTACAAGTTGGTAGAACCTTTGAGGGTCCCTTTCTATGATGATAAGATGCTTAGTGGTGACCTTTGGTCTTCACTCTGCTACCAATCATCCAAACTTTACTCTTGATGGATGCATCTTTCTCCCTTGTTAGAGGATGGAGTTCCTTGCTTGAAGAAGATTGAAGGATGAAGTTGATACTTCTTTGTGTTTGAAGATTACTCTGAGAAGCTGAAGCTTGTAGATGAAGAGAAACAAGTTGATACTGGTAAAGAGGAGAGAGCTGAAGCTTGAAGACCAAGTTGACACTTGTGAAAAAGATCAAAGTGAGATTGAGTGAAGAGTTGAGGCTTGAGGAATAAAGGATAAGTTGATACTTATGTTGATGCACTGAGTCCCTGAAAGAACAAGTTGATACTTGTAGTTAGGAGTGAAGCCTGAAGGTGGAATTTACTGGAGAGCTGAAGCTTGAAGAAGAAAGAATAAGTTAATACTTATGTTTGATGGGTTAGAAGCTTGGAGAAGCAAGTTGACACTTGCTATTGAAGATGATAGCTTTGAAGAGCAGTTGAAGTCTGAAGATTGAACTGCTGCCAGAGGAAGGCTTTACTGTGGGAGCTGTTGATCTGCTTTCTTTCTTGTCTGTTTGCTTTCTGTGCAACTGTATTGATGTGACTTGTTTGATTTGCTTGATGCATTAGAATAAGTTCATATTTAGACTGACTTAAGCTAGGATCATGATTGCACTAGAGGTTGAGTTGCTCCCTCTGCTTGTATTTTTACTGTATGGCTTTGCTTGCGGGTATTCGGTAGAGCCCAGCTCCCTTGCCTATGTGGTTTGTGTTTGCTTGATGGCATTTTTTATTTCATTTCTGTATGATTGCAGTTATTCATATCTGGCTTGAGGTTGAGATGAGCTTGTGGAGGCTGATGCCTCACACACATTTCCTCCCTCACTTGCATTGCATGCATTTTACAGTTGTTTACTGTTTACTGTTTAAGCTGATGCTTTATCAGTTTCTGTTTATCATTGACATGATCCCCTAGGAATCTCACTTCCTTTGATAAGGAAGTGATGATAGAACTTTAGGTTGAAACCTATGCATGATAACTTCTAGGAGTTCCCTGTTTCAAACCTCAACCATAGGATGAATACTTGGCATGACAACATTAGGACTTGATAGTCTCCCCTTAGTTGAGCCTGTTCTCTCTTCTCATCTCAAAACAAATTAAAATACAGTAATAAAGGTTAACTGACGTCATACGTTATGGGCCTTAAGCTACTTGAGAAAGAGTTGTTGGAGAGTTTCTTTTCAACAGCTTGGATGTTTAGTATGGTACCCTTTGGGTGACATGCGACGCATTCACTCTCAGGTCATAGTCTCTAGTGCAATATTAGTTGCAAACATCCATAAAAAACAGTTCTTCCGTAAAAGACAGAAAACAAACTTCAAACCTTTTTGCCCCGTGGGCCCATAATTCAAAGGAAGCTTTTCTGAAGAAAAGAGTGTCGTTAACTCCCAGTTCTACCGCAAACGGTAACGCCTAAGTCTCCAAGGGTCGAGCTGCGTACACCAAACTGCTGGAACTGTTTGTTAACCCTACTCGATAAAAACAGATGAATCTGAATTCCCGTAATCCGTATTATCCCGAACTATGTAAGCTCTGATCTCTCCTACCTGTTGAGAGTACGTAGGCACAATATCGATGTATTGGCGAGCCACCTTCCCCGTAACCCGTAGTTAGTCGAACTACGTTGACTCTGATTTCTCATTCTCTGATGAGAATACGTAGGCATAAAGCGCGACGCTTTGCCGAGTCATTTTCTTGTCTTTTTTAAGCCAGCCTTGATAGGTAGATAGATAAACCGACCCGTCCAATAAACACAACAAGCATGGATCCCATCGAGTACGATGGGCGTGAGGGGTGCTAATACCTTCCCCTTGCGTAACCGACTCCCGAACCCAGACAATGGTTGCGATGTCCTTGTCTTATACCTTTTCGTCAGGTTTTTCCGATTGTTTCCTTTCCCGTTCTGAGGGATAAATAACGAAAGGTGGCGACTCTTCTGTTTTGCCGGCACCTTATTTTCGCGGTAGCGACAGACGCCACGTGGTCTGAGTGACCCTCTTTTTTCATCATGTTCTGTAATGTCTCTAGAACCCAAATCATCTGACACTTGAGAATTTTGATGTCCTCTTTCAGCATTTCCTGGGCTTTCAAAAGTTCCTCCATTGTTGCCATTTGTCCTGGATATGTGCTAGGTATCCCTTCTCTATCTTTGATCAAAAGCGACGCAAGGCTGAGAAATGCAAATGCATAATGCAAATGCAATGCAAAAGCAAACTGGTTTTACAAAACTCAGAAGATTGACTAGGTCAAAACCCTCATTTCATCAATCGTTGGAAAAGTTACAACTTTTAAAAATACCAGAGATCGAATGAGTTTTACAAAACTAGTTGCGACATGATATGCTTATGGTGATATGATGGGATGATGCACACATAACGCAAAGGCAAGTATTCACAATTACATGTACACACAAAGACCTTCTAGGCTCAAGATTAAAGCAGGGAGTCAAAGGTCTACCCATCCCCAAGGATTTGTATTATGAGTTGTTTGTACCTGCCAAACGGGTTCTAACAAAGTTCCCAAAGTCATAGTAAATCCCTCGGCTAGTGCCAACTAACACGACTACTCACGTGAGTCAACAATATTCTCAAGATAAACTTGTTTGAGTGTAGAATCGCGTGACAACTATTGAGGGACTACTCCCTAACAGTTTCCGCACTACGTTCTAAAAAGGTTAAATAGGGTAAAAAGTGTTACTAAAAGTTCCCAGCTTCGTAGACTCATATTGAAATAATTAGTGAATTCACGACTACTCATGCATTACTAACCATCTCAAAGAGTCTCCACTGAGTGCGATTACATCATATGTCAAACATATTGGGATTACTCCCAATAGCCCAACTATTGATCGTATCACGATCCTATGTCATGTGGGTTAGGATTTATCTCACCTCTCAAGGCACCCAATATCCAACATACAAACATATATATTGAAAAATATACATGTTAAACAAATATTCACAAATACAATGCATTGCACACACAAAGGTTCCCTAGGCTTGAAGCCCAAGCAATGGAGTCAAAAATTGTACCCATCCCCAAGGATTTGTACTATGGGTTAATTTGTACCTGCCGAACGGATTCTTAACAAAGTTCCCAGGGTCAACAACCCATCTTTCGGATATTATCAATTTCCCAAATCACTCGGTAATCGATAACATTCTCAAGAGAGTCTCGCCCGAGTGTAGTATCGCGTATCAACTACTTCGGAAATACTTCCTTATAGCCATCGCACTATGTCCTAATAAGGCCAAAGTGGGGGAAAATGTAATCTAAAAGTCCACAGTGTCACAGGCTCCTAGGTTGAAAGTAGTATTGTTTTCACAAATACTCGTTTAACAAAACCACTCTCAAAAGGGCCTCCACTGAGCGGTGGTTTCTCAAGTTAGCTTGGTCGGGAATCAACTCCCTATAAGCCTAGTTGAATATACCACCATCCTATCATAAGTGTACTCAAGTCCGGGTATAGGACCGTCTTACCACTCAAGTCACCAAATATCCAACATTTAAACAAATATATTGACAAATATACATGTTAAGCAAATATTCACAAATATAGCACATAATCAAACAAAATAGGCTAAACCCTCAAGTTTAATCATCCCCAGTGAAGTTGCCATTTCTGTTGTGGTGAGAGTCGTGATACCAAGCCATTGATTAACTTGAATCTTAATTCTTAAATTCACAAGCGGACTTTAATTTATCCAAAAGAAAGGTCTAAAGAGAGAAAGAACCTTTTGCGCGATGTTACAACAACGCTAAGAGATTCGGGGATCGGGGGTTGGTTATGCATAGGGTAGGTATCTCACATCCTAAACATCTGTAGTAATCTACAAGAACCTTTTGTTTGTTTGCATGCTAAGTTTGCTAAATGTTTGCTATGGATTGGGATTGGGTAAAAGGTGTAGGTAAATACCTAAAGATAGTTTCTAAGCTTGCTCGCAAAGACATCACGTCCTCTGCCTACGTATCCTTACTAGGATAGAATCAAAGCAATCGTAGTTCACCTCACTAGGGATGAAGAACGCTTGATTATGATCAAGGTTCAAAGGGGAACAAACATTTCAATGCTTGTGTAGAGTTTCACAAAACTCCCTAGATCTATGTTGAACACTCAAGAAAGGGGAGTAAGTACTCATTCCCATGATTCTTACATAGAGTTAACCAAACTCTATCCTAAAGTTCTACGTTGTGAGACCAATTGGTTCTATCCAGACCAAAAGGTGGGAGAAAGGGGAAGGTTTCTCATCAAGATATCGCATCTTGTGCCTATGTATTCTCATTGTCCAATGAGAAATCAGAGTGGTCGTAGTTCGGGCACAAACTACAAAATAACGATCTATTGGTTCTTTCCAGACCAAAAAGAGGGAGAAGGCTCTATCCAGGCCTACGAGTTAATGAGCTATCTATGACCCAAGGGTCAATAGAGAGACTTTCCTTTGGAAGGGAAAAGAGGAGGCAACTGGGATGAGAACTAAAGAGTTCCATCACTTTGGGGAAATAAACTTAACAAAGCATAATCATTCACACATGATGAATATAAGGGATATGGTTACAAACAGGAATAATCAAGTATATTACAATAAGCAAGGATTTCAATCAGGATGAATGGTTAAAACCAAAGAAAGCATTTAAGATATTACAATATCAGGCAATGATTTCAATCAAGATAGATGGTCACAACCAAAGCAAGTATCAAGATATTATAATATCATAAAATGGGGAAGTTCTTACGAGACTAAACACAGAGGGTGAAAACCACAGACATATCTTGACAAAGAATGGGGTACATCTTAATAAAGATGGAATGGGATCTTAACAAAGATACATCTTAACAAAGATGAGGCTTCAATAGGGCTTACAAGATGACGTGTATACTTACAGGCATCATGCCTAAATCAAATAATGTTACAACAATGTAAGGAGATAAATGGAGATAGATGGTTACAACCAAGAATCAAATATCTTTAACAAAAATGGAAGTATATCTTGACAAATACAAAGGTAACAACCATGTAAACAAGTCACAACTTGAAGGTAAGCATGTCATAAGCTCAAAGTGTATCAAATGTAACAACATTATGCATTGATGACGATCAAATAAAAAGAAATGTTCACAACAGTTAAACTCGAGACTTTAGAAAGAGAACAATAAATTTCATGGTGACAACCAAAGGAAGGTAAACCTAAAATGTTAACTAACACATAGGAAACACATACAAATAAATCTTATAAGATAAGACAAACATGTTTCAAGAGAAATTTAATCAAGACGTAAGGTAACAACCTAAGAATGAACCAACCAACAAGTAGGCAAACGGGCATTGTAAAAACAAGCACTTTGAAATTTTAATCCATTAAATGGAAATAGACATTACAATGAGCAATTTGCAAAAAGAACGAGTTAAAAAAGATAAGGCATGAGAGAGTTATGTTTTTTTGAAGTTTCAAAGATAACAAATAAAATCATGTAAATAAAAGGAGAAAAGGGCAAGGGTGGGAGTTGAACCCACACCCTTTGGTTTACAAACACAACACTCATCCACTAAGGCACTAGGCGTGCGCTGGTAAGGAAATGGAAGGAAAGACACAAAATAAATCAATGACAATTGAAAATAAAAATGCCAAAAGAGTTGATCACCAAGGATCAAACTCAGGCCAGGCATGTGAAAGGTACAAAGTGCGCAAGTTGTCTACCACTGGGGTGGCTATACATCCGTGTATTTAGTCACCCCCATAAATAGATAACACTAGATATGATGGATATTCTGGGCAACAAACACACCAACCAAACCAAAAACATGAAGAATCCAAACTTGGTCTAAACTCAATCTTTTTTTTATGAAATTTTAGTCAAACATGACTGTTTTTTAACAAGGATTATGATGGTATCAACAAAATTTTGAAATAATGTCTCTAACAGAAAACACGATTGAAGATGCAAGTTGATCAAATGAGTTGCATTTTGAAAAACCACACCAGTTCTGAGTTCATACATATCAAAAAGGCATTGCACACAAGTCATATACATCATAACAGAGGGATTACACACTTAGGGCCAAAGCACAACTCAATAGAATAGGAAATGGTTCATGAATTGCATAACATAGCATGAAAAAGCAAGCAAACTGCCAAGGATGCAGATGAAAATGTTCAGTTCATGCATATACATGGCCTAACAGTTTTTGAACATGTCAATTGATGTTTTTAAAGTTTACAAACCAAACACCAATGCTCTGGCAGAAGAAAGAAGCAAGATGCAGAGATGACAGCAAATTGGAAACTAAAGCAACAGGCCAAACATGGATGCATATCAAAGCTTGATCAAACAGAACAAGAAAATCATGAGGCCTCCACCAACATACTTAAAGTGCAATGAGAAACAAGCATATAACAAACACAATGCCAAAATCAAACACAAAACACAACTGTCATGTGTTGTCAAGTGAAAAGAAATGCAATTTGAAATCCAAATTCATGTAATAAGTACAAACAGTTTAAACAGTCCCATCCCACAAACCATAAACATCATCTTGAGTGTTTCCACACCTCAAGACTTGTCTCAAACCCAACAGAAATAAAGTCATGCATCAGCTGCTCATACACACATAAGAATGCATAAATGAGACCAAGACATGATTGGAAAAGTTTAGGCAGAACAAAACATCATCCACAAGTTACAATCATGTCCATGAATGATTTTATACCTCAAGAATGACCAAATAATGCACACAATACAAACTGGTTATCAAGTTGCAATGGTATCATACATGGTAGCAGGCTGCAGATGGAATGTCAAATTCAAGAATAAGCAAACTCAGTTATCATACACACCACATACAAGCTGTAATTATGTTGACAAGTGATTTCAGGTTCATGACTCAATAAAAATACTTCAAACAGACCAATTGTATGGTGTGTGTAGCTGTGGTTTTCAAAAAAAGAAGTTTTGACAGCAAGGTGAGGGGGCAAGCTAGTTCAGTCAACAATGAATGGTTTCTTATCATGAAATTAGCAAAATAACATCTCAAACATGACAATGAATAAGGTCATACCCAAAAGTCAAACATATTGCAAACAGATCAGAAGTTGGTATGTTGGTGGCATATTTTGGCTATGAAAGTGCAATTTGAATGTGAGATGAGGAAATAAGTAGACGTAGGTCATGCAATCATCACACACACATCATACTTATGAAAATGAAAGGGATCATGCTTAGAAACTCAGGCTTATGCAAACAGAAATGAGTTTGGCATATTGATGGCTATGAAAAAGCTGTTTTGAAACATAATAGTGGTACAACAGGGCATTTGGCAAGTAATGATGTTCTATGATGAAACAAATGACATACACATACCACATACTTGCTAAAAGATGAGATCATGCTTCAAAATCAAATCAAATCCACACCAAACAGAATATGGCATATTGAAACTCATAAAATGCAAAAAGGAAACTCATTTAGGCAGCAGGTAAGTTTATGGCAGTTGGGATGATTTGGCACCACATACAAGCTCAAAATATGTAAAATGAAGAGTCTATGCACATAGTTCAAGCAAAAACAGGTTGGAACAGAAAATGATATGCTATTGGTATTATGAAGTTTTGAAAAATGCAAGTTTGGAATGAAAAGTTGTTTTGGGAAAGCAAGGGCAGTTTGATCAAACAAGTGCAGCATACAACCTCAAAACAAGTTAAATGATGTTCTCACATACAAAGATCATACATAAACTGCTCACCACAAGAAATGACATGTTAGTTCAAAACTTTTGACAGCAAAACACATAAAAACCTCACAACTGGCCTTAACAACCAAATCTCATGTTTTCAATATTTCAAGAAACCTCAAATGAAACAAACAATATCAAACCATAACAAGTCAGCAACTCAAACATATGAGGTACAACATTGTAGGTACTTATCATTCAACACAAAGACCTATGACCATAGTGTAGCAAAATAAGGAAAATATCACAATTGTGAACAAAAGTTAAACTAGATTCATACATGACCTAGGAGGTAGGGGAGCCTCACAAGTTATCCAAAACATCACCAAAAAACTAAGGTTGACAGCTCTAGGGCAAGCACACCAATATTTCAATGTTTGGATCCTTAAGGCTAATATTGGATAAAGTTCTCAAAACAAGTTGTACACAACATCAAAGTCCAATATTGGCAACATATCATCAACACGTCATACATGAGTGAAATACTTTAACAAAAGCAAAATATCATAACCACAAAACATAAGTTCTTGACAAAGAACCAATATGGGACAACATGACTATACTTTCACAACAAGAATCTCAAAATGGTAAAACATGGCAACGTGTGAATAATAAAGAGGTTGAGCATTACATACCTCTTGTAGTCTTTCTTGAACAAGCTAAAAAGCTAAGAAACCCAGAGATCTTCTTCCTTGGCAAAGATTTGGAGCTTTCTTCCTCTTGAAGCAACAAACTATCTTTCAAGACAGTTTGAGTTATGAAATTTCCAGATGATTTTTGAGACTTTGGACAGTTGAAATATGATATATATGAGGTGTTGGGAGTGTCGAGATAGTAGGAAAGGCCTTAAGTAAAGACTTGGCTTCCAAAGTGCATGAAAGTCAACATATGAAGGTATGAGGTTTGACTTTTAGGAAAATGATGTTTTTGGGTGGTTTGAGTGTATGAACACCTTCTACACAATGTTTATAGACTGTGTAAATGGTTTTGAGTAGCTTGGAAGTGGTGGAAATGAGTTTGGGCAGAGTTTTGCTCAAGACAGATTTTTAGTGAAAACTTTGAAATTTTTGAAGAATGAAGTTTTTGAGAAAATGAGTGAGAGTTGAGAGTTGTGATTTCTATTGGTTTTTAAGAGTGCTCTGGTGTGTCTAACATCATAGAGATTTCCTTTATTTAGAGTGAAAATGAAGGTGAGGGCAGATTTGGATTTTGCCACTTTTGGAGGGAGATTATGAAATCTTGCCAAGATCTTTGAGGCAGCTCTACATATCAGCTCCATGGGCAAATGCTGAGCAGAAATCAAGTGAGGTGGGAGAGATGGGATGGCTGAAGTGAGGCTAGGAAGATAGGGGACTGCAGCTTCCCAAAAGTTTCTCTTTCATGGCTTTTAATGATTATTTTAATGACCACTTGCTCCAAGTTGCACAAGCCCTCCAATTCTTCATTTCTTCTGGTGTTTGCATCATCCAAGCTTTATAATATCAGAAACGAACAAGATCCAATGGCTGAGGGTAGCCCAAGTTGATGAATTCTGAATTTTGAAAAGTGTTGGATTGGTGATCTCAAGTGTGGCAGCCCTAACTTTCATGATCCATAACTTTCTGCTCACACATGCTATTGAGGAGTTCTACCACAATTTAGAAATCCCTCAAGTAGCTCTATAACTTTCATGTTTTTGAGATTTCCAAATTCTAGGCGGAACTAGGTTGAAAACCCCCTCCAAGTTGCTGAAAAAACCTACTTAAAAGGCCAAATGACTTAGAAAATTTTCTAAGTTATTTCCCTTCTTGAAATGAATTTTGTCATAACTCAAAATCTATGCATTTTTTGATCATGAACCACTTTTAGAATTTTGTAGGAATTTTCAAGAGCTTTCCAATGAGCTTTGAACCACTTCATTTGGATGTGTGGTTGAGGAGTTATGGTCTTGCCCCTTTTAAAACCCTAATTCCCGATTTTGGTAATTACTTCCTAACCCTTGATCCAATGGTCATGAAATTTTATGGTAAGGTGCAATATGACATAAGGAACATTTTTTATTCACGTCTTGAAGTCAAATTCCTTATTATTGGAGAGTTGACTTTTCGGTCAACCGTACGATCAATCGATGACTATTAGACCGTCTGTTCATGCTATGGACCTTTTGAGGCCTTGAAACTATTTGGATAGACTTTACTAAGCCATAGGAACTTAATGGACCAAGATCCCACCATTGAAACACTTTTTAAATCAAAAGTCAAACTACAGTTGACTTTTCCTGATCAAAAACCATAATCGGGCGCCTTGAACTGCACTGTTCTCAATTCTTGGGTGACCACCTCAAATTGAATTCATACATGACCCAATGTAGTATTCTTGATCTTGTTTATAGTTGAATCAATCCAAAACATTGATTGATCACCCCATCGAAGCCTCGATTTTGACGGTACGGAACCCTGATTCATCTGTATCTTGACAAAGATAAACTTGAAATGGGTTAAGGTTAGTTAATCAAATGAATATGATCCTAAAATGATGATGAGGATCTAAGGGGTCAAAATTTGGGGTGAAACACATGGGTAGTAAAAAAACTCAGTCAATCTTTCATACCGAGCCCTAGGAGCTTGCTTCAATCCATAGAGTGCCTTCCTCAACTTGTATACATGGTCTGTCAAGTTAGGATCCTCAAATCCCTTTGGTTGTGCCACATATACTTCCTCATTCAGATATCCATTCAGAAAAGCACTATTCACATCCATCTGGAATAGTTTAAATTTCAGGATGCATGCAATTCCTAACAACTGCCTGATTGACTCAAGTCTTGCAACAGGTGCAAAAGTTTCATGAAAATCAATTCCTTCAACTTGAGTATAACCCTGTGCCACTAATCTTGCCTTGTTTTTGGTTACAACTCCTTGCTCATCAGACTTGTTCTTGTAAATCTACTTAGTTCCAATGATGTTTGTTCCTTCAGGCCTTGGCACCAATTCCTACACTTTATGCCTTTCAAACTGTTCCAACTCATCTTGCATAGCCTTGATCCAATATTCACCAGTTAAAGCCTCCTTTACATTTTTTGGTACAATTTTGGATACAAAGCATGAATTTAAGATGATTTCTCTAGCTCGGGTCCCTACACCACTGGTGGGGTCTCCAATGATAAGCTTTTTGGGATGATCTTTCAGAATCCTGATAGAGGGATCTTTGTTGGGAGATTCTGATTCAGAATCTGACTGTCCATTTTGAACTTCTTCAGTATTGACCATGTCCTCAGCAGGTGTCTCAACGAATGTTTCCACATCCTCAATGACATTGGTTTCTTCATGATGATCATCAATAATAGCATTAATGGATTCCATTAAGACTTTTGTTCTGGTGTTGTATACTCTATAAGCTCTGTTGTTAATAGAGTATCCAGGAAAATGCCTTCATCACTTTTGGGATCCATTTTCCTCCTTTGTTCTCGATCTGTCAAGATGTAACACTTGCTCCCAAAAATATGAAAGTACTTCACTGTTGGCTTCCTTCCTTTCCACATTTCATACAGGGTGGAAGAAGTTCCTTTTCTCAAGGCCACTCTGTTGTGAACATAGCAGGTTGTGTTCATAGCCTCAACCCAAAAATGCCTAGGTAATTTCTTTGCATGAATAATGGCCCTAGCAGATTCTTGGATAGTCCTGTTTTTCCTTTCCACTATTCCATTTTGCTGAGGGGTAATAGCGGAGGAGAACTCATGACTGATCCCTTCTAATGAGGAGAATTCAGCAAATTTGGAGTTTTCAAACTCCTTACCATGATCACTTCTGATCCTGACCACACCACATTACTTTTCTCTTTGAAGTCTGATACATAGCTCTTTAAAAACTTCAAATACATCTGATTTTTCTCTGATGAAGCTTATTCAGGTGTATCTGGAGTGGTCATCAACAACTATATAGGCATACCTTTTTCCACCAAGACTTTCTACTTGCATAGGCCCCCTCAAGTCCATGTGCAATAGTTCCAGAACTATGGAGGTAGTCAGGTGTCCAACCCTTGGATGAGATGTCTTGGTTTTCTTTCTTACTTGACATTCACCACATACCTTTCCTTCATCAATAGTTAGTTTTGTAATTCCTCTTACAGCCTTCTTGGAGATGATCTTCTTCATTCCTCTTAGATGAAGGTGCCCAAGTTTTTGATGCCACAACTTTACCTCCTTTTCTTCTTTCGCCATAGAGCATGTTATGGATCTACTAGAGTCCTTAGGCTCCCATAAGTAACAATTGTCTTTAAATCTAGACCCCTTCATTACTTCTTCATTATCACCATTTGTGACCACACATTCTTCTTCAGTGAATTCCACACTTAGTCCTTGATCACAGAGCTGACTAATGCTGATCAAGTTGGCAGTTAGTCCTTTCACTAGCAATACATTGTCCAAGTTAGGTACTCCAGAGCAGTCTAGTTTCTCAACACCTTTGATCTTTCCTTTTGCTCCATCACCAAAAGTCACATAACTAGTGGAATGAGGTTTGATGTCCACCAACAGATTCTTTATTCTAGTCATGTACTTAGAACAGCCACTATCAAAGTACGAGTCTTCTTTAGCTGACACTCTTAGAGAGGTGTGAGCTATTAGACTAACCTCCTTTGTCACTCATTGTTGCTTATTGGCAGGAGCACTTTGATGAGTGTGGCTAGGATATCCATGCAGTTTGAAGCAAAAAGGTTTTAGGTGACCAAATTTTCCACAGTAATGACACCTCCACCTTTGGAACTATCTTCTTGTCTGCTTCATGTTTTGGTTCCTCTGATGTTGTGACATTGGTCGTGACATCTGGTTTGACCTCTAATTTTCAGACTCTGGTCTCTTGAACCCCAAGATGGGTTTTTGTTCACCAACAAACCTCAGTCCAGACATGTCTCCTGCTATCTGACCACTCTGTAGAATTTTTTCAAAAGTGTCAGTCCCAGGGTTTAGCATCCTGATTGATCTTGTCATTTGCTCAAGTTTACAGTTCAACAGGTTGACCTCACTGTTGAGTGAGTCTATTGTTGCAAGATGTTCCTTCTTTTCAGCCTCCAACTTCTTAATGATCCCTTTTTTATTTTCTCCTTGTTGACATACCTCTGCACTTCTGAAACACAGCTGTTTGTATGAAGCTGCAAGCTCATCAAAAGTCAGCTTATCCTCACTTGAGTTATCATCAGATGTACATATACTGTTTAGAACAGTGACATACCTGGCATACTCCTTTTCGGATCCACTTTTAGAGTCTCCATCAGACCAGGTTACATTTACGCCTCTCTTCTGTTTCATTAGATAGGTGGGGCATTCAGTTCTAATATGTCCATATCCCTCACATTCAAGGCATTGAACTCCTTTGCCTTGATTGAGCTTTTCTGCATGCTTAGCTTTTCTTCTAATGTCAGATGGGATGAACTTGTCACTAGCTCTACCCTTCTTATCTACCCTTTTCATGAGTCTGTTGAATTGTCTCCCAAGCATAGCTATAGCTTCTGCGATATTCTCCTTGCTTCCATCATTGTCTTCATCTGAGACCTCTGTTGTATTTGATACAAGAGTTATGCTTTTTTCCTTTTTCTCCACAGCCTGATCACACATGCCCATCTCAAATGTTTGGAGAGAACCAATGAGTTCATCCACCTTCATATTGCATATGTCTTGGGTTTCTTCAATGGCAGTGACTTTCATGGAAAACCTTTTAGGCAAGGACCTTAGAATTTTCCTCACGAGCTTTTCTTCAGACATCTTTTCTCCCAAGGCTCCTGAGGTGTTTGCAATTTCAAGAATATTCATGTAGAATTCATGAATAGTCTCATCCTCCTTCATTCTCAGGCTTTCAAACTTGGTTGTCAACATTTGTAATCTTGACATCTTGACTTTAGAGGTTCCTTCATGAGTTATTTTGAGAGTATCCCAAACCTCTTTGGCCAGTTCACAATGATGCACCAGTCTGAAAATGTTCTTGTCTATACCATTGAATAATGCATTCAATGCTTTGGAATTCCCAAGAGCCAAGGCTTCTTGCTCTTTGGTCCACTCTTCTTCAGGTATAAGCACAAACAGTCAATCTTTATCAGTCTTCACTAGATGTTCCCAGCCAGAGTTTGCAGCTCTCCATGCCTTGATGTCTAAAGACTTTAAGAAAGCAATCATCCTAGGTTTCCAACAGTCATAATTAGAGGCATCCAGAATTGGTGGTCTATTTGTGAATCCTATGTCTTTATCCATAGTACCATAATTCATCTTCCCTAGATCTCACCCAGATATAACAGGCAGGGTGCCTGCTCTGATGCCAATTGAAATTCTGGCAAGCTCATGATGGATGTTATTATGGATGTTGTGACATCCACTATAACATAGACTACTGCAGCTAATAATAAGCTGTAAGGAGAAGCAGTAAATAACACAATAATTATTCACCCAGTTCAGTGTCAACAACACTTACATCTGGGGGCTACCAAGCCAGGGAGGAAATTCACTATTAGCATAATTAATTCAGAGTCAAACAACCCAGTTTGCACTCCTCACTTAAAACCTACCCAATGACACTTCTTCCTAGAGACACTCTAGACCTGAGTATACCCACTCACTCCCCCTCAATCACCTCAGTGATATTAAAACACAATTACAGAAAGGTTATGGAGATACACTCCAAAAACACACCTTGATCTTGCTTCACAGCTTTGATCAAGTGACACACACTCTTGCTTAACAGCTTTGAGTGACACAACAACTTAGAACCTACCTAACCAATGCAGCATACAATTGCTTGTCATACAAGTATTCCTAAGACACACTTCACACATGAAGAACAGAACTTCTTCACTCACAAGGACTCTTAGCAGGCACTCTCTAATCTTCTGTCAAGAGCTGCACTTCTAGGATTGCTCCTTCTGTTATTTATAGCAGCAGTAAGTCCTTGGGCCTTGGTGCAGAAATTAGGTTTACCCAAACCTCTCTTCAAAAAGCTGCACTTACCAATTAGTTTAGGTACATTTAATTTCTCCAGGGCTTCTAAAATGTATCCTGACTTCCAGCTTGAGCTTCTATAAAGTTTCCTGAATTCTAGCCTGAGCTTCCTCATTCTGAATAACAGAAAACTAAACCTGCGCACCTGATGTCATACGATCAGTGTCATGACATTCAGTATGACATCCAACTCAACTTACTACTTACCCTGCATATTGTGTGTCACATCATTAGTTATGACATCCATACACACTCTAATGTTTTTCCACAAAATACAGCCAATCAGAAGCACTTACAAAACACTCCCCTTGATAGCCTTCTGGGAGACGTATTGAATATCGTATTCTGTCAGGACCATCTGCCATCTGGCAATCCTTCCCGAAAGTGCTTGTTTTTCAAAGGCGTACTTAATCAGATCCATCTTCAAAATCAACATGCTTGTATGATTTAGCATATACTTTCTTAAGCGTTTGGCAGCCCAAGCGAGTGCGCAACACGTTTTTTCCAACATTGAGTACTTGGACTCACAATCTGTGAACTTTTTACTCAAGTAGTATATGGCATGCTCTTTTCTTCCAGTCTCGTCATGTTGACCGAGATCACAACCCATGTTATTCTCAAGAATCGTTAAATACATTATCAATGGTCTTCCAGCTACTAGAGGTATTAGTATCGAAGGTTCCTGCAAATACTCTTTTATTTTATCAAATGCCCTTTGGTAATTTTTGTTCCAGACGACCGCCTGATCTTTCTTCAACAATTTGAACATGGGTTCACACGTGGCTGTGAGATGAGATATGAACCTAGCAATGTAGTTCAATCTACCCAAGAAACCACGAACCTTTTTCTCCATTTTCGACACTGGTATATCTTGAATTGCTTTTATCTTTGCAGGATCGACCTCGATTTCTTTTTCACTGACAACGAACCCCAGCAACTTTCCTGGCCGTACACCAAAAGTGCAATTGTTCGGATTCAACCTCAGTCTAAATTTCCTTAGCCTCTCAAATAGCTTCAATAGATTCACCAGATGTTCCTCCTTCGTCTGTGACTTTGCAATCATGTCGTCAACATAAACTTCGATCTCATGATGAATCATATCATGAAAGAGTGTCACCATTGCCCGTTGATAGTTTGCCCCTGCGTTCTTCAACCCAAAAGGCATTACCTTATAACAGAAAGTCCCCCACAATGTGATAAAAGTTGTTTTCTTCATATCCTCCGGCGCCATTTTAATCTGATTATATCCGGAAAAGCCGTCCATGAAGGAAAACACTGAATAATGCGCAGTATTATCAACTAATACGTCAATGTGAGGGAGCGGGAAATCATCCTTTGGGCTCGCTTTATTCAAGTCTCTGTAATCAACACACATCCTTACCTTACCGTCCTTCTTAGGTACAGGTACGATGTTAGCGACCCATGGAGGGTAATTTGTCACAGCGAGAAATCCTGCGTCCAACTGCTTTTGGACCTCTTCTTTGATTTTTACCGCCATATCTGGTCTAGTCCTTCTAAGCTTCTTCTTAACAGGCGGACACTCTTCACGCAAAGGCAAGCGATGAACCACAATATCTGTGTCAAGACCGGGCATATCTTCGTATGACCAAGCAAAGATATCACTATACTCTCGGAGCATTTCAACCAATCTTTGCTTGACATCACTCTGCAATGCGGCCCCTATCCTGACTTCTCTTCTGGCTTCCTCAGTACCCAAGTTGACGACCTCAATTTCCTCCTGATGAGGCAGAATGACTTTCTTTTCCTGTTTCAGTAGCCTGACGAGCTCTTCAGGTAGGTCTTCATCTTCATCAATCTCTTCTTCGGCTTGGAATATCATATTATCAAAGTCAAAGCGAGTCATAGAAGGTTCTGGAGCGGTGTCATATGCAATGTGAAACCTGCAATAATGATGATGTAATGCTTAAAATGATATGCAAACAAGCACAAACCACATTCCCATTTTAGTGTTAAAAATAAAAACAGGAAAGACAGAGATCACAATATTCGAATGCAGGAAAACACCCTTTGATTAATTGATAAAACGATTGTTCAACATAAAATATTAGGCCCTGCATACAAAGACCACTATGCTCCGGGTAGAGCATAGGGCTACAGATAATCAAGAAAATAAATCTTTACTCTTCTGTCGTCACTTGGATGACTTCTTTGACAGTCCAGTTGTTTAGGATCTTTCCAGGAGTACACGGTCGGATCCATGTATCCATGTCGCAATCACTGTCACCTTCTTCATCTGATACAACATTAATCTGCTCAAAGATCACCCCACCGCTGGTGAACTAGATGGGTCCCTTATAGCGTGACGCACTCTGTGAGGAGGGATATGGGTTGTATCCCAATCCGAATTTGTCTTGCTTGTTGGGGATGTTCAAAACTTGGCCCCAACCATGAGATGCCCCAGCTTTCACCATGGCCTGTGCTTCTTTAAAGGATGGCATGGCAACTTCAGGTGTTTTGGCCACAACTGGTGTTTTCTCCTTGATCTGTACAGTCTCAAAAGCATGACATAACGTCTTGTGGATCTCACCATCAACTTTGACATATTTGAACGAAGACAAATGACTTATCATAATGTCTTCTTCCCCACAAACAGTAACAACACTGCCACCCACCATATATTTCAATTTTTGGTGCAGCGTTGATGTTACGGCACCTGCCGAATGGATCCAGGGTCTTCCTAACAGGCAGCTATAAGCTGGCTGAATATCCATGATATAAAACACAACGTCAAACACTTTAGGACCAACCTGGATTGGAAAAGTTAATTCCCCAAACACGGACCTTCTAGTCCCGTAAAAAGCTCGAACCACCATGTCGCTTGGGGTGCATATTATCCCTCGGTTATCTAGCTTCATTAAAGCCTTCTTGGGTAGTACATTTAGTGATGACTAAGTATCCACTAACACGTGCGATATTACAGACCCTCTGCATTCGATAGAGATATGCAGCGCCAGATTATGATTTCGTCCCTTGGGCATCAAATCCAAATCAGTAAAGCCCAGCCCATTACCAAGATTAACGTGTGCCACTACTCCTTTGAGCTGATTCACAGATATCTCCTGTGGCACGTATGTGGTATTCAGGATTCTTAGAAGAGAATTTCTGTGTGCCTCAGAGCACAGAAGCAATGACAGAATGGAGATCTTTGACGGAGTTTGTTGTAAATGATCTACGATCTTGTAGTTACTCTTCCTAATCAAGCGCATGAACTTTTCCGCCTCCTTCAACAAGGACTCCTTCTCACCATCCTAGGAACTCTCTTCAACCACCGATTTACCTTTACCCTTGTCAGATTTTTCATCACTCACCTCAGGAGGTGAAAATATTCTTCCACTCCAGGTTATTCCACCAGCCCCTACCAGATTGTCGACAAAATCCAATGATGAACCCTTCAGTTCCTACTTCTGCCCATTACAGTAGACTTCGGCTCTGTAATTCCAAGGAATTGCCTTAGTGCTCTCATATGGTACGGATCCAGCTTTAGTAATAATGATGGTTGGCGGCCTTGGAGGTGCAGAAATAGTGATAGTCCTGTATGGAATCGAAATTGTCGCAACTTCATTCTTTTCTTTATCAACTATTTTCTCCTCTTTCTTCTCTGACACTCTGTCAAATTGTAGAATACCATCATTCATCAGCTTCTGAATATGATTTTTCAACTTCTCACATCCCTCAGGATGGACCGAACACTCTGCACAAGCTTTATCACACCCAACGAATATTCCTCCACTCAACAATTTGTCCTTTACAAAACTCAACGGAGTCTCCAAATCTTCAACATCAGCTACCAAGTTCAAACCCTCATCCTCAATAATGGCACTAACCCCAGCTGCCCCATGATTAGGCATGGGATTCTGCATGACATTGGGCGCATCTTGAGAAAAGTTAATGGCTTTGTTGTCTATAAGATCTTGCACCTTATGCTTAAATACTTTACAATTGTCGATGTTGTGTCCTGGAGCACCAGAATGAAAATCGCACTAGGCGTTAACATCGTACCCTGGAGGTGGTGGGCCAGTTAAAGGAGCCAACGTCCTTTTTTGGACTAACCGCAACTGCATCAAATGTTGTAATAATTGAGGGTAAGGCATTGGTGGTGCGTCAAAGTGTCTGTTCACAGTCCTTCTGCAATCCTGAAACTGCCTTGGCCCATAGTTCTGTTGGTTCTGCTGTTGTTGTTGTGGTTGTGGTACTGTAGGTATGGTAATACTTGCAACCTGAGGTTGCTGTTGACAGTAATGACGTTGATTTCTGTTTCTTCCCCGGGAACTAGATACTGCATTGGTTTCTCCCTCCCTCTTTTTATTTCCAAAAGCCTTTCTCCCTCCACCAGATGTGGATCCTTCACCAGCTTGAATTTTGCCTAATTTGATTCCGTTCTCGACTCTTTCTCCTATAATGATCAGACCAGAAAAACCACCCGACTTGCTGCCGATCAGCTTCTCGTAATACACCCCTGGTAACGTGTCAACAAACATGCCTATCAACTCCCTCTCCACCATAGGCGGTTGCACTCTGGTTGCCAATTCACGCTACCTTTGGGCGTATTCTTTGAAGCAATCATTATTTCTTTGGGATAAGTTCTACAATTGGACCCTGTTTGGTGCTAGATCACTGTTGTATTGGTAATGCTTAACAAAAGCTTCATCTAAATCCCTCTAACTTCTGATGTTGACTGGTTCTAGCCCCGTGTACCATTATAGAGACGGACCAGAGACTGTCCTGGAAAAAGTGCATAAGCAGCTTCTCATCATCAGAATAGGCGGATATCTTGTGGTAGTAAGAATGAAGATGAACCCTCGGACAGGTTGTCCCCTTATACTTATCAAAGTCCGGGACTTTAAACTTCAGAGGAACCTTCAAATATGGAATCAGCCCCAAATTTGCCATATCCAACCCCATAGAATTCTGATTCTCATAACTCTTCATCTTTTCCTCGAGCAACATAAACCTCATGTCTGTGTCATATGGCAGACCATCACCAATATCCCTCATAGAGAACACATCCTCTTGATCATCTTCCTCCCATTGAGGGGCAGTATTCCCATGCAAAGCACATGTAGGTCCGGGAATATGAACTCATGTCTAATTTCCTCCTCCCAGAGGGATAACAACTGTAGGACCAGTATTAGCATTTGGGGTAACATTGTCAGTAGTAGGAGGTATGGAAGCAATTCCTCCATGAAGCATACAACTCCCGTCAA
Organism: Lathyrus sativus; assembly: GCA_963859935.3. Lineage (NCBI taxonomy): Eukaryota > Viridiplantae > Streptophyta > Magnoliopsida > Fabales > Fabaceae > Lathyrus > Lathyrus sativus. The sequence continues at coordinate 484,394,696 of OZ012737.1, forward strand.
CCCTAGCACTTAATGGTTGCACCAAAGTTCTCAGCTGCTCTTGGCCATTGGCGACCCCTTGCATCATATCCATGAACTGGGCCATCCTGTCACGGAATTCCTGAAGTTCAGCCTGAATCTGATCCATAATCTTGCGTTGATTTCCCCTGGTAGCGTAGCGATGAGTCGCTTGGTTGTTAATCCTGAAACAAACTACAAACCATATAGGTAAGGTTAACGGAACCTAGAACACCTGCGATGCAAAATGAGAAATGATGCAGTATGCAGACATGTAAATATGTGTTAGGGCAAATTTCCCCTCGATTCTAGTTCTGTGAGAACAACAAGACCATAGGAAGCTAACAGATAAGCATAGAAAACTCCTCATAAATAAGATGAGAGCCAAGAGTCAATATACAACACATCACTGAATACAACGGAATCAAAATGGCCTCAGCCAACAAATCTGGTGATGTTCAAGATACATCATAACAGCAAACTACAAAGAGAGAAAACATCAAATATAAGGGCGAGCCTTGAAATCCTCCAACAACTCTCTCGTCTCTGAATGATCTAGCCTGTCTACCAACCCCTGGATGAGCAAATCTCTCTGGCTAATGATGCTCTGCAAGCTCTGAACATAATCCTCCCAAGCGCCTTCACTGAATGCTTCCCTAAGCTTAGATCTCTTCACATAAGCTTAGAGTGAGGATTCAGCTACAATCTTCTCATCCTTCACCTGAAGTTGAGCCTTCAACTTAGCAATCTATTGTCGCAGTCCATCTTCTCGCTTCTTGTTATTAGTTAGAATGACATTCTATTGGTCGTTAAACTTGGAGATCTCTACATATGCTCTGTCCATCTCTTTCTTCTTGGAACTAATAACATCACTGACGCTCTTCAGATCTAAGCCCACACGCTCTCGAGCGCGAATATCTGCAGTTAGCTCTCTACCCAGTTTATTCACCAATTTAGTTTGCTTCTTAGATGAAAAAGTGGCTTCACACCTATCGCTTCTGAGCTGAATAATATCTTTTTCCAATTCCTCGTTTGCCTTACGCAACTCCTCTTTCTCGGACCATAGCTGATTATATTTCGGAATATCAAAGTAGTCGGCTCCTCAATCATCAAAGGATATAAAGGCTCACAAGGTGGAAATGGCATCAACAACCTCTCAGCTCTCTCCTGAATCCAAGTCACATAAGGATCATAAGCTTTACTGTTGCTCTTACCCAAAGAAGCTTTCCCTCTTCGACGAATCTTATTCCAAGCCTTCTCTACTCTGATCAGGGTCTCACCTTCAAGAAAACCAGTGAAATACAGGGATTCTTGTATCTCCTCTTCCTTCGGAGGTTCCCTCAAAGCATACCCAAAATTCCTTACTACAAGAGTTGGATTATATTTAATACCGCCTGTTCTTCCAATTAAAGGAACATTGGGAAAATCCCCACAGCTAAAAACAATATCCATGCCCAAGAGGTTTCGGTCAAACCATACAATGTTCTCTGATCTTAAACCCATAAGCCTTTCTGGCCACTTAACAGTGCTTACAAGGTCAACAAAAGGTCCAGTCTTTGGCATATGCGAAATATACCATCTGTACAGCGGCGGAGCGCAACAGGAAACATTCTTGCCTCGCCTGTTTTCATTCTTATAGTGAATCGAATGACAAATGTCACCTAAGAGAGTTGGTACAGGGTTCTTAGAGTCGAAGATATAGCAAGCATCCAAATCAACAAAATCAGGCAGATTAGGGAACAAAACTATCCCATGGATGCACAAGGCTAGAATGGCGTTGAAGACCAACCAACATCCGTCTTTAGCGTATTGCTGAGCTTTACCCACCAAGAATGGAAGTAGAAAACTGGGAGCCCCGACTATCCGTATCAGATTACCTTCCAATTCAAAGACGTCAAGATGCAGAGCACCAGCCAACTTGGTTAATTCAGGTTCTTTTTCGGAATGCACGAAAGGCGCTTCTCCCACCACAGGAATTCCTACCAATTGAATAAATTCCTTCAAGGCTGGAAGCAAAACATAGTCCGGGAACAAGAAGCAGCGTAACTGAGGATCATAGAATTGTAGCAGTGCATAGATGCCATCTAACTCGAACTTAGAAGCCTTACAGACGAAACTCAGGATCTTCCCATGTTCTCTCCTAAAATCCTCCATCACACTATGATCAGCCACAGAGATTAGCTTAAGCAGAGGTCCTACCTCCAGAGTCGGGAACTTGTATAACACACTTTTCTTTAGATCAGACTCCATACCGACAGGGGATCAGATGACTAGAACCAAGGAGAAAATATACACCTGCAACATAAAAACATGTCAATATTAATATGCAAATGAAAACATGTTATGATGAAGATGCAAATGCAACCGGGGATCAAGATTGTTGTGCTGCTGACTGAGATGAAACAGCGCTTCGCTCTGGCGAGAAAATACCATAGCACTGATATAAGGACCCACTGTATCAAGGATCAAAAGTTCACACTGACGAGAAAACCAGGTAGGTTGAAGGTCAAAGTTTCCTGTATAACCCTCCCACTCACAGGCATGAACCTATCTCTGACAAGGTCTGGGATCCTATGCGGTCGTCAGTATCACAGACTTTCGAGAAACGATGATACATTCACCATTTCTGGTTTGACATCATAGTCTAACGAAGCGGCCTCACTTAGTTGACTCCCAAATGATCGGTCTCTAGAGTCGACAGTTTCCTGATCCAACACCCCCTCCTGACTAATGTACATGATAGGATGTCTTCACAGAAAACCTCGTCTGAACGCGAAATTCGTAGGGACTAATGCATGTTGAAACATACAGGTTCGTCACTACTTTCCGCTCTAATGTTATGTGTACACTCAAGCCTGGGTTTTGGCTTATCTCACAGTGGAACATTCCCACCCAAAACCACAGCAATAATGATATATAACAATGCTGGAAAGTAAAATGCAAATGCAATACTGTACAAATGCAACACATATGCACACCCAAAGATAAACACACAAGCGTTAGGATTGACTTGCATAGGGGATGGGAAAAGTCATCCCCAGCAGAGTCGCCAACTGTCACATTGCTGCGAAGAGGGGCCGGCAAGGACAGAAGAGTCACCATCATTCATTATTCATCCCAAATAGAGGGAAAGGAAACGATCAAAGAAAACCTACAGAAAAGGGAGAAGATAGGTCATCGCAACCAAATATTGGGTTCGGGAGTCGGTTACGCAAGGGGAAGGTATAAGCACCCCTCACGTCTGTTGTACTCAACGGGATCCATGCTTGTTATCTATCTAAAAGGGTGATAATCTATCTAAGCTACAGGCCACAGGGACAAAAGAAAAGAAAAGAGACTCGATGGAGAATCGCCGCTCTATGCCTACGTACTCCCTTATGCAATGGGAAACTCAGAGTCAACGTAGTTCGGAAAACTACAAGTGAAGATGGGAAAGGTTGCTCACCAAGACATTGTTGTCTTGTGCCTACGCATCCTCGTCTGGTACGAGAAATCAAAGCAAATGTAGTTCGGGCTGACACGACCACAGATTGGTTCAAGTGTTTTACCCGAGTAGGGTTTAACCTTAGTTCTAGCAGTTAGGTGTATTGCTGCTCGACCATTGAAGACTTAGGCGTTACCTGTTTGCGGTAGAACCAAGAGTTAACAACACTCTTTTTGAAAATAATTTTCAATTAATCCCGAAGGATAAAAAAAAGGTTTGATGTTTGTTTTTAAGTCTTTTATGAGATAAGTGAATTGAATTGTGTTTGTAATTCATGTTGCACTAAAGACTATGACTTAGGAGCGAATGCGTCACATATCGTCCAAAGGACATACGCTAAATACTCTAGACATTTGAGAGGAGGCCCCCCAAACATCATTTCCCAAATGCTTAAGGCTCGTAGCGTACAACACTCATTATCCTTTATTATATGTTTTGAAGAAGTTTTGAGATGAGAAGAGAAAGACACAAAACTAAGGGGAAACTAACTCAACACTAATGTTATCATGCAATGTGCTCCTATGATTGAGACTACGAAGGAAAAAATCTACCCTAATGTTAGCATGCTTGGATTGAACACCTAATGTCTCTCCTACTCCCATGGGACTATGAATCCTAAAGGATCATGGAAAAGGAACCAAGTAAACACTAGATAAATCAATCACAAATGAGAAAGAAAGAGATGCAAACATGAAATGCAACACAAAGAAAAGAGGGAGGAAAAAAGTGTGGGGCAGCAACCACCACAAGCACATCTCAACCTCTTGAAACCAAGCAAGGGATGCAAAACAAAAAAATGCAAGCAAAAAGATGCGAGGATGAGATGAAATGGGAGAAGAGAACTCCTACGACCATCGACCATCAATCATCGAAGAAAAGTGGGAGGAAAAAAAGTGTGGGGCAGCAGCCACCACAAGCACATCTCAACCACACCATTCTTCATACTCAAGCAAAGCAAAAGATGAACACTCATCACTTTGAACAAGAACTACAAAAGTATGCATTCAAGTGGAAATCGAACACGCGTGTCAAAGAAATCATGATTAAACAATCAAGAACAACGACATAATATTCAAAACATCTCACTCAAATGCATCATACTGATCCATGAAGATTCAAAGTGAAATGATACCCAAAACAAGCTCAAAAACAACAAACATGACATTCTGGTTCAGTGTTAATCGATTAACACATATGGTTAACCGGTTAACCAGTTAAAAATGTTTGAAAATTAGAAAATTCGCACTGGTTAATCGATTAACCAGTTTGCACTGCAATTGGTTAACTGATTAACACTGTACCAGAAGCAGAAAATTAGCAAATCAAAAGCACCTTCAGCAATTAATCACTTCTCCAATATTCCAGATGATCCCATAATCAATTATGCACAAAATTAACACCAGAAAATAGTGATCCAACAGCATGTAAACACATTCAAACAGCAAGATCATAAATCACATGGATCAAAAATCAACAAAATCAATCAAAAATGAAGATCAACATGATGATTATGCAAATAAGCTCAAAGACAAAATCGGATCTAGAATTTCCAACCTACAAAGTGAAGGTTTGCTTTGGTGAATGTTGATTCACTTGAAATGAGTAGATCCAAGCTAGAAATCCGGAATTCCTTCAAGATCCAAGTGAGTTCTTGTAGTAGAAATGAAGATCCACCAAAATTAACCAAGAATAATCCAAATAAGCTCTTCCAAACCAGCTTCTAAGATCAGATCCAAGTTTACACGAAAATTGAATGGAGAAATGGAGACAATAAGGATGAAGGATGAAGGTTTTAGCTCTAGAATCCAATGATTCCAATGAAGAATCAAGGAATTCAAGGTGAGAAGAGCTTTAATGGAGTTTGGGAGATGGAAAAGTCGAAAGCAAAATTCAAGAGTGTATGAATTCTGAAAAAATGAAATTGAATTATAAGGATTGTCTGTGAGGTTTGGAGCAAATCATTTAAATATGCTCTTGGTTAGGATCCAAATGTGGTTTGGAGTGTGGTTTGTGAAAATTGGAATGGGATTAGGAATGAGAAATTAGAGGCAATTTGAATTAATTTGAAAACTAATCAAAATTCAAAGTGGTTCTAGATCCTTCCTTTGGTGTGAAATCAATTTCTCAAGTGATCAAAATGGACCCCAAAGTGACCTCTATTGAAAACTCACGTGCAGAGCTGAAATTGCATTGGTTAATCGGTTAACCATATGGGTTAATCGATTAACACCTTCAAAAATCCAAATTTGACCTGATTTTGACTTGGTTAATCGGTTAACACCTTAAATATTTAAATTTTGGCGCCTTCTAGAGGGAAATCTGCATATTTGCCCGTTTTCATCTGTTCTAAGCCCTGTTTAGCCTCTGAAACTTGCTCTTGAATACTACAACCATGAGAATGCTTGAGATAGCCTGAATGCTGCCTCTTAATCTGAAAATATCCTGCAAAATAAAATAAAATCGGCCACTCGATCGCCGGGCAAAATAAATGCTGGAGCTTCTTATGCTCGTTGTTTGGTCTATCGCACCAAAGAAAACCTTGAGCCACACGAAAACCTTGATCCCCTGGCTCAAGAACAAATGCTATGACATGCAAAAATGCGAAAATGTAAAGAAACATAAGCCAAGTACAAGAAATGGTTGGTCAAATTTTGGGGTACAACACCACCCCTAGGGTATGGCGCAAACTCTAGATGTGACTTTCACTCATGCACTCCCGGCCATCATGTAGACAACTGTAAAGCCTTTAAGCATAAGGTTCAGGACCTTATAGATAGCAAGGCAATAAATTTTACAAATGATGCCCCCAATGTTGTGCAAAATCCTATGCCCAACCATGGAGCGGCTGGGGTAAATGCTATTGTGGAGGGAGAGAATTTGAATTTGGTGACCCACGATCGAACTTTTAATAATCTTCAGTTTCCATGGCCACTTATCAAGTCATCTCTCATATCCCTCACCTTTTCTTTTCTTCTTTCTGTGGGGTGGTTCATTCTTTTGAACTTGTGGTAATGGTTCTGGCTCTATCTAGAGTATCAGATTTTTAAATTTGGGTTTAGTTCTTTCATCCACTACCTCAAAATCTAACCTTACCCTCTTAACAGTAATGATATCCCTAGTTTTATGGTCTTCGAAATTTCTATTTTTATGCAGGACCTCAGACAAAGGTGTGTTGGTGTGGATATTTTCCAATACCTCCACATACGTTTTGGATTGGGAGTCTACCTTAGCTTCTATAAACCTTTGGGGGAAAGGAATTGGTGGGGTATAGGGATGAGAAACAACAATTGATGCTTCTTTAACTACCTCTTCGACGAGTTCCCTTTCGGGTGGTGTCGGTGGATTTTTCTCAATCTCTACGCTTTTCTCAATAGAACTCTCCTCAACTTCATTATCACTCTCCCTAGGATTTTCTATTTGTTATTCCCTACTGATTGTTACAACATTCACATGTCTCTCAAGGGAGGGTCCTATAGGTGTTTGTGCAAGCAGGGAGATTTGAGTCTCCAATGCCTCGTTGTGAGTCGCGAGGGACTCAACCACAGTGTTCATCTGCCTGAGATTTTCATTAATTTGGAGATGTTATTTTCTAAACTCTTCATTTTGGAGAGTTTGTGTCTCCACAAAACACTCCATCATAGATCCTATCCTAGAGTGAGTAAGCGTCGCATTGAATTCCTCCATTAGTATTTCGAGTTTGGATTTATGAAAATCTTGTGGATCCTTAAAATACTGGGGGTGGTAATCGTAGAGGGAACTTGAGTGAGAGTGAGTTAGTGTCGCATTGAAATCCTCCATTAATATTTCAAGGTCGGATTTATGGGAATCTTGCGGTTCCTCAAAATATTGAGGTTGGTAATTGTTGAGGAAAATTGGGTGATACATAGTAATTGAGATAAGAGTGCCTTAGTCTATACAGTGCAACAACGGAATAAAAATATATTGACTGTTGGTCCCCGGCAACGACGCCAAAAAATTGATGCGTTTGCAAGTGCACAAAAATATCGAAGTAATATAAAAGATTGTCGAACCCACGGAGACCAATGTCAACCTACCATTATCTATTGTTGCGATGTAAAGTTAAGGCTAATGATTACTTGGTTTAAAATAAATTAAAATGAAAACTAAAATGAAAATTAGAAAATATAACAATAAAGAGAGGCCGAAATATGGATTCCGTGTTCCTAAGGGACTTGTAGGAAATAGGTACTAATTATGGTCAGATGCCTATTCTGTAGGATACACTGACTCAAAGGCTCCGCCTCACGCTCTCTCGGTTTCAACAAAATTCGTGTTGCTTAACCCCAAGATTTTTCTCTCGCTCGCCCGGTAATTAAGAACACTTTTTGGAAGTCCGAAATATCCTAAACGACGTCTAAAGCGCTCTCGCTGTTTTTAGACGGGATGCCTAGTTTCTACTATCTGGCTCGCTCCTCACGGATCTAAGCTAAAACCTTAATATGCTTCTCACTCTCATGACAAAGCAATGGTAAGCAACTTCTCACTCTCGGGACAAAGCTACCAAAATTACGCCTAGAAACTACAACCGAAACGGCTTAAAAACCGCAATTTCGGACTAAGTTCACTTCTGAGTCCCGCCGGTAACGACAATCCTCATACGCCGAACTCAGATAGAATTTACCAAGACATTAATTCAGATAAAAATAGCATGAGCATAACGATTGAGTTCAAGGACAACATAGTAACAAAAATAATGAAAATGCAATAATGATAAATAATTTAACGCGATAAAAACTTGTAAAATGGTAACGAAAATGATACTTGAAATAGTAAACAAACTTCTATTAATTCCGGTGAGATTATTGATCCAAGAGTACAAGAAACAAACAAGAATAGAAATCGTGATAATATCTCGATTTGAGTGATTGTCACTTTTACAAGTGCTTTTCTGCCTAAATTTAGGAAGCAAATTCGACAAGGCTTCCGCATATCTTGGATGCCCCAGAAACACCCCACTAGGTCCTATTTATAGAGAAATATCCCTTTGTAACTTCCCTTGGTCGTGCCAGCAAATGGAGGGAAAAGCGGTTGAAAACTGCTTGAAAACTGCCCACTTTCGCAGAACTGATGTCTGCAGCGTAATGGCGAACGCCATCTGCTCGCGGCGAACGCCATTTCACTCTTCACGGTGAACTCCGTCTGCTCACGGCGAACACCATATCAGTAAGTTGCCATAATTTTCTCCTTTTCTTCGTTTTCTTGCTCTTTTCCCGGCTTTCTCGCACAAATGATCTTATTCGACAAATACTTGAAACAAACATTATACGACATAATAATATGAAAAACAAGTAAAACGACATTAAATTGCATGCGAATCGAGTCAAAATAAACGATATATTTTCACGTTATCAATATGCCTTGTAATTGTTAAATATCTTCTATTAAGCAATCTTGTTCTTAAGAAATGTTCATTGTCCTGGTTCATATTCTTGTGTGTCTTAACTATTATGTATGCATTTTTTATGTTGTCTGAAGAATAAAAATTAGGACTATAACTTAAAACACTTGCAAGATACTCATTGAATGATTGAAAGCTAATGCATATTATCAAAGAAAAACTTTCTAGACATTTAGATCTATTCTAAGGAATTCCCTGTGCTCATCTGACATACCTAGATTATTTAAATAATCTTCCCAATCTTCCTTTAAAAATCCAATAGCTTCCTTCCTCAGAAGATTCCAGCGTTTGGGCCTAGAAGTTCTTTTTCTTCTCTTTTTTTCAATAAAGGTTGTTGGAGATGTATGTGTCTCTAAAGGAATCCTCTTGCTTGAAGATGCTTCAGTTGCTATATTTTTCTCATTTTCTTGAGTTGTTGCATTCAATATTGTTGTCTTTCTAAAATCTCTCTTTGGAACCCAGATTTGCTTCTACTTGTCGCAACTACGAAAAACCACCAGCGGAAAAAATAGAAGAGTCGCCACTTTCGTTATTTATCCCAAAGAGAGGGAAAGGAAACCATCGCAAAAACCTAAAGAAAAAAGGAAAGACAAGGTCATTGCAACCATGTCTGGATTCGGGAGTCGGTTACGCAAGGGGAAGGTATTAGCACCCCTCACGTCCGTCGTACTCGACGGGATCCACGCATTGTTGTCTATCTAAAAGGGTGTGTTAAAACTATCTAGCTAAAGGCTTAAGGATAAAAGAAAAAGAAAAGAGAAACTGACTTGGCAGAGCATCACCGCTCTGTGCCTACGTACTCCCTCGTGGAATGGGAAAGTCAGAGTTAACGTAGTTCGCCTAACTACGGCTAAAGAAAGGGGGAAGGTTGCTCGCCGAGACATCGCGTCCCGTGCCTACGTACTTTCGTCTTGTATGAAAGATCAGAGCAAACGTAGTTCGGGCGCAAAGGACCACAGGTTGGTTCAACAATTTTTAGGCCCGAGTAGGGTTAACAGATAGTTCTAGCAGTTGGTGTATGCAGCTCGACCATTGGAGACTTAGGCGTTATCGTTTGCGGTAGAACTAAGAGTTAACGAAACTCTTTTTGTGAAAATATTTTCCAAGATTAAGAACCCCAAAGGGTGAAAAGAGTTTGAATTGTTTTTGTGTTTTTTAGAGAAGAAGTGTTTTGAATTTTATTTGCAACTCATGTCGCACTTGAGACTATGACCTAAGAGCGAATGCGTCGTATATCAACCAAAGGGTGTACACTAAACACTCTAGGTCCTTGAGAGGAGTCCCTTCAATTACAATTTCTCAAGTAGCTTAAGGCTCGTAGCATCCTACACTTGTCATTCTTTATTAGATGTTTTAAGAATGTTTGAAGATGAGAAGAGAAGAAGGAACACTAATGGGAGACTAATCAATCCTAAAAGTTAGCATGCAAAGTGGAACCAAAGTTGAGATTCAAAAGGGAACTACCTAATGTTATCATGCATATTTAGGCACCAAATGTCTATCATAACCTCAAGAGGTTATAGGACTTATGGGGAACATGGCAAAGAAAAGCAAAAGAAGAAGAAGAAGAATAAGAAATGCATATGCAAATGAGAATGCAAACAAAATGCAACACATAGAATGATAGTGGGAGGAAAATAGTGTGGGGCAGTAGCCACCATAAGCTCATCTCAACCAAGCATGCATATGGATATGCAAGAAAAGAGAAGAAGAAGAAATGAACAAGAAGAATTTAAATAAACACAAACAAACCACACAAAGATGCACCAAAAAGTGGGATGAAATGACCTATGTCAAGCAACATCAACCACACCAATGAAATCAAACCAAATGAAAGGTAAATCAAACATCAAAGACAAGTGAGGATGGGAGAACAAATGAGGGCAGCAAGGACCCCATAATAGGTACTCAACCATAAGCATCACTTATCAAACAAGAAGAAACACCAAAAGTGTCCTCAAGGATTCATCATTATGGGTATGCTTCAAATACCTCCAAAGGAGGGACCAAGCCACCTTAAATGACACTCCAAGATCATTGGACAGAAGGGAGATGAAGAGGAGACAGCCCACAATCAATATCAAAGCAAGATAAAAAGAAATGCAAGCAAAAGCATGAAGGAAGCAAGCATGTATCACATATGAGCTCAAGTTGAAAGCACAAAAAGAAAGGAATCAAGCAACAAGCTATGAACATAATTTTGACCTAAAAATTAACCTACAGCAATCTCAACATGTGTAAAATGTGAAACAAGAAGAGTTGAGAGCTTATTGCATCCACAAAGGTCATTTCCAATCCAAACTAGGTCAAGCACTTGTGTGAGCTGTCCTATGAGATGACCTAACTTGTAAGTCACTTCAAAAATAGGAAAAGGGCTCAAAAAATATCAAATAAAATGCAAAAAGAAGCTACACAAGTTGTCAACCAGAGGACAAGAAATCAAGACAAATGTTCTTTCAAAGTACCATCAAAAGAATCAAATCATTTGGATGTACCACTTTGAAATGGAAGAGACAAGTGCAACAAGAAAGGCCCAAAAAGTCAACCCAAAAGTCAACAACCAGGGGAAACATAGTCCTCAAAAATTGATCAACTCATCATTGAGACGAGGATCAATTTTTAGTCATTGGATCAAAAAAGAATGAGAGAAATAAATGCAAACATCAAACATGTTTCAATTTAAATCAATTAGAACAACTCCAATACTCAATTCATTTTTTAATTGAAAATAAAATGGAAAAAATAAAATAAAAATATCAAAAAAAAGTTGACCTCTCAAAGTTGTTTAAAAATATTTTTGGTGAATTTTTGGAGTATTAGAACTATTTTAATTAATTAAAATTGAAAACAGAAAAAAAAAAAGCAAAAGAAATTAAAAGAAAATAGAAAAAAAAATTGCGTGCCAAATAGCAATTAAATCCAATTCAGAAACACATTGGGCCTAACTAGGGGGTGCAAAGAGCAACGCGCCCCAAGGCCCAATCCAAAATAAACAAAAATGAAATAAATCTGGAAATCCTATGCTACAGATCAAACGCGCTACACCATGGTCATGCAATCTGGGACGCTTGATGGTTTGGTATTCTCATCATGTGGCTTACATCATGACAACACATTAATGAGATTTAAAATGAATCACATGCTTCCAGTCAACTTAGATGCACCGTACGTCTTAATCCTACGCGTACGGTGGAAAAGTAATTGGATCATGACGCTAACGGTGAGCCACGTCACTGTCTTCTTCCTTGGACAACCAGCCGGCCAGACTGAATTTCCGGTCACCCCTACCAAAAGCTCCGGCCACCACGAAATGAAACAACAACACGGTTTCCTCAAAACTCCACCGTTTTACATGAAATTTATACCAAAATTACACTAGAGATCACAAGGATCTCATTTCTAGCCTCAAAACTCACAAAACATGCGTAAATCTCTCAAACCGAAAGCAACAAGGATGAACATCAAAATTCAAAGTTCATGAAAACATCTCCAATTTAATCCAAAACTCATCTAGAGCTCACATAGATCACAGATCAAGTGTCAAACAAGTAAAATCATGCACAAACGAGCCAAACCAGATCCAAACATAAATGAGCATCATCCAACAATCACAACCAATGTCAGTTCGTTTTACATTTTAATGATCTACATTGATCCTACGTCTCAAGTATGCAAAAATGGCAGTGAATTGATGCTTAACAAGAGTGTAATGTTGAATTTCAATTACCTAGTGGGGAACTTCCACTGAGCCTTCAAATGGAGCTCAAGCTTGCAAGTAATTGTCCAGAATCGTTCACTGAACTCCAAGGAAGCTTTCTCAATTCACAATTTCTCCTGAAACAGCCTCAATCTCCAAATTTGAAATCTGAATTTTCCACACTTTTTGAAAGATGAACTTGATGAATTTGCCTCCAATTTTCACTTCTGAGGATTTCTTCATGCCAGAAATGTTATATACAATGGATCTCAATCAAGATTAAGCCCAATCTCAGCCTCTAAAGCCCAATTCAAAATCCATGGGAATTGGTTTTTTTGCTTTCTCAAGTGCACGAATTTCCCTCTTTTTTGGCTCTAAATTGGCTCAAAGTGCTTGCTGGGATCATTTGGAGTGTGAATGGTTAGGATTAGAGCCTCAATTGATCTCAATGGCTCATGTTGATTGTGTAACTTCATAATAAAGAAACCTTGAAAATGGCTTGTTTAAACACCTCAATTTAAAAATGTAAAATTGCCAAAGTGTTTTAAATGATGTTTGCACTCAAAAAATGCATCCATTTGCACCAAAATGTTCAAAAGTGAATTAATTCACATTTCCCCTTTTTAACCTTTTTCCATGAAAATTCAAATATCAAGACCTCAAACCAAGCCAATTCCTTAACTTCTCAATGCTTGACTAAACAAATAACACCATTTGGAACAAGTTTGATGTTGGAAAAATCTTCATTTGAAGTGTGCAAGTTGGTGAAATGGACCTATAATTTTATGACCTATAATCTTACTTTCCCAAAATACCCCTAACTTGTAAACCTCATAACTAGAGTTCTACAAATTAGATGTAAGACTTCTAGTACAATTTGGAAAGCTAAGATCAAGACCTATAACTTTCATGTTGTCTAAAAGTTGAGGAGAAACATCCTTCTAGGTCAAAAATGGCTTGGAAGCTGGTTGACTTTTGTTGACCAAAATCACATCCCTCTGATGACCTGTAACTTGTCTGGATCATAACTTAAGTTCTATAAATCCAATCAAGGACTTATAGTACTCAAATTAAAGATACGAACAAGCTCTACAAGTTCCATGTTGGTCAAAAGTTGAGATGAAACTTGTATCTTGAGATAGGTGGTCATGAAGTCAGGCACTAAATAGGGGATTTTACCCTGAGAACCCTAATTTAGTAACTTCTCACACACTAAATAGGGCACTAAATAGGAGTTGATCCACATACATCCATCCTTTCTTTCACAAGACCAATGACCACTCCTTTATGACTGATGTCCATCCAAACTTGAGTAAAACCCCTTGCTTAGGCTCAACCCCCTGAGTAGACTCCTCTTGATATACACAAGCTCTTGATCCCATGTTCAATGAAAAATGCTATGCAATGCAAATGCTAGAAAGAAATGAAAAGAAACATAAACCAAGTTAAAGAAAGGTTGGGCAAATTTTGGGGTGCAACAGCTGCCCCTATTCAAACGAATTGGACCTAAAGGAGTGAAAAGGGAACGGATTTCACGCAATCAAGGTAGAAGACGGTTGAATACCAAAGAAACCCAGAAATTTGCCAACCGCAGAAAATAAATCTGCAAACCCTCCTGGGGTAACTGCTTTGATTACAAACGCATTCCGCTAGGGAAAAGAAAAACTTAACCAAGTAACTCTGCTTGGGGAAAACCCTGAAATAGAGAAATACTTCAGATTGCCGGAATTTGGATATTCAACGAACAAAATGAAACAATGAGCCGGAGCCTGAACGCTCAACATAAAACCAAAGCCTGAGTCCTCGAAGAGAATAAAACCGGAGCCTGAATGCTCAACGAAATAGCCGGAGTATGAACACTCAACATAAAAACCGGAGCCTGAATACTCAACATACAAAAGGATATCATTCACAAATTCACCGGAGCCTGGATACTCAACAGAGAGGTCAGAGCTTGGATGCTCAACGTAAAGTAGACCGGAGCCTGAATACTCAACGGGTTAAAAGGTTCATCATAAACTAGAATCTTATCGGAGCCTGAATACTCGACGAAACTAGAATCACAAATCAAATGCCCGAGTTTGGATACTCAACGCACAAGAGAAATTACCACAAATTGGAAATTGGATGGAGTTTGGATACTCAACGTAATACATCGGAACCTGAACGTTCAACGAAAATAAACCGGAGCCTTAATGCTCAACGTAATAAACCGGAGCCTGAACGCTCAACGAGATAAACCGGAGCCTGAACGCTCAATGAGAGTAACCGGAGCCTGGATGCTCAACAAAATAAACCGGAGCCTGAACGCTCAACGAGAGTGACCGGAGCCTGGATACTCAACGGGCAAAATAAATCATCATTATACGAAAACAACCAGAGTCTGGATACTCAACGGAACATTGACCGAAGCTTGGATACTCAATGAACAAAACCAAATACCGCAAATCAACAATTCACCGGAACCTGGATATTCAACGGAGAATAAGTACTATCACAAAACTTACCAAAATTTGGCTTTACCGGAGCCTGGATACTCAACGGGAAAAGCAATGCTTCATAAATGAACATTCACCGGAGTCTGAGCACTCAACGGAGATTGAACGGAGCCTGGATGCTCAACGGATGAGAGGAACTATCTCAAATATACTTATCAAAACTGAACAACCCCCACTGTCTTTACCGGAGTTTGACTACTCTATGGGGAAAGAACAATAATGTCAATCACCGTTGTCTGGATACCACAAACAACTTTACCGGAGTCTAGACACTCGACGGAAAGAGAAAATCCCATCAAATGAGAAGGGACCGGAGTCTGGGTACTCAATGGAATACAAACTTATCCTGATCCGAAGATACTGCTGGGTAATAAACTGAGCCGGGGTCTGGATACCACGCGGACTAGGAGATCACATGGTCCGGATACCAAGGAAAATATCAAAACCTCCGAAGATATACCTGAAACAAAGAGATAACAACTGATCTTATGTTTCATATGCGTTTGTTTGAAAATGGTGTAATGCTCCATACGAAATGGAAATGCTACGCATTTGGGTAGATGCTATGCACGCATGCAGATGCACCAGAACTGAATTAGCAAAATAAGTGCTAGAGATACAGAAACCATCCTACTAGGATAAAAAAAAATAACCCTACTGAGGGAATCAAAGATTTTGCCGGGGATAGAGCACAGACTCGCTCATGCCAATAACCATTGGACTTATGCCGAGAAACACACTTACTGACTTTCTGCGAGGAGTATACTGACGTAACAACATCCTCCTATCCTTCTGGGGAAGAGAGAGCAACATTGCTGAGGAAATCATCCCTTCAGCTCGCTGGGGATTGCTCTTCCAGGGAACGAACCTAACTAGGCTGCAAATTACTCTGCGGGGAGAAAAATCCAAACACGACTCGTTGGGGAGTACCTACAAGCATGCACCTTGTGGGGATTAAATGTGCAACAACTCTACTGGGATAGAGATGCGAACTTCACTGATCGGGGAAATAAATCTATGGCTGGGGATAGGACAGGCTTCATCCAACTTCTTTGCCCCAAGGGTAACGACCCTGCAAAACAGAACAAACAGACACGATATCCCACGCAACGAAATCATCTTAGTCATCATTCGTGACGTTGTTCAATTAATTCAAAGTTTTAACAATTATTGGCCAAGTCCTGCAAGTTTATGTAGCACAATTTCATCAAAACATTGGGCGTTTTCACAAACAAAACAGTAAAAGTTAAAACAAAGCACATAGATCAAGTACTGAAAAGTATATGTTTATTGATGAAGAGCCTGTAAATAAGCAAAGTTTTACAATAGATGCAACTCCTGAAAAGAGGAAGCTGCGCAAAACAAATACAGATATGTACAGAAATATACAAGAATGTACAAAAATGTCGGCCACGTGGCACAAGTAAACACCATAAGCTGATCCCTCTATGACTCGCCTGACTCTGACGCTTTCCCGATGCTTCGCCTTCAGAAGAGATTGATTCGGATGAAAACAGCCCTCAGGTTCTCCCAATCCACTAAGCAATGAAGTTCACACGCAGACCGCAATCATTTTCTTTTCAATCCCTAACTTTTTCCTGAATCGCCCTTTTCGGGTTTTCGATTCACCGGGATACCCCTTTTTGCCAAAGTCGCCTTTCCAGGTTTTCGACTTTGCGGGTTTACATCTTTTCATTTTTATCCTTAATTTTTGCCCGAACCTCTTTTCCTTTTTTATGGTTCGCCGGGATGCCCCAATTTTGCCTGGACTTTTCTTTTTGTGTCCAGCGGGTCTCTTTTAAGCAAAGTATTTTTTAACTGCATCTGCGCTCACAGGGGATGCAAAATATTCACCATCCATGGTGGCTAACAACAAGGCTCCTCCGGAGAAGACCTTTCGAACGACATATGGACCTTCGTAGTTGGGAGTCCATTTGCCCCTGTGATCTGACTGTGGTGGGAGAATCTTTTTCAGCACAAGATCGCCCGTCTGAAAGCTTCAAGGGCGCACCTTCATATCGTAAGCTTTCTTCATTCGGCTCTGGTATAAACGACCATATGCAATTGACGCTAGCCTCTTTTCATCCATCAGGCTAAGTTGATTCAAACGACTCTGTATCCATTCTGCCTCATCAAGTTTCACATCGACCAAAACTCTCAAAGAAGGAATCTCAACTTCTAACGGTAGGATAGCTTCCATACCGTACACTAGTGAGAAAGGAGTTTCCCCGGTTGATGTGCGTACCATCGTACGATAACCGTGAAGAGCAAAAGGCAACATCTCATGCCAATCTTTGTAAGTGACAACCATCTTCTGCACTATCTTTTTGATATTCTTATTGGCCGCTTCAACAGCGCCTTTCATCTTTGGCCGATAGGGCGATGAGTTGTGATGTTCAATCTTGAAGTTCTGGCATAACTCCTTCATTATTTTGTTGTTCAAATTCGAACCATTATCAGTAATGATCCTCTCGGGAATTCCATATCTGCAAATGATGTCCTTCTTTATGAATCTTGCTACCACTTGCTTGGTCACATTGGTGTACGAAGCTACTTCAACCCACTTGGTGAAGTAATCGATGGCTACCAAGATGAAACGGTGACCGTTGGAAGCGGTGGGATCGATCTTGCCAATCATATCAATGCCCCACATGGAGAAACTCCACGGGGGCGCCATGACATTCAACGGGCACGGCGGCACATGTATCTTATCCGCATAAATCTGGCATTTATGGCATTTCTTCGCAAATTTGAAACAATCTGACTCCATTGTTAGCCAATAATACCCAGCTCGTAATAGTTTCTGAGACATGGCATGTCCGCCGGCATGCGTACCAAAATTACCCTCGTGGACTTCTTCCATAAGCAACGATGCTTCTTTCTCATCCACACATCTCAACAACACCAAATCATGGTTCCTTCTGTACAGTACACCATTTGGGTTTAGGTAAAAGTTGCCAGACAACCTCCTCAGCATCTTCTTATCCTGAGTCGAAGCTCCTGGTGGATACTCCTGCTTCTTGAGGAAGTTCTGTATATCGTAAAACCATGGCTTGCCATCAGCAGCCTCTTCAATGGCAAATACGAAAGCGGGTCTATCCAAGCGAGAAATGACAATTCTGGGAGCCTCATTCCAGAAGTTCACCTTGTACATCAATGATAGCGTTGCCAAAGCATCGGCCATCTGATTCTCCGCTCTTGGTACATGGTGGAAGTCTATACGATCGAAAAATGGTAACAACCTCCTTGCATAATCTCTGTAAGGAATCAGATTCGGTTGCCTAGTCTCCCATTCTCCTTCGATCTGGTTAACAACCAGCGCTGAATCGACATATACATCGAGATTCTTGATCCTTAGATCAATAGCTTCTTCCAAACCCATGATACATGCTTTGTATTCAGCTTTGTTATTGGTGACTGGGAATGTCAATCTGGCAGTGAACGGGATATGGGTACCATGAGGAGTGGTAATAATTGCCCCAATTCTGCTACCATAAGAGTTGACAGCACCATCGAATATCATTTGCCATTGAGAATATTTCTCTGGACCTTCACCGTGCAGTGGTTCTTCGCAATCTTTCGCTTTGAGAAACATGATATCCTCGTCAGGAAACTCAAACTTCATCGGTTGATAATCTTCGATTGGCTGCTCAGCAAGGTATTCTGACAGAACACTTCCTTTGATTGCTTTCTGAGACACATATTGTATATCGTACTCTGTCAGTACCATTTGCCATCTAGCAATTCTTCCCGAAAGTGCCTGCTTCTCGAAGACATACTTAATCGGATCCATCTTCGAAATCAGCATGATTGTGTGATTGAGCATATACTGCCTCAAACGTTTGGCAGCCCAGGCGAGTGCACAACACGTTTTTTCGAGCATTGAGTAACGGGACTCACAATCTGTGAACTTTTTACTCAAGTAATAAATCGCATGCTCCTTTCTTCCAGTCTCGTCGTGTTGACTGAGAATACAACCCATGGAATTCTCAAGAACCGTCAGGTACATGATTAAAGGCCTTCCAGCTACTGGGGGTATCAATATTGGAGGCTCTTGCAAATACTGTTTTATTTTATCAAAGGCTTTTTGACAACTTTCATTCCAGACAACCGCCTGATCTTTCTTTAACAGCTTAAACATTGGCTCACACGTGGTTGTGAGATGAGATATGAACCGAGCAATGTAGTTCAATCTCCCCAGGAAACCATAGACTTCTTTTTCTGTTTTCGGCACTGGCATGTCTTGTATTGCTTTTATCTTTGCAGGATCAACCTCAATTCCTTTTTCGCTGACAATAAACCCCAATAACTTTCCGGACCAAACTCCGAAAGTACACTTATTCGAATTCAACCTTATTCTGAACTTTCTAAGCCTCTTAAATAGCTTCAACAGATGATCCTCCTCCATTTGGGATTTAGCAATCATATCGTTAATATAAACCTCGATCTCTTTATGCATTATGTCATGAAAGAGCGTTGTCATAGCACGTTGATATGTTGCTCCGGCATTCTTCAAATCAAAAGGCATCACCTTATAGCAAAACGTTCCCCACGGTGTTATGAATGTCATTTTCTCCGTGTCCTCCAGTGCCATCTTTATCTGATTATAACCCGAGAAACCATCCATGAAGGAAAACACCGTGAATTGAGCCGTATTGTAGACCAATACGTCAATGTGAGGGAGCGGGAAATCATCTTTAGGGCTCGCCTTGTTCAAATCCCGATAATCCACACACATACGCACCTTACCATCCTTCTTCGGTACAGGTACTATGTTAGCAACCCACGGAGGGTAGGTAGTCACAGCTAGAAATCCAGCATCCCACTGCTTTTGGACCTCTTCTTTGATTTTGACTGCCATATCTGGTCTCGTTCTTCTCAGTTTCTGCTTGACCGGCGGACATTCCTCACGCAACAGTAAACGATGAACCACTATGTCGGTATCAAGCCCAGGCATATCCTCATACGACCAAGCAAAAATTCCACTATACTCTCGAAGCATCTCGACCAGTCTTTGCTTGACGTCGCTCTGTAGCGCAGCCCCTATCCGAACATTTCTGACCACTTCCTCAGAACCCAGATTAATGACCTCAATTTCCTCCTGATGAGGCAGAATGATTTTCTCTTCCTGTTTCAAAAGTATGGCTAATTCCTCAGGCAATTCTTCGTCCTCATCAATCTCTTCTTCAGCTTGATAGATTGGTTGATCAAAGTCGAAGCGAGTCATAGAAGGTTCTGGATCGGTATCATCTGCAATAGGAATCCTGCAATGAAAATGGTTAAATGTTTCAAACAATCTGCAAACAAATATGAAGCACGTTGCCATTTTATTGGGAAAAGCAAAACAAGAAAAAACAGAGATCACAAAATTTGTATAAGAAAATGCCCTTTGATTAATTGATAAACAATGTTCAGACATAAATAAGTAAGGCCCTGAAATAAAATACCGCTATGCCTCGGGTATGACATAGGGTAGTACAATAATTGGAAAAGCAAAGCATTACTGTTCGATCGTCACTTGAATGACTTCTTCAATTGACCATTTGCGTAGGCTCTGTCCCGGAATACATGGCTTGATCCAGACATCCATGTCGCAGTCACTGTCTCCAGCTTCATCATCAGAAATGGCACTGATCTGCTCAAAGAAGACACCTCCACTAGTAAACCTGATCGGCCCCTTGAACTTCGGCTTGCTATGTGAAGGCGATGGGCGGTACCCCAGACTGAATTTGTCTTGCTTCTGCGGTATATCAATCAACTGCCCCCAGCCTGGGGCTGAACCCGCTTGCACCACAGCCTGTGCTTCTTTGAAGGAAGACATAGCCACCTCAGGCTCTTTACTCACAACAGAAGTCTTGTCCTTAATCTTGACCATTTCAAAGGCTTGGCAGAGGGTTTCATGGATCTCTCCATCCACTTCAACATACTTGAAAGAAGACAAGTGAATAACCATGATGTCTTCTTCTCCGCATACTGTCACGACGCTACCTCCAACCATGTATTTCAGCTTCTGATGCAGAGTTGATGTAACAGCCCCAGCTGAATGAATCCAAGGGCGACCTAGCAAACAACTGTAGGCCGACTGGATATCCATGATGTAAAACACAGCATCAAAGACTTCAGGTCCAACCTGAATCGGTAAAGTTACTTCCCCAAACACGGATCTTCGGGTTCCATCAAACGCACGCACCACCAAGTCACTTGGCGTGCAGATCAACCCCTTCATATCCAACTTCATCAAAGCCTTCTTAGGAAGCACGTTTAAAGAAGATCCCGTATCTACCAGCACGTGAGACATGACAGTCCCTCGGCATTCTAAAGATATGTGCAGCGCACAATTATAATTTCTGCCTCTGGGTGTCAAATCCAGGTCCGTAAAGCCTAAGCCATTGCCTGCGTTTATGTGAGCCACCACTCCTTCAAGTTGATTGACTGAAATTTCCTGTGGTACATAAGCAGTGTTTAGTATCTTCAACAATGCATTCCTATGTGCCTCAGAGCAAAGGAGCAACGACAGGATAGATATTTTGGACGGAGTTTACTGCAAGTGATCGACTATCTTGTAGTCGCTTTTCCGGATCAGCCTCATGAATTCCTCCACATCTTTCAACAAAGATTCCTTCTCCCCAGATTGAGAAGTCTCCTCCACTACCGATCTTTTCCCCTTATCCACCTTATCAGCAATCACCTCAGACGAGGAAAAGACTCAGCCACTGCGAGTAATACCTCCTGCACCCACTAGATTGTCAACTGAACTTGCAGGGGTATCATTCAAATTTATCTTCTGCCCATTATAATACACTTCGGCCCCGTAGTTCCACGGAACGGCCTTAGTGCTCCCAAATGGCATAGGACCTGCTTTGGTGATAGTTACCGTTGGCGGCTTTGGTACATAGATAGTAACAGTTTTATAGGGGATGGAGATTGTCGCAATCTCATCCTTTTCTTCAGCCACTACATTCCCAGATTCTCTTCCAACAGAACGGTCAAATTGTAAAACCCCATCATCAATCATCTTCTGGATACAACTTCTCAATAAACCACATCCTCTTTCAAGATCAGCAGAACAATCATCAGAACCTTCAACACATCCCGGAAAGACACCTCCCTGTAGCAGTCTGGCCTTCACAAAGCTTAAGGGTGTTTTCAGCTCATCAACATCCATCACTAGATTCAACATTTCGTCCTCGACAACTACATTAACCCCAGCCTGCCCGTGATTTGGCATGGGATTCTACACTACATTGGGAGCATCATTAGAAAAATTGATAGCCTTACTGTCAATCATATCTTATACTTTATGTTTGAAGGCTTTACAATTATGTATAGTAGTCCTAGAGCACCCGAATGAAATTCATAGTGGGCATTTGCATTGTACCTATGTGGAGGTTGTCCGGTCAAAGGAGCCAAAGTCCTTTTCTGAATCAATTGCAGTTGTAGCAAAGCCTGCAATAACTGAGAGTAAGGCATAGGAGGCGTATCAAAATGCCTATTTGCTGCACGACCTCTATCTTGGTACCTGTCATACCCCTGTTGATTTTATTGCGGTCGTTGTGGCTGTTATTGCTGACGCTGTTGTTGTTGTTGTGGTTGTTGCACTGCTGGAATAATGATGCTAGCAATCTGCTGATTCTGTCTATTCTGACCCCTATTTCTTCCCCTGGAACTGGATACAGCGTTAGTGTCTCCTTCTCTCTTTTTGTTTCCGAACACTTTGTTGCACCCTAAAATTTGACCAACCGATTCTCCTATCTGAATCGTGGTTTAAATTCATATTCGCAACTCAGGCATATGATTTTTGTGCAAACAGGGGATATCAGGGTTACAGCTTGATTTTTGTCTATCAGATATGGCAGATCCAGTCCAGATCACCAGGGTTTTATTTTCGGGAAATTGTGCGCTCCTCGGTGATTTTTAGCTTGCACAGTGACTTTGATGATATTCTGATGCCCGGGGTTCTCTGTTCGATTCGATCTGGTCTCGTGCGCTCTTTCATAGGGGTCATTTGCATTTGTCTGCATTTTTAGGGTTTTATAGACTTTTGTGGATTCTCAATAGGCTTTATAGATTTTTCTGGAATTTAAATAGAGTTTTTGTTTTTTTTAATAGTTTAATTCTCTTTTTAGAATTTTTAAATAGATTTTTAGAATAAATAAGATTTTAAATAGTTTTAATTGTTTTTAGAATAATAAAGAAAAAGGGGAATATAGTTTTTTCTTTTTTATTAATAATAGATGTTAATAGTTTAGAATTTTATGTAGATTTTAAAATAGGTTTAATGGTTTTTTAATCATTTGTAGAATATATTAGATTTTAAATATAGTTTTAATTTTTTTTAGGATAATATAGAATTTTATAGATTTTTAATTCATTTTTAGGATTTAATAGTTTTTTTTAAAAATAGTGTTAATAGTTTTTAATCATTTCAATAAGAAGAATATAATTTTGTTTTTCTTTTATAGAAATAATAATGAATAGATTGTTTTTAATTTTCTTTTATAGAGTTTATAATAAATGATATAGTTTTATTAGGGTTTATAGAATTTAATTAGGTTAGTTTTTAGATTTGATTAATTGAGTATTAGTTAGTTAATTAGGGTAGTGTTTAGTTAGTTTTATTTGGTTTATTGATTTTAATTCAATGCAGATTTTTGTGAGTCTTTTTTAGCATTTTCGTTTTGGGCCCAGATCAGAAGCCCAATTTGTCCAGGTTGTCCAAGTCTCGGTCCATCAACGATCCAGCAATTCTCCAGCCGTTTCCAGTTTTCCCCAGAACATTCCAGAAGCTTCCAGTAATTCCCAGCTATAAAGCCAGAGCAGGCCACGTGTTGCTCAAAGGGCTGGCCCACGTTACAATCACGCAGGACCCCACCTCACACACTCAGAAGCCCCCAGCTTACGCCACGCGTCCCACTCAGCCACCACTTCCTCTCTCTCTGTGCATGCGCGCCACGCGTTGCACCTGCATCAGTCCCTCTGCCACCTGCCATCACCACAGCTAGTCACCGGAGCATCGCCGGGACTTCGCCGCCGGGCATGCAGGCGCCCTGAGCCGCCGTCCAACCATCTTCCGGCCACCGTCTTTCTCGCCGGAATCCCCAAAAAGTGCAGAAACGCCAGAAATCCATTTTCTTCCTCCTTTCTTCTCCGATCGTCTCCGATCCCCTCCGTTTGCATCTCGTCGGAAAAGCTAGCCGTTCCAGAATCGTCATCTTTGACGAGCTCCTTCAGGATCTTCAAAGATCTCTCAAGTTCCAGCCAGAATTCCATCATCAAGGTTCATGGTACCTTCATCATAGGTTCTTCAAGAACGTCTTCTTCCAATTTCTTTCCCAGAATCTCCAGATCGCCTCTGATCTCCTCCACCACTTCGTCAAGAAAGTAGTTCTCCATCTTCAACGAATGTTCTTCAACGAACTTCCTCAAGAACATTCCAGGCCCTTGCTCTTCTTCGTACGCGTTCATCAATCCGCTAACAGCTTGGATCATCATTTAAGGAGTTTCGTTCGTCCGCACGCTCCAGTTCGCTCCAGAATCTCCAGTTCGCTCCAGATTCGTCTCCAGGTACGCTTTCTGAAACTCATTGCGTGTTCTACTTCAGATTGCGTCGCCTTCAATGATCTATAGAACGGTTAGGGTTTTTGAGGGATTAATTGATGCGTGGTTTGAATGTATGAGGTTGAGATTTGGTTTGCTCTGGATGATGTGTTTGAGGCTGTTTAGAATTGTTAGGCTTAGATTATTGGTGTTGCTGGGTTTGTGTTTGATGTTGTTTGGAAGTTCTTGAGAAGAATATGGGAGTTTCAGGAAGATGAGTTGCAGAGAGGGTGAGGGAGACGAAGGTTGAAGACGGCTAGGGTTTGAGGTGAGTGAACAGTAATCTGAGTTGGGGAGAAGGGATTAGGTTTTGTTTAGGGTTTCGTTGGGTTAGGGTTAGGTTTGGGCTTAGGCCCAAACGTATTTTTCTGAACACCACCCTCATTTCACTCGTACACCCCTCCCTGCGTGAGAGCTGAGAAGGATTTGATTTGGGCCTTATGCCCAATTGCTGTCCACACCCCCCTGGGCGTAGGCCCAATGAAAATTGACTGGGAAACTCGCTAGCGCTGCACCCCCCCCCCCTGCGTTTTTTATTTTCATTAAATGATTTTTTGATTCATTTGGGCCTTACGCCCTTATTTCTAAGCGCACCCCCCACCAATGTGAGCCCAACCAGAATGAACTCATAAACCTTGCTGTTTGTACCCCCCTCCAGGTTATTTCAAATTTTGTTTTTATTATTTTCTTTTATTTTCTTTGCATATTATAAAATTCATAATAAAATGTAAATAAGTGATTTTTTAATTCTTCTTTTTTCTACCATTTCATCACAATGTCTAGAAAATTGTATAAAAATAAAAATGTCATTTTATTTTTATTCCCTATTTTTTGGTATATTTTCCATTTAATTGATTTCTTTTAATTTTTTTAGTGCATACATGTCATTAGAAAATTAATAAAAAATAGTAGGTTTAGTCAAATACTCCCGTTCTTTTTTCTGTAGACTCGTAATTCAGTGTAGAATTTTATAGTATAAAAGCATTAGATTAATCATGCATTTTCAGTTTAATTGCATTTTTTCATTGTTATTGATGTTGAATAAATTGGTTTGTGGATATGTCTGTGTTGCTGATTTTAGTTCTTTCACCGGGTGTTGAATTTTGTTCTGATTTTTTAGTATGTTGTCCTAGAGCCATGTAGGTTCCCCATAGATTTTTGATAGATTCTTGTAGGATGTTCTGATATGATTTGTCTGAGCTTGAGGATAGGAGAAGTCTTGATGACTTCTGACTTTGAAGTTCAACTGTGGTTGAACTTCAGAGGTAGTTTCTTGTGGTTTGTTGGCCTGTGGGTTCTTCTTGAAGGTGGGAGCTGATTGAAGTCCTGTTGGAGCTTGCAAGGATGCAGTGGATTGAGGCTTAGTCTAGGAGTTTGTTCTCTGTTTGTGAGGTTCGAGATCCTGAAGTTTGAAGGGAGTTTATGGTACTTTCCTGAGGAAGGCACTATGAATGACTTTCATTCTTTCTTCTCACCTCTTTCTTAAGTATCCAATGATGTCGGAGCCGACTTGTGAGTTTAATTTCTCCTGAGGAGGAATGTAAACTGATCACATGTTGTTGAGCCACATGGGATACGATTCCTAAGTGGAAGCCCCCTAGTACTTTCCTGAGGAAGGTCCTATGGGTCTATTCACTTAGTTCCATTAGTTTATCTAGGATTTCTCAAGTATCCAGTGATGTTGGAGCCAACTTGTGAGTTTAATTTCTCCTGAGGAGGAATGTAAACTGATCACAGTTGTTGAGCCACGTAGGATACGATTCCTAAGTGTCAGCCTCCTAATACTTTCCTGAGGAAGGTCCTATGGGTCTGTTCACTTAGTTCCCTTAGTGCATGTAGGTTTTTCTCAAGTATCCAGTGATGCCGGAGCCTTCATGTGAGTTTAATTTCTCCTGAGGAGGAATGTAAACTGGTCACAGTTGTCGAGCCGCATAGGATACGACTCCTGAGTAGTAACCTCCTAGTGCTTTCCTGAGGAAGGCACTATGAGCTCGCCTGCTTAGCTCCCTTTCTCTGGTAAGCTTGTTCTGAAGCTTGGAGACTGGGATTGTTTCCTCTTGTTTAGGGTTTTGATTAGAATTTTTGCTTAGATCTTTTGCTTAAGGTGTTGCATAGAGTTTTGTTTAGAGATAGATTAGGAGCTTGTTTCAGGTTTGTTAGGGGCCTTGCCCAGGAGTAGTTTCTTGTTTGGTAGATAGGGGCCCTGCTCAGGGTTAGTCTCTTTGTGTTGTTTGACTTGTATGATGTTATGTTGCATTAGACTTAGGTGTTCATCTAGAAAGTTCAGAGTAGGTGCATCTTAGAAGTAGACTTTGTGTGCATGAGAAGTTGAGGTGGTCCTCCTTCTGCTTGTTTGTTATTGAGTGGCTTTGCTTGTTGGTATTCGGTAGAGCTGAGCTCCCTTGCCTTTGTGGTTTGCGGCCTTTGCGCCTTGTTTGTTTAGTTGTTGCATTCATGCATATTTCCGTTATTTCTTTACTTTGCAGTTTCTTGTTTGTAGTTTAATCCTGTTGCCATGATCCCTTAGGAGCTCTGACTTCTCCGCTGCGGAGTTGTTATGATAGACATTAGGATGGTCCACCAGGCGTAATAGCAGTAGGTAGATTCCCCTTTCTCAGCTATAGTTTTAAGGTTTCCCTTTCCTTTCCGTAGGAGCTTTTTGAGTAGCTTGACCCGTAGTTAGCTGAACTACAGCTGCTCTGATTCCTTGTACCAGACGAGGATATGTAGGCATAGGATGCGATATCCTAGCGAGCACACTAACGACTAACCCTTGTTCTCTCGCGGCTGTGCGATCGAGACTTTCCCGCTAACGACTGATTGTTATCCCTTTCTCTTGCCCGAGCGCATTTGAGACCAGATCGTATTTGTAGGTTCCCGAACCTTAGAGACCAGTTTGTTTTCTCACAGCTGTGTGAGAGTGCCAGTTTACCCGTAGTTAGTCGAACTACGTTTGCTCTGATCTTTCATACCAGATGAAAGTACGTAGGCACAGGACGCGATGTCCTGGCGAGCAACCTTTTCCCCGTTTAGTCGTAGGTAGTCGAACTACGTTGACTCTGACTTTCCCATTGCACGAGGGAATACGTAGGCCCAGAACACCGTATGTTCTGTCGAGTCCTGTCCTTTTATTTTCTTTTCAGACCAGCCATTAGCGTAGATAGATAACACACCCTTTTACCTATAAACATCGAGCGTGGATCCCATCGAATACGATGGACGTGAGGGGTGCTAATACCTTCCCCTTGCGTAACCGACTCCCGAATCCAGGTTTTGGTTGCGATGACCATACCTTTTCCCGTCTTTGCGAGGTTTACTTCGAGCGTTTCCTTTCCCGCTCTGAGGGATAAATAACGCACGGTGGCGACTCTCCTGTCAAGCCGGCGCCGATTTTCGCAGTAGCGACAACTGGCGACTCTGCTGGGGATTTATAGCATCTAGGGACTTTTCCCATCCCTCATGCTGGGACCGTTTCCCATCCCCTACGCGAGTCAATCCTAGCGCTTGGGTGTTTATTTGTTGGGTGTTGTGCATATTGTGTTTTACTTTTCTGCACTTTACTTTTCTGTACCTTTACCTTTCCGCATTTATTTTCCAGCATTATATTATTATGATTATTGCTGTGGGCAAAGGGAGGTTACTGTGAGTGAAAAGCCGGACCTGGGCTTGAGTACACACCTAGATATAGTTGCGGAGAAGTAGTAGACGAACCTGTCTGCTGAGCAGGCACAGTTCCCTACGAAAATCTGCGCTCAGACGAGATTCTTGCAGAGGTGCTCCTTTCCGGTCCTGAGGATCTGAGGGGAGTCCAGACGTGAGGGTTGTCGACTCTGGGGACCGATCATTTGGAAGTTAGCTAAGTGAGGCCTCTTCGTGACTCGATGATGCCACTCCTTCTGGGAATCGTATCATCGTTCATGAAAGTCTGTGACGCTGATGACCGCATAGGATGCCGTACCTTTGTCCGTGGATTAGGTCTATCCTACCTGTGAGAGGGATCGGGTTATTGCAGGAAAACTGGCCTTCAGAAACCATGATTCAGTACCTTTATCAGATGGTGTTCTTGATTCATCTCCAGGTGTGTTGTCTGGGTCAGATGGGTTTCTTATCTGAGGTTGATTCTATTATCCGATGGTTTTCTCGTCAGATACAGAGGTTCAGATGGTTTTCTTACCAGGGGATTGATATTTTGAGTATCAGATGATAGTTAGTGGCGTGAGTTCTGATGACCGTGATGGTTTTCTGTTCTTGATCACAGAGATATTCCTCTTCAGGCTACAGCATAGTCCCTGTTTTCGCAGATTGCATTATTTATCATATTGCATCATCACATTACCATTTTGCATACAACTAACGTGTGTGTATTGCAGGTACATATTTTTCCTTCCAGTTATGGTGTTTGTTCCTAGCAAGACATGGAAAACCTGAAGAGAGTATTGCCCTATAAGTTTCTGTCGCCGAATATCAGTCTATTGTTAGAGTTGATTGCTATTGCTAAGAAGAGGGGAATGGGTGACTTCAGAAAGAGATATGGGAGGATTCTGACCTACGTTTATCAGCCATCTGCCTACGAGACCAGCGGCATCTATACTCTGTTACAGTTTTACGACGCGGAGCTCAGGTGTTTTGTATTTCCCGACTTCGTTTTGGCTCCTACCCTGGAGGAGTACTCTGCACTTCTGGATATACCGATCCGTGAGCAGATGCCTTTTTATCGTACGGACGCTGAGCCTAAGCTGGCTGAGCTTTCTGCCATCCTGTGCTTGAAAGAGTCTGAGCTGTCTGGGAAGATGATCAGAAGAGGAGACGTATGGGGATTTCCGTTGGATGTCTTAGTGGAGAAGGCTCGAGAATATGCCCAGAAGGGTAGCTGGGGTGTTTTTGATGTCATCCTTGCTATATGTGTGTATGGCATCGTGTTGTTCCCGAACATTCCTGATTTTGTTGACTCAGATGCCTTCTATATTTTGGCTGCGGAAAACCCAGTTCCTACTTTGCTGGGAGATATCCACCATTCAACTCACTACCAGAATGAAAAGCGACGAGGAAGGAATGTGTCTTGCTGTGTACCTCTCCTATGCAGGTGGTTCACCAGTCATATGCCTAAGTCAGACCCTTTTGTCACCTCTATCAATTCTCTAGGATGGCCCGAGCGCTTAATGGGATTGACTGCTGAGAACGTGGTATGGGTCAATAAAGAGGTATTCGGAGCTGAAGTCATACTCAAATGCGAAGGATTCCCGAATGTTCCTTTAGTGGGAAGGAAGGGGTGTGTCAACTACAACCCTTCCTTATTGATCAGGCAATTTGGGTATGTACCTCAAGGAGCGCCAAAGCCCGAGGAGATACAGGAATCTCTGTATCTCACCGGGGCAATTGGGAAAGAAATGCTGACCAAACTTGAGAAAGCATGGAAGAACTTGCACAAGAGAGGGAAGCTTTCAGGTAGCAGAGGGGATACTCGAGTTCCTGGCCCGTATATAGAATGGATTCGTGAGCGAGCTGTGAAGTTCCTTATGCCGTATCCAGCGGTTCAGCCATTGCATCCTGCTCCGGTGGAGGAGCCTACCACTGTGGACATGCAGGTCTACAAGCAGCTGATGGCGGAGAAAGAAGAGCTAGCAAGGGCTAAAGAGGCGTTAGAGCAGGAGAATGCCCAGCTTCGGCATGAAAAGATTGAAACAGGATATGTTTCTAAGCAACAGGCTGAAACTCTGAGACATCTGAAGACTACGCTATTGGAATTGACTGAAACCAAGAAGCGTCTGGAGTTAGATGTGGACTCAGTTAGTAGTGTGTTGGCCACTAAGAAGCAAGAGCTGGAAAGGGCCTACACAAAGCTAGCCAAGTTCAGAGAGCACTGGGATCTCACTATGACCAAGCGCAAGGAGCGAGAAGAAGAGCTGAAGACACAGATTGCTCAGTTAGAAGAACAGGTCAAAGTGAAGAACGAAGAGCTTGAAGAAGAAGCCTGTCGCCGATACGAGGCCGAGCGCAAGTTGACAGATGCCATGAAGAATTTGGAAGATTTCCAGCATAGAGCAGATGCCAAGAGACCCAAACCTGGGGGCGGTGCCAATGATAAGGCTTGGGAAGACTTTGTCAGAGACATCCAGGGGACGGTCAGGAAGAGGGATCGGCTGATAGAAAGTTTGATTTATCAACCGGATCATGCAGAGACAAAGAAGATGGTCGAGGACTTCCGCAACCGTACCCTTACTTGATTTCTCTCTTGTATTCTGTATGTTGAGATCACCACCAGGCATGTTGGCTGGGATCCTCCTTATCGTATCAGCTGTATGAAGCATAGTTATGTAACTTCTTGACAAGACTGTTATTCTAATCAATATATGAGGGTTTTTTCCAAATATTGTCTTTATGGTTTATCTCGTCTTGCTACCACTGACACGGGAATTGGAGGGAAAATATCTCCAATGCACACATGCACGTTAGCATTTTTGTATTTCTGTTTGCATAAATCATACTGCATAGCATTTCTCTAGCAGGTCAGAGCACTTATCCAGCCTTTGTTTTCACCAGAAAGTGATTCTCGGCGAATTGTTTGAGGCAAGAGTGGAGACGACCAAGGGGCTGAAGCAGATTTGAGCAGAATCAAGCAGCATAGTCGGTTACAGGTAATTGGTAGCTATGTCTGAAGGCAATTTCCAGGCTCCTAGCACCTTGGCGGGGTTTACTATGGCGTCCAACCATCAGTATGATTCTATGGAAGGCTTCCCGCAAGCGAACAATCTTACTGCAGACCAAGTCGTACAGCCTGCGGATGAGAACCGAGATCGACATGAGCAGTTCGTTGCCCGAAATGAACGTTATCCCCCTGCCAGCAATCAATGTGTTGCTTTCCCTGTGATGAATTACCGGAGAGATAATCCAATGGCCGGGATGGCAGATCCAAGAGCTCTTGACGATGGTAGAAGACTCCGAGTGTTGGAAGAGCAAATGAAAGCCTTGGAAGCGAAAGATGCCGTTAACCTAGATGCTGTAGCCATGTGCTTGGTTCCTGACCTGGTGTTGCCGTACAAGTTCAAAGTACCGGAATTTGAAAAATACACAGGAGATAGCTGTCCGAAGTTGCATTTGATGATGTTCTGTCGAAGGATGACTTCGTTTGTGCGAAATGACCAACTAATGATCCATTGCTTCCAGTATAGCCTGACTGGGGCATCCCTGAGATGGTATGTGCAATTAGAGAGTAATCAGATTCGATCGTGGGTGGATTTAGCCAGACCTTTCATGAAGCAGTACGATTACAACCTGGATTTGACTCCTAGTCTCGTAGATCTGCAAGAATTGTCTCAGGCGGAGAATGAATCGTTCAGAGCGTATTTGCGAAGATGGAAAGAATTGGCTGCTAGTGTTCAACCACCGCTTCCGGAAAGAGAACTGGTTGACATCTTCTTGGGTACTCTGAAAGGCCATTATTTTGACAAATTGTTCAGTTGCACAAGCTTTGTGGGCCTGATGAGGCTGGGAGAGATTGTTGAGAGAGGACTCAGGAGTGGAAAGTTTCGAGGTGTTCCTTACGTCCCAGTTAATAAGATTGAGTCAGTTGTCAGTTCTCAAGGAGAGTGGGAAGGAGATGACGCCACCTCAGAATCTCTAGCATCTCAGGATCAGTTTTCAGACACTTCAAGTCAACGATCATCCTATCGCCGATCGCGTCAGCATGCTCCACGAAGACCAAGGAAACCTGAAAGGCAGTTTACTCAATTACCAGTGTCGTACAGTCAGTTGTTGCCAGATCTGCTCAGGAGTGGATTGATAGTGCCGAAAGAGACTAAGCCGGTGATTCCACCGTATCCTCCAGGTTTTGATACCAGCGCCCGCTGTGAGTACCATGTTGGGGCACAGGGTCATTCAACAAATGATTGTAAGGTACTTAGAAGCCAGGTTCAAGATCTGTTAGACTCTAGCCGTATTTGCATCACTCCTCAGGGTTCTGTTCAGATTAATGATTTTCCATCCTCCAGTTGTGTGGGTTCGTCAGTTAATGTCATGGAAGACTCCACAGGAAGTGTGTGCTCTGAAGATTGTCAATCAGAAAGTTCAGTTGTATGGGAGAAGTTTCTAGAGGTTTTTGCGCCGGATGTCGCATTTGTTTTCTCTACTTAATCTGTTTAGCTTTTTGTGCACTAGTGTCTGCCGACCACCACCAGGGTTGTTGGCTGGGGTCGTTATATTCATACTCATTTGTGCTTACCTGCTGATTTTGTTGGTTGTACATATGTGGGAGATGTTCGTCTGTATGCTTATAGCTTGAGTTTCTCTTTATCTCGTTGTGAATATGTGTTTGCTTTCTGCGCCACATTATCATTTAACAGGTATATCAGAACCGTGGGCCTTATTTCCTCGTCTCCAGTTTATTGCAGGAACTCCTTCAGAGATATGGAACAGAATCAGTTTGAATTGATTGAAGTCCAAAGCCAGCTGGGGCAGATGATGAGAGACATGCAAGAGATGCGTTCAGAGCAGAAAATTCTCAAAGAGGAGAACAGTCAGCTGAAGACCCAAATGAGCTTGATCATGGAGGTAGTCAAGAACGTGCTTAGGAAAGAAGACGATCAGCTATTCGAAGCCGCAACGAAGAAGCTCGCGCCACCCGTGCATGTGGAACCTGAGCAGCAGCAACAGAAGATACATCCGGCTCAACGGAGGATCCAGGAAGGGAAGCCAAAGAGAATGTTTGAGGCACCGCCTATGACATATGCTGAGCTCTTGCAGACTTTATTGAGGTTTAATCTGGTTGAGAAAAGAACGTTGGAACCGCCAACGAGAGTGTTTCCTCAGGGGTACGATGCCAGCAAGCAATGTGAGTTTCATTCCGGTGCATTCGGACACGACATCAAGGGTTGCCATGCTTTTAAGCACAATGTTCAAGACCTGATTGACTCGCACGATATTGAATTCACGCCGGGCGGCGTAGCGGTGCATATTGCTCCTGTCTCAGTCGATGCTAAGATGACAGATGTTTCTAAAGCTGCAGTGGGTCAGAAGCGTATCCTGGACTCCATGGTGTCAGAATCTCCAGGCCCACAACTGTTGCCTATTCCTGGGGCAGACCTGAGAAAGAAAATGGCTAAGCATAAGGAGGGCGTTAATCAATACATTGAAGGTCAAGAAACTGATGTTGCATTTGATACAAAGGGTGTTCAAGAATCAACTAGATACCGGCAACAGCAGCCCCCGCAACAGAATAATCAGGGATATAAGAGATATCAGAATCAGGGTCCCTTGGCAAACCGTCATCTTGAAACTCCTCCTATGCCGTATGCGCAGCTTCTGCAAACGTTGATTCAGCTCCAATTGGTTCACAAAAGGACAATGACTCCCTTAACGGGACCACCACCACCGGGGTATGATGCCAACGCTACTTGTGAGTTCCATACTGGGGCACCAGGCCATACGGTTGAGAATTGTAAAGCTTTTAAGCACAAAGTGCAGGATCTGCTTGATAGTGCAGCAATCAACTTCGGGCCGAAAGGTCCCCAAATCATCTGAACAAAGGAGGAGGGGCTCTATAATTTGGTTGAGTCGTTAAAAGCAGATCAAGACAGCATCGAATTGTCTCTAGTAAAGATACCTGGTTCAGCAGCGGGGCAGATGTGAAAGTCCGGCTCTCGGAAGCTAGCACTTTTCTTTGTTTTATCTTGTCATTTCTTTACATTTGTAGTTGCTTTCCTGTTTGAATTTGTAATCTTGTTTGTAAAACTTGTGGTTTTCATTCAATTGATGATAATGAAATAAATATGCATGGTTTTGATTAAATCCATTCGTGTTCACTAACTGTTTTACAAATGTCCAACGTTTGGTTAAGAAGAATCTGGGGAGGACGACAAAAATGACCGACATGCAACTGCCGATATTATGCTTTTGAAATAAAACCTGTTGATGATGTACAGGCATTGTTTCAAATCCCTAAACACCGGAGTTATAAGGAAGATAATCCCTTGTCAACCCCTTTGAGCCTTGTAGTAGGAGTTTCTTTCTGAAAACGAAAAAACCTCGATCTTAACCTGGGGCAGGGTAGGTGTTAGCTAATTTGACCGAGCGTCCAAATTGCAAAAGGAGTGTCCGTTCGAGGAACAATCACGTCCCTAGAGGTCGTGCCTAAAAAACCACAATGGTTCAATCAAGAGTGGGGCAGTTACATCCTTCCCTAAAAAGTCAGACAACCAGTGTCACACGACTCGTTCGAAAGAAGAAAAAAAAACGAAAAAAGGAGAATCAAAAGCCCGCTAAGTCAAGAAAACTTCAAAACAAATGACTTAGGCAAAAATGAGGGCATCCCGCTGGACTTAAAAAATCAAAAGAAACTCAAAAGGAGTCAGTCCAGGCAAAAGTTAGGGATATGAGAAGAAAAAGAAGAAAAGGATCAAAAGAAAAATCCTCAAAGGAAATACGAGTCGTGTGACCTCAAGCGTCAAAGACGAAAAGTGAGTGGCTGTCACTCCGAAAACTCATAGTTTCTCGAATTATCACTCCTATCTTTCAACCTCTGAGAGGTGAGCGCTAAGGTTGAATTAGCTGAATGTAGGATGGGAGAACATCAAGGAGAACGGGTGGGTTAAAACAAACTTTGAGCCTTTATCCTTTCCTTCAAAACCATGAACCTGACCACATTACAACCTTCAAAAGTCCTAATTGAAACAGGTTGTTTTGAAAGCATACTCCGGTAAAGGTCGCGTCGATTCTGACTCTTAAAAAAGGTTCCTCTTACCATGTTGGTAATGATGCTGATATTCTTGATAAGTGTTTTGTGCATTATATGCCATAAACTGTTTTTCCTTTTCCCAGTGAACAGATTGGATGTCAAAGCTATCATATGTGTTACATTAATACATCTCTTATGCAGAACAACTTGTTTTACTTGCGAGTAAGCGCTTGACAGCAGGAAAGTTTCCTACAGCGGAAAGTATGTTCAAGATAGAATGCAGAACGCTCGAATGTTCCGAGAGCAGGGACAAGCTTTTATCGTAATCCCCAGTTAGGTCAGCCTTTCGAAGTCGGTTATTCTGGGGCAATCAGGTTGAGACTCGGTGAATACGTCGTAGTCAGGAGGTACTACTCTGGATCAGCTAATCAGGGACAAGGTCATTGCAGTCAGGGGCAGACCATCTTAAGCACGCAGAAGTTATTCGAGGAGCATTTGAGGTGAAGTGTCTCTCGAAGTTCAGAACGCTGGGGCATGTCATATCAGGCCATCAAGGCTCAGATTTGCAGATTTCCTTTCGAGGACTATCCCCACGGAGATCCCGTAGGCTGAGGCATATCAGAAGCGAAAGGATTGGTCTTCTCCGCTTCAGCAGGGTCATTCAGAGTTATTCGAGCAGATTTAGCTAATCTTTCGAAAGCGAGGCGAATGCGATAAGTCATGTCACTATCCCTTGACTCTTCACTAAAAAGCTGTGTATTCAGGCAGAATGTTTTCGGCGTCAGTGGTACCTGACCCATCACGGACAGCCTAAGAGTTCAAATCCATGATTGACAATCATTGGGAGGCCCATCCGTGTTGGCGCATCAATTTCCGAATCCGAGCTTCGTCAGTACGCAGGAGGACTCCCTCCATTTTCTCCAGCGAAGTCCAATTTGTCATTGGCACGGGTGAGCTATCCCCAGAGAAGTCTAATCATATTCAGCACGTCCGCTATTTCACAGCGGAGTTATGTTCCCCAGCAGGGCGTTACTTCGTCGATGTTGTTCGGTTAAGTTCCCAATATCCCCAGCGGAGTTGATTTCACTCTCCCAGCATTTATTTTGCTGGGATAATTCAGTGATATCCAGTTTATCCCCAGCAGAGTTGGCCTCGCCTTCAGCATTTATTTTGCTGAAGTGGTTCTGTACCTAGCTCTCTCCGGCAGCTCGAGCCTGCACTAGCATATTGCATGCATCATCATACTTGCATCATACTTGCATATCATGGTCAAAATGCGTAGCATTTCCATCCAGAATGGAGCATTACGCCGTGAAAAGATTAAAGCATATGCATATGCATACGAAGCATAAGTCAGGCTTTCTATCAGCCTCATATGGCGCGTGAATTACTCTGTGATCAGTTCAGGGGCATTTATCCAGCAACAGTATTCAGACAGTTCAGCAGATTATTTGTATCAGATCTTATGATAGTTGTGCGTTGATCAAGCAGTCATCTGATATCGACAGACTTTTCTTCCCGTCAATTCATATTGACGATGTGTTCCTTCGATAAGTGGATTTCTCCGTCTACCATTAGACGTCTCGAGTATGAATGTGGTTTTCTCTCCGTCTATCCTTAGACGATGTGAAGTTGCGGGTGATCGCAGTAGGGTTTCAAGAAGGGGTTTCCCCCAGGATATGCTTTCCTTCCCGTCTATCGGTAGACGATGTGAAGTTTTGGGTTGATTTTCGATGGGGTTCCAAATAGAGTTTCTATGGCAAGTGGCTTTCCTTTCCGTCTGTCAGCAGACGATGTGAAGTTTCGAGTTACTGTTCAGCGGGTTTTCTTATTGCCAGATCATATGTACGACGAGGTGTTTCCCCAGCGAGCCTTCTCCGGCTATCTTTGGTTGTTGAGGGGTTTCAAAACGATATTGCGGATAGTGATTTTCTTTCTGTCTATTGGATGAGATGACGTTTCAAGGGGTACTTTTCTGACCATCAATCCTTATTGATGTCGAGGCTCTTCGAAGAATGTTCCGTTTTCGTGATCGTTGATTCTTATTGACGACATGGTTCTTTAAAAGGTGGCTTTCTTCCCGTCAGTCCACACTGACGATGTGGCCCCTTCAAGGATATTGATCTTTCCATCGATTCCCGTAGACAGAATGATTCTGAAATTCAAGGGATGGTGTTGAATGGCGATTATGGTGTCTTTCCGTCTACCCTTAGACGATGCAAGTACGGAGATTATTTCTTCCCGTCTATCTTTAGACGATGTGAGTATGCGATCAGGCTTTGTTCCCGTCTACCCTTAGACGATGAGAATATTGATTTGTTTCATCAATCAGGATGATGCCGTCTATCCTTAGACGACGTGAGTATGGGGATTATTTCTTCCCGTCTACCCTTAGACGATGAGAATATTGATTTGTTCATCGATCAGGATGATGCCGTCTACCCTTAGACGATGTGAATTGGGAGATTAATGTTGTCTTTCCGTCTATCATTAGACGAGGTGAGTATTCGACCAGGATGATCCCGTCTACCCTTAGACGATGCAAGTACGAAGATTATTTCATCCCGTCTATCTTTAGACGATGTGGATATTGATTTGTTCCTCAATCAGGATGATGCCGTCTACCCTTAGACGATGTGAATTGGGAGATTAATGGTGTCTTTCCGTCTATCCTTAGACGAGGTGAGTATTCAATCAGGGTGTCTTCCCGTCCATCTTTGGACGATGTGAGTATGTTTCTCTCCCTGCCTATCAGTAGGCAATGTGAAAGGATCAGGTATTTTGTTGCAGCCCTCGGGTTTTGTTATATGGGGTATCACAAGTAATGGGTATTCAAATCAGGAGTTCTTCATCAGATGATCGATCAGTTTGGTGCCGTAATGACTGGACTCGGTTCTCTGGACTGTATTCCCCAAGCAGTTGACAGTATATGCTCGCGGTTGGCAAATTTTCGGGTTTTATTTGTATTCAACCGTCTCGTACCTCTGAATGTTTGAAGGCTGAGCGCTCTCCAAACCCTTCAGGTCCAAGTCGCTTGAATAGGGGCAGCTGTTGCACCCTAAAATTTGACCAACCGATTCTCCTATCTGACTCGTGGTTTAAATTCATATTCGCAACTCAGGCATATGATTTTTGTGCAAACAGGGGATATCAGGGTTACAGCTTGATTTTTGTCTATCAGATATGGCAGATCCAGTCCAGATCACCAGGGTTTTATTTTCGGGAAATTGTGCGCTCCTCGGTGATTTTTAGCTTGCACAGTGACTTTGATGATATTCTGATGCCCGGGGTTCTCTGTTCGATTCGATCTGGTCTCGTGCGCTATTTCATAGGGGTCATTTGCATTTGTCTGCATTTTTAGGGTTTTATAGACTTTTGTGGATTCTCAATAGGCTTTATAGATTTTTCTGGAATTTAAATAGAGTTTTTGTTTTTTTTAATAGTTTAATTCTCTTTTTAGAATTTTTAAATAGATTTTTAGAATAAATAAGATTTTAAATAGTTTTAATTGTTTTTAGAATAATAAAGAAAAAGGGGAATATAGTTTTTTCTTTTTTATTAATAATAGATGTTAATAGTTTAGAATTTTATGTAGATTTTAAAATAGGTTTAATGGTTTTTTAATCATTTGTAGAATATATTAGATTTTAAATATAGTTTTAATTTTTTTTAGGATAATATAGAATTTTATAGATTTTTAATTCATTTTTAGGATTTAATAGTTTTTTTTAAAAATAGTGTTAATAGTTTTTAATCATTTCAATAAGAAGAATATAATTTTGTTTTTCTTTTATAGAAATAATAATGAATAGATTGTTTTTAATTTTCTTTTATAGAGTTTATAATAAATGATATAGTTTTATTAGGGTTTATAGAATTTAATTAGGTTAGTTTTTAGATTTGATTAATTGAGTATTAGTTAGTTAATTAGGGTAGTGTTTAATTAGTTTTATTTGGTTTATTGATTTTAATTCAATGCAGATTTTTGTGAGTCTTTTTTAGCATTTTCGTTTTGGGCCCAGATCAGAAGCCCAATTTGTCCAGGTTGTCCAAGTCTCGGTCCATCAACGATCCAGCAATTCTCCAGCCGTTTCCAGTTTTCCCCAGAACATTCCAGAAGCTTCCAGTAATTCCCAGCTATAAAGCCAGAGCAGGCCACGTGTTGCTCAAAGGGCTGGCCCACGTTACAATCACGCAGGACCCCACCTCACACACTCAGAAGCCCCCAGCTTACGCCACGCGTCCCACTCAGCCACCACTTCCTCTCTCTCTGTGCATGCGCGCCACGCGTTGCACCTGCATCAGTCCCTCTGCCACCTGCCATCACCACAGCTAGTCACCAGAGCATCGCCGGGACTTCGCCGCCGGGCATGCAGGCGCCCTGAGCCGCCGTCCAACCGTCTTCCGGCCACCGTCTTTCTCGCCGGAATCCCCAAAAAGTGCAGAAACGCCAGAAATCCATTTTCTTCCTCCTTTCTTCTCCGATCGTCTCCGATCCCCTCCGTTTGCATCTCGTCGGAAAAGCTAGCCGTTCCAGAATCGTCATCTTTGACGAGCTCCTTCAGGATCTTCAAAGATCTCTCAAGTTCCAGCCAGAATTCCATCATCAAGGTACATGGTACCTTCATCATACGTTCTTCAAGAACGTCTTCTTCCAATTTCTTTCCCAGAATCTCCAGATCGCCTCTGATCTCCTCCACCACTTCGTCAAGAAAGTAGTTCTCCATCTTCAACGAATGTTCTTCAACGAACTTCCTCAAGAACATTCCAGGCCCTTGCTCTTCTTCGTACGCGTTCATCAATCCGCTAACAGCTTGGATCATCGTTGAAGGAGTTTCGTTCGTCCGCACGCTCCAGTTCGCTCCAGAATCTCCAGTTCGCTCCAGATTCGTCTCCAGGTACGCTTTCTGAAACTCATTGCGTGTTCTACTTCAGATTGCGTCGCCTTCAATGATCTATAGAACGGTTAGGGTTTTTGAGGGATTAATTGATGCGTGGTTTGAATGTATGAGGTTGAGATTTGGTTTGCTCTGGATGATGTGTTTGAGGCTGTTTAGAATTGTTAGGCTTAGATTATTGGTGTTGCTGGGTTTGTGTTTGATGTTGTTTGAAAGTTCTTGAGAAGAATATGGGAGTTTCAGGAAGATGAGTTGCAGAGAGGGTGAGGGAGACGAAGGTTGAAGACGGCTAGGGTTTGAGGTGAGTGAACAGTAATCTGAGTTGGGGAGAAGGGATTAGGTTTTGTTTAGGGTTTCGTTGGGTTAGGGTTAGGTTTGGGCTTAGGCCCAAACGTATTTTTCTGAACACCACCCTCATTTCACTCGTACACCCCTCCCTGCGTGAGAGCTGAGAAGGATTTGATTTGGGCCTTATGCCCAATTGCTGTCCACACCCCCCTGGGCGTAGGCCCAATGAAAATTGACTGGGAAACTCGCTAGCGCTGCACCCCCCCCCCTGCGTTTTTTATTTTCATTAAATGATTTTTTGATTCATTTGGGCCTTACGCCCTTATTTCTAAGCGCACCCCCCACCAATGTGAGCCCAACCAGAATGAACTCATAAACCTTGCTGTTTGTACCCCCCTCCAGGTTATTTCAAATTTTGTTTTTATTATTTTCTTTTATTTTCTTTGCATATTATAAAATTCATAATAAAATGTAAATAAGTGATTTTTTAATTCTTCTTTTTTCTACCATTTCATCACAATGTCTAGAAAATTGTATAAAAATAAAAATGTCATTTTATTTTTATTCCCTATTTTTTGGTATATTTTCCATTTAATTGATTTCTTTTAATTTTTTTAGTGCATACATGTCATTAGAAAATTAATAAAAAATAGTAGGTTTAGTCAAATACTCCCGTTCTTTTTTCTGTAGACTCGTAATTCAGTGTAGAATTTTATAGTATAAAAGCATTAGATTAATCATGCATTTTTAGTTTAATTGCATTTTTTCATTGTTATTGATGTTGAATAAATTGGTTTGTGGATATGTCTGTGTTGCTGATTTTAGTTCTTTCACCGGGTGTTGAATTTTGTTCTGATTTTTTAGTATGTTGTCCTAGAGCCATGTAGGTTCCCCATAGATTTTTGATAGATTCTTGTAGGATGTTCTGATATGATTTGTCTGAGCTTGAGGATAGGAGAAGTCTTGATGACTTCTGACTTTGAAGTTCAACTGTGGTTGAACTTCAGAGGTAGTTTCTTGTGGTTTGTTGGCCTGTGGGTTCTTCTTGAAGGTGGGAGCTGATTGAAGTCCTGTTGGAGCTTGCAAGGATGCAGTGGATTGAGGCTTAGTCTAGGAGTTTGTTCTCTGTTTGTGAGGTTCGAGATCCTGAAGTTTGAAGGGAGTTTATGGTACTTTCCTGAGGAAGGCACTATGAATGACTTTCATTCTTTCTTCTCACCTCTTTCTTAAGTATCCAATGATGTCGGAGCCGACTTGTGAGTTTAATTTCTCCTGAGGAGGAATGTAAACTGATCACATGTTGTTGAGCCACATGGGATACGATTCCTAAGTGGAAGCCCCCTAGTACTTTCCTGAGGAAGGTCCTATGGGTCTATTCACTTAGTTCCATTAGTTTATCTAGGATTTCTCAAGTATCCAGTGATGTTGGAGCCAACTTGTGAGTTTAATTTCTCCTGAGGAGGAATGTAAACTGATCACAGTTGTTGAGCCACGTAGGATACGATTCCTAAGTGTCAGCCTCCTAATACTTTCCTGAGGAAGGTCCTATGGGTCTGTTCACTTAGTTCCCTTAGTGCATGTAGGTTTTTCTCAAGTATCCAGTGATGCCGGAGCCTTCATGTGAGTTTAATTTCTCCTGAGGAGGAATGTAAACTGATCACAGTTGTCGAGCCGCATAGGATACGACTCCTGAGTAGTAACCTCCTAGTGCTTTCCTGAGGAAGGCACTATGAGCTCGCCTGCTTAGCTCCCTTTCTCTGGTAAGCTTGTTCTGAAGCTTGGAGACTGGGATTGTTTCCTCTTGTTTAGGGTTTTGATTAGAATTTTTGCTTAGATCTTTTGCTTAAGGTGTTGCATAGAGTTTTGTTTAGAGATAGATTAGGAGCTTGTTTCAGGTTTGTTAGGGGCCTTGCCCAGGAGTAGTTTCTTGTTTGGTAGATAGGGGCCCTGCTCAGGGTTAGTCTCTTTGTGTTGTTTGACTTGTATGATGTTATGTTGCATTAGACTTAGGTGTTCATCTAGAAAGTTCAGAGTAGGTGCATCTTAGAAGTAGACTTTGTGTGCATGAGAAGTTGAGGTGGTCCTCCTTCTGCTTGTTTGTTATTGAGTGGCTTTGCTTGTTGGTATTCGGTAGAGCTGAGCTCCCTTGCCTTTGTGGTTTGCGGCCTTTGCGCCTTGTTTGTTTAGTTGTTGCATTCATGCATATTTCCGTTATTTCTTTACTTTGCAGTTTCTTGTTTGTAGTTTAATCCTGTTGCCATGATCCCTTAGGAGCTCTGACTTCTCCGCTGCGGAGTTGTTATGATAGACATTAGGATGGTCCACCAGGCGTAATAGCAGTAGGTAGATTCCCCTTTCTCAGCTATAGTTTTAAGGTTTCCCTTTCCTTTCCGTAGGAGCTTTTTGAGTAGCTTGACCCGTAGTTAGCTGAACTACAGCTGCTCTGATTCCTTGTACCAGACGAGGATATGTAGGCATAGGATGCGATATCCTAGCGAGCACACTAACGACTAACCCTTGTTCTCTCGCGGCTGTGCGATCGAGACTTTCCCGCTAACGACTGATTGTTATCCCTTTCTCTTGCCCGAGCGCATTTGAGACCAGATCGTATTTGTAGGTTCCCGAACCTTAGAGACCAGTTTGTTTTCTCACAGCTGTGTGAGAGCGCCAGTTTACCCGTAGTTAGTCGAACTACGTTTGCTCTGATCTTTCATACCAGATGAAAGTACGTAGGCACAGGACGCGATGTCCTGGCGAGCAACCTTTTCCCCGTTTAGTCGTAGGTAGTCGAACTACGTTGACTCTGACTTTCCCATTGCACGAGGGAATACGTAGGCCCAGAACACCGTATGTTCTGTCGAGTCCTGTCCTTTTATTTTCTTTTCAGACCAGCCATTAGCGTAGATAGATAACACACCCTTTTACCTATAAACATCGAGCGTGGATCCCATCGAGTACGATGGACGTGAGGGGTGCTAATACCTTCCCCTTGCGTAACCGACTCCCGAATCCAGGTTTTGGTTGCGATGACCATACCTTTTCCC
The DNA here is from genome assembly GCA_963859935.3 of Lathyrus sativus. Lineage (NCBI taxonomy): Eukaryota > Viridiplantae > Streptophyta > Magnoliopsida > Fabales > Fabaceae > Lathyrus > Lathyrus sativus. Next base: position 484,438,287 of record OZ012737.1, read on the forward strand.
GTCTTTGCGAGGTTTACTTCGAGCGTTTCCTTTCCCGCTCTGAGGGATAAATAACGCACGGTGGCGACTCTCCTGTCAAGCCGGCGCCGATTTTCGCAGTAGCGACACACTTTCTTGTTCCCTCCTCTAGATGAGGATCCTTCGCCAGCATTGATCTTTCCTATCTTAATTCCATTCTTAACCCTTTCACCGGTGATAATCAGATCAGAAAAGCTTCCAGATATATTTCCGATGAGTTTCTCATAATACACTCCTGGTAAGGTAGCAACAAACATATCCACAAGTTCCCTTTCTACCATTGGTGGTTGTACCCTAGCAGCAAGCTCTCACCACCTCTGGGCATATTCTTTAAAGCATTCACTGCTCTTCTGAGAGAGATTCTGCAACTGGACTCTATTCGGAGCAAGGTCATTGTTGTACTGATAGTGCCTTACAAAAGCTTCGGCTAGTTCTTTCCAGCTACGGACATTAGCAGGCTCTAAGCTCATATATCATTCCAGTGATGGTCCGGATAAGCTATCCTGGAAGAAATGCATCAAGAGCTTCTCATCCTCAGAATGCGCAGACATCTTGTGATAATAAGACCTTAGATGAACCCTAGGGCAAGTGGTGCCCTTGTACTTATCGAAAATCGGGACCTTAAACTTTGGAGGCACCCTCAAGCCTAGAATCAACCCCAGATTAGACATATCCAGCCCCATAGAGTTTTGGCATTCCAGCGACCTCATCTTCTCTTTGATCATCTTAATTCTTCTGTCAGCCTCAGAAGGTATCTCAGCATTTACAAACCTTGGAGTGAATACATCTTCCTGCCTATCCTCATTCCAAGTGTGGTCCATGCTACCATGTATGGTACCTGTAGTATCAAGACCAAAGCCATGGCCATTTCCGTTACCATTACCACCATTGGCAAAACTAGCATTAAAACCTGTCTCATTTCTAGCACCAGTACCGTGACCACCCCCTCCAGCAGTTGGGATGAATAAAGTTGGTATTGAATTGCCTGCCTGAGGGGTTTCATGGTGAGGAGGGTTAGAAGGAATCCCACCGTGTAGCACACCATCACTATCCACTCGTGCCATCAGAGGTTGCACCAAAGTCTGAAGTTGAGCCTGACCACTAGCAACCCCTTGCATCATCTCCATCAGCTGTGCAATACGATCTCTCATCTCTTGCATTTCTACCTGCATCTGATCCATCAGCCTTTTCTAGTTTCCTCTAGTATCGTACCGGTGAATTGTCACGTCAGCAATCCTGAAATACTAGTACCACAAGAGAAAATAAGGTTAACGGTTCTGGTACACCTGCAAATGCGTGAAAAAATGCTAAAATGCAGACATGTATTTATGCAATAGGCATATTTCCCCCTTGATTCCAGTTTCCAAGAACAAATAACAATGGAGAACCTGCGGACCAGCATACAATACCAACTCCTCATATATAGATCAAAAAGCCATCAGGCAAAGTACAAACTCCAACTGAGTACAAATAAGGAAAGGACCTCGACCAACAAGCCTGGCGATGGTCAAATACATCAAATAAACAGCAAAAACTACAACAGAAATAGACAAAACAGGTCAAGCAGGATGACGTGATCGGAAATCCGCTAACAATCTCAACGTCTCTGGATGATCCGGCCTGGCAAGCAACCCCTGGATAAGCAAATCCTGCTGACTCATAGTATGTTGTAGGCTATCAACGTGATCCTCCAAAGCTCTCTCCCCGAAACATGCCTCAAGTCTACGCTTCTTGGAGCCAGCTCTCAACTTGAGATCCTTCAAGTTCGCGATCGCCTCACTCAGCTTGCACTCGCTATCTCGTCTACGTGAGGATTCTGATGCAATCTCTTCATCTTTGGCATGAAGATGAGCCTTCAGCTTGCTGATCTGAAGATTTAACTTGTCTTCACGCTCCTTGTTGTTAGTAAGCGTGGCATTCCATATCGACTCAAACTTGGAAATCCTCGTGTAAGCCTTATCCAACTTTTCCTTCTTCGTAGCAAGAGTACTATAATTGGCATTCAAGTTTCAGCCTGCGCGTTCTCTGTCCTTAGTATCCTTAGTCAAATCAGTACCCAGCTTGTTCACAAGCTCGGTTTGCCTCCTGAAAGAATGAACTGCATCTATCTTTTCACTGCGAAGTTGGATAATCTCTTTCTCCAATTCTTCATTCGCTTTTCTCAGCTCTTCTTTCTCTGCCAATACCTGATTGTATTTCTGGATATCTACAGTAGTGGGTTCCTCGATTATAAGAGGATACAATGGTGCAACTGCAGGGAATGGCATCAAGAACTTCGCAGCTCTATCATGAACCCAAGTCAAATAAGGGTCATACGCTCGACTGTTACTCTTCCCCAAAGCTAACTTCCCCTTCCGACAAATATTATTCCATGCATGCTCAAGTCTTCCCAGAGCCTCGCCCTCCAATAAGCCAGTAAGATACAGAGATTCATGTATCTCCTCTTCTCTAGGAGGCTCTCTCAATGCATACCCGAACTGTCTCACCAATAAAGAAGGATTATAGTTAATGCAGCCTTTCCTTCCGATCAAAGGAACGTTAGGAAAGCCTCCACAACTAAAAACAATATTCGTACCCAACATGTCCCGATCGAACCAAACAATATTCTCTGCAGATAATCCCATCAATCTCTCCGACCATTTGGAAGTACTAGCAGTAGCCACAAATGGATTAGTCTTAGGCAGATGACTAGAAAACCAAGCATACAAAAGAGGAACACAACAAGCTACATTCTTACCCCTCCGTTTCTCATTCTTATAATGCACAGAATGATAAACGTCTCCAAGTAAGGTAGGCACCGGGTTTCTCGAGGCCAATATATGAAATGCATCCAAATCCACAAAGTCTAGAAGATTAGGAAACAAAACAATGTCATATATACATAGAGCAAGAACAACACTAAATGCAAACCAGCAACCATCCTTAGCAAACTGTCTAGCTCTGTCAACAAGGAAAGCCAAAGGAAAACCATGCACTCCATTCCACTCTATCAAACCCGCCTACAACTCTGAAGCATCCACATGTACTATGGTAGCTAGCTTAGCAAGATCAGGCTTAGCATCAACATGAACAAAAGGCAACTGACTAAGAACAGGCACATCCAACAATACTGAGTACTCCTCCAAAGTAGGTGCTAGAATGTAATCAGGAAAAACAAAACATCTCAACTGTGGATCATAAAACTGAAGCAAGGCATACAGACCATCCACCTCATGAGCTGAAGGCTTGCAGACCCATCTCAATAATCTCCCGTAAGACTGCCTGAAATCCTCCATCACTTTTCCACCAGCTTGAGAAATCAAACTCAGCAGAGACCTGACATTCGGAGTCGGAAGCTTGTAAGCCACAGTTCTCTTCAAAGAATCCATATCAACAGGAGGAAATAAGATCACCAAAGTCGAAGGAGAAATATGCATATGCAACACAAATACATGTTAATGATATGCAGATGAAAATGCAAATGCAAATGCAAACAGGGGATCAAGACCGTTGTGCTGTCGGTCGAGAAAAACTAGAGCTTCGCCTTAGCAAGAACACAGTACCGATAACAGAACCACTGATAGACAAATTCACACTTGTAAAGAACCAGGGTATTCTGAAAGCCAAGGTTTCCTGCATAACCCAATCCCCCTCACGGGTATGGACCTATCCACAGACAAAGGTTCGACATCCTATGCGTTCGTCAGCGTCACAGAATTTCAAGAAATGATGATACGTTCACCATTTTTGGTTTGGCATCATTATCTCCTGAAGAGGCCTCACTTAGCTGACTCACAAATGATCGGTCCCCAGAGTCGACAATTCCCAAATCCAAAATTCCCTCAAGCCCAAAGGGCCAGAAAGAAAGTCGTCTAAGAGAATCTTGTCCCAGCGTGAATTTCGTGGTGAGCTAGTACGAGCAAAGCAAGCACACCTACAACTAATCTCCACTATTAAATCTAGGTGTATACTCAAGCCTAGGTCCGGCTTATCACTCAATGTAACTTCCCTCCCCACAGCACAACATTAATGATATATGATGCGGAAAATAAATGCGGGAAAGTAAATAAAGCACATATATACAACACCCAAAGATAAACACCTAAGCGCTAGGATTGACTCGCATAGGGAACCAGAGTCCCCAGCAGAGTCACCAGCTGTCGCAACTGCGAAAAACCACCGGCGAAACAAACAGAAGAGTCGCCACTTTCGTTATTTATCCCAAAGAGAGGTAAAGGAAACGATCACAAAAACCTAAAGAAAAAAGGAAAGACAAGGTGATCACAACCATGTCTGGATTCGGGAGTCGGTTACGCAAGGGGAAGGTATTAGCACCCCTCACGTCCTTCGTACTCTACGGGATCCATGCACTGTTGTCTATCTAAAAGGGTGTGTTGAAACTATCTAGCTAAAGGCTTAAAGATAAAAGAAAAAGAAAAGAGAAACTGACTCGGTAGAGCATCGCCGCTCTGTGCCTACGTACTCCTTCGTGCAATGGGAAAGTCAGAGTCAACGTAGGTCGCCTAACTACGGCTAAAGAAAGGGGGAAGGTTGCTCGCCGAGACATCACGTCCCGTGCCTACGTACTTTCGTCTGGTACGAAAGATCAGAGCAAACGTAGTTCGGGCGCAAAGGACCACAGGTTGGTTCAACAATTTTTAGGCCCGAGTAGGGTTAACAGATAGTTCTAGTAGTTGGTGTATGCAGCTCGACCATTGGAGACTTAGGCGTTACCGTTTGCGGTAGAACTAAGAGTTAACGACACTCTTTTTGTGAAAAGATTTTCCTTGATTAAGAACCCCAAAGGGTGAAAAGAGTTTGACTTGTTTTTGTGTTTTGTAGAGAAGAAGTGTTTTGAATTTGATTTGCAACTCATGTCGCACTAGAGACTATGACCTAAGAGCGGATGCATCGTATATCACCCAAAGGGTGTACACTAAACACTTTAGGTCCTTGAGAGGAGGCCCCTCAATTACCATTTCTCAAGTAGCTTAAGGCTCGTAGCGTGCTACACTTGTCATTCTTTATTAGATGTTTTAAGAATGTTTGAAGATGAGAAGAGAAGAAGGAACACTAATGGGAGACTAATCAATCCTAAAAGTTAGCATGCAAAGTGGACCTAAAGTTGAGATTCAAAAGGGAACTACCTAATGTTATCATGCATAGTTAGGCACCTAATGTCTATCATAACCTCAAGAGGTTAGAGGACTTATGGGGAACATGGCAAAGAAAAGCAAAAGAAGAAGAAGAAGAATAAGAAATGCATATGCAAATAAGAATGCAAACAAAATGCAACACATAGAATGATAGTGGGAGGAAAATAGTGTGGGGCAGTAGCCACCACAAGCTCATCTCAACCAAGCATGCATATGGAGATGCAAGAAAAGAGAAGAAGAAGAAATGCACAAGAAGAAATTAAATAAACACAAACAAACCACACAAAGATGCACCAAAAAGTGGGATGAAATGAACTAAGTCAAGCAACATCAACCACACCAATAAAATCAAACCAAATGAAAGGTAAATCAAACATCAAAGCCAATTGAGGATGAGAGACCAAATGAGGGCAGCAAGGACCCCATAATAGGTACTCAACCATAAGCATCACTTATTAAACATGAAGAAACACCAAAAGTGTCCTCAAGGATTCGTCATTCTAGGTATGCTTTAAATACCTCCAAAGGAGGGACCAAGCGTCCTTAAATGACACACCAAGGTCATTGGACAGAAGGGAGATGAAGAGGAGAGAGCCCACAATCAATATCAAAGCAAGATAAAAAGAAATGCAAGCAAAAGCATGAAGGAAGCAAGCATGTATCACATATGAGCTCAAGTTGGAAGCACAAAAAGAAAGGCATCAAGAAACAATCTATGAACATAATTTTGACCTAAAAATTAACCTACAAAAAGCTCAACATGTATAAAATGTGAAACAAGAAGAGTTGAGAGCTTATTGGATCCACAAAGGTCATTTCCAATCCAAACTAGGTCAAGCACTTGTGTGAGCTGTCATATGAGATGACCTAACTTGTAAGTCACTTCAAAAATAGGAAAAGGGCTCAAAAAATATCAAATAAAATGCACAAAGAAGCTACACAAGTTGGCAACCAGAGGACAAGAAATCAAGACAAGTGTCCTTTCAAAGCACCATCAAAAGAATCAAATCATTTGGATGTACCACTTTGAAATGGAAGAGACAAGTGCAACAAGAAAGGCCAACAAAGTCAACCCAAAAGTCAACAACCAGGGGAAAAATGGTCCTCAAAAATTGATCAACTCATCATTGAGATGAGGATCAATTTTTAGTCATTGGATCAAAAAAGAATGAGAGAAATAAATGCAAACATCAAACATGTTTCAATTTAAATCAATTAGAACAACTCCAATACTCAATTCATTTTTTAATTGAAAATAAAATGGAAAAAATAAAATAAAAATATCAAAACAAAGTAGACCTCTCAAAGTTGATTAAAAATATTTTTGGTGAATTTTTGGAGTATTGGAATTATTTTAATTAATTAAAATTGAAAACAGAAAAAAATAATAAAAAGCAAAAGAAATTAAAAGAAAATAGAAAAAAAATTGCGTGCCAAATAGCAATTAAATCCAATTCAGAAACACATTGGGCCCAGCTAGGGGGTGCAAAGAGCAACGCGCCCCAAGGCCCAATCCAAAATAAACAAAAATGAAATAAATCTGGAAATCATATGCTACAGGTCAAACGCGTTACACCATGGTCATGCAATCTGGGACGCTTGATGGTTTGGTATTCTCATCATGTGGTTTACATCATGACAACACATTAATGAGATTTAAAATGAATCACATGCTTCCAGTCAACTTAGATGCACTGTGCATCTTAATCCTACGCGTACGATGGAAAAGTAATTGGATCATGAGGCTAACAGTGAGCCACGTCACTGTCTTCTTCCTTGGACAACCAGCCGACCGGACTGAATTTCCGGTCACCCCTACCAAAAGCTCCGGCCACCACGAAATGAAACAACAACACGGTTTCCTCAAAACTCCACCGCTTTACATGAAATTTATACCAAAATTACACTAGAGATCACAAGGATCTCATTTCTGGCCTCAAAACTCACAAAACATGCGTAAATCTCTCAAACCGAAAGCAACAAGGATGAACATCAAAATTCAAAGTTCATGAAAACATGTCCAATTTAATCCAAAACTCATCTAGAGCTCACGTAGATCACAGATCAAGTGTCAAACAAGCAAAATCATGCACAAACGACCCAAACCAGATCCAAACATAAATGAGCATCGTCCAACAATCACAACCAATGCCAGTTCGTTTTACATTTTAATGATCTACATTGATCCTACGTCTCAAGTATGCAAAAATGGCAGTGAATTGATGCTTAACAAGAGTGTAATGTTGAATTTCAATTACCTAGTGGGGAACTTCCACTAAGCCTTCAAATGGAGCTCAAGCTTGCAAGTAATTGTCCAGAATCGTTCACTGAACTCCAAGGAAGCTTTCTCAATTCACAATTTCTCCTGAAACAGCCTCAATCTCCAAATTTGAAATTTGAATTTTCCACACTTTTTGAAAGATGAACTTGATGAATTTGCCACCAATTTTCACATCTGAGGATTTTTTTCATGCCAGAAATGTTATATACAATGGATCTCAATCAATATTAAGCCCAATCTCAGCCTCTAAAGCCCAATTCAAAATCCATGGGAATTGGTTTTTTTTCTTTCTCAAGTGCACGAAGTTCCCTCTTTTTTGGCTCCAAATTGGCTCAAAATGCTTGCTGGGATCATTTGGAGTGTGAATGGTTAGGATTGGAGCCTCAATTGATCTCAATGGCTCATGTTGATTGTGTAACTTCATAATAAAGAAACCTTGAAATGGCTTGTTTAAACACCTAAATTCAAAAATGTAAAATTGCCAAAGTATTTTAAATGATGTTTTCACTCAAAAAATGCATCCATTTGCACCAAAATGTTCAAAAGTGAATTAATTCACATTTCCCCTTTTTAACCTTTTTCCATGAAAATTCAAATATCAAGACCTCAAACTAAGGCAATTCCTTAACTTCTCAATGCTTGACTAAACAAATAACACCATTTGGAACAAGTTTGATGTTGGAAAAATCTTCATTTGAAGTGTGCAAGTTGTTGAAATTGACCTATAATTTTATGACCTATAATCTTACTTTCCCAAAATACCCCTAACTTGTAAACCTCATAACTTGAGTTCTACAAATCAGATGAAAGACTGCTAGTACAATTTGGAAAGCTAAGATCAAGACCTACAACTTTCATGTTGGACAAAAGTTGAGGAGAAACATCCTTCTAGGTCAAAAATGGCTTGGAAGCTGGTTGACTTTTGTTGACCAAAATCACATCCCTCTAATGATCTGTAACTTGTCTGGATCATAACTTGAGTTATATAAATCCAATCAAGGACTTCTAGTACTCAAATTAAATTTAATAACAAGCTTTACAAGTTCCATGTTGGTCAAAAGTTAAGATGAAACTTGTATCTTGAGATAGGTGGTCTTGAAGTCAGGCACTAAATAAGGGATTTTACCCTGAGAACCCTAATTTAGTAACTTCTCACACACTTAACCCTTGTTGAATTGAACTTGAAATGATGTCTCATATGTCTTAACAAAACATCCCATGACCATATAGACTTTGAATTGAGTTTTAATCTCCTTCAATTGTACAGTTGACTGATGATTAGCCAGATGAAACCCTAATTGCAACACTTTCAACTGTAACTCTTCACACTTGGCACAAACACTTGGATGATCTCTACAATGACCTTCAAGGAACTCCATGAGCTCTCTCAACATCTTATACCCATAATCATGAATTCACAAACCCCTGATGATCTTCAATTGGCCTCCAAGTTAGGAGTTGATCCACATACATCCATCCTTTCTTTCACAAGACCAATGACCATTCCTTGATGAGTGATGTCCATCCAAACTTGAGTAAAACCCCTTTCTTAGGCTCAACCCCCTGAGTAGACTCCTCTTGATATACAAAAGCTCTTGATCCCCTGTTCAATGGAAAATGCTATGCAATGCAAATGCTAGAAAGAAATGAAATGAAACATAAACCAAGTTAAGGAAAGGTTGGGCAAATTTTGGGGTGCAACAACATTTATACATTTTTGGTGTTCTAAAGATTAAGTGGCTTAGAATGATGGTTTGTTGAACCTTTTATAGTGATTATTCATCTGTTATCTGGAGTTTTAGAGTTTCAATATTGATTAGTCAAATCAATCTTTTAATGTCTGGCTCTTGGGAAATGGTGTCTAGTATATAATCCTAATAAAGATTCTCTTAAGACAACTGTAAATGTCATCTTAACAGTTATCTGTTTGTTTTATTATTTCTTTTGTTCATCTTTTTACTTCGTTTATGTACTTGTTAGAATTTCAAAGGGAAAAATAAAGCATTGTAATTATGCAAATTGATATGGCTAAAATAGATTTTCACTAATCATAGAAATGGATTACAAAATAAAAACGATTGGAGAGTATTAAAAATTACAAACACTCTAACTGCTCTAATGCCTTATGACCTATCCAGTTTCCCTAATCAATGTCAGGTTCATCCTTATCCACATCTTCATCTTTTACATCTGAGATAATCAGTTGATAAAAATATCTCCTCTCAGATCTTCTTCTTCTTATTTTTCATTGATTTCTTCCTTGGTTTTAAATCAGTAGCCGATGGACCTGCTTCTAAAGATCTCATTGCATCTAAGGGAGAGCTTACAAACCTCAACTTTGTACTATTAGAATCAGAGGAAGCTTACAAACCTCGGACTCTGTTGTTGCTAAGAAAATTAAAATAGCCCAACATTGATGTATTTCAGTTTTCTTGAATATAGAACTTAGGGAGAGCTTACAAAACTAAACCTTTGAATATAAGACTTAGAGGGAGCTTACAAACCTCAGACTCTGACGTTGCCAAGAAAATTAAAATAGTCAAACATTGTTCTTTAAATACTTATGTTTGTCAACATCAAAAAGGGGGGGATTGTTAGAACAAGATTTGTTCATGACATGTATCCTTTGGGTTTTGATGATAACAAAGTATTAAAAGAACAATGGTGTTATCTAATGTTTGTTCTAAGTGTGCGGGTTCTAAAGCTTAAAGAAGAATACATTCAAAATCTGATATAAGAACGCACTTGAGAGAAGCTAAGTTATTGGCTTTTGGTGGCTCAGAATCTGAAGAATGTTCCTTAAGTAAAGACTGATAATAAAAGTTTGTGTATACTCTGAAGCTAAAGTCCTCAGCATCAGAAGAGCAATATATTATCTCTAAGCTTATCGAATGTATCAGCTTTTGGTGATCATTCAGAACCAACGTTAAAGCTAAAGTTATCTGTACTACAGAAAGCAAGCTACATTGTCAAATTTGTTGTCAGCTAGAGCCTATGTTCACATGGCTCAAGAAAAGTTAACATGCTTTACGGATATCTACTCTCAACAGATCTATAGTACAATATCACAAGAAAGACGCAATGGTTAAACAAGTTACACAATAGATCAAGATCTTTTGGTGTATCTATCTTCAACGTCTCTTGTACTATGGAGTAACAGAGACTCTTGTACAAGTTATCTTTTCCAATGGCTATTTCTCTAAAATTGCTAAATAAATAGCTGAAGGATAGAAGTGCTCCTTAAGAAGGATAGAAGCATTCCTCGCTTATATCAGAATGGAAGAGTAACAAGATCAACAATAAAAACACAATTAAGTATGCAGAATTGCTATTATAAGTTGTAAATTGTATAAAGCTTTAGGATTTCTTAAACATTGAATATCTTAGAAATCTTAAGTCTTGTGATCTTTGTTATAGTTATTTCCATGTACCTCTAATTATGTATCAAGTACACCTAGCTCTTTATTATGCTAAACAAGTTATTTAGTAGTTTAAATAAAGTCTCTTGATATGTGCTTGAGCATCAAAGTATCTTGTTGTGAAGCTTGAGCCAAGTAAGTCTCCTGATATGTGCTAGAGCATTGAAGTCTTAATTGATTGTTCTTTGAGCAAGAAAGTCTTGGACTGCAAATCTGAGTAGAATTTTTAGATTCGTGGAATCTAAGAAGGAAAGTCTTGTAACTAAAGGGTATGAGCAGAAGTCTTGAATCCATGGGATTTGAGTAGAATTCTTGAGCCTGGGGGGCTTGAGAAAGGAAGTCTTGAACCTGAGGTGTTTAAGAGGGAAGTCTTGGGCTGAGGATCTAATCACAAAGTCTCGAACTAAGGGTTTGAGCAGTATAGTCTTGTGCTGAGAGGATAAGCAATTGTAATCATGATTTGATTATAGCGGAATTCTCTATGCTGCAATGAGATTGGACTACTCTCGGTTTAGGAGGAAGCAGTATAAATCTATGTGTGTTCTATTGTTATTTATTTGCTTTTGTTATTATTCTACTGCAATTAATTATCAGAATATGAACAGTGGTATAGAATCTGAACTCTGTTCAGAAGCAAACTAAAGAAAACGAATAACACAATTCAACCCCCCCTTCTTGTGTATTTTTCTCACCTTCAAGTATCCTAAGCAATGGAGAAACAATAAGGTAGAAGATGAAAGAAATTGTTTGCAAGTGTTTAAGAAAGATTTAAAACACTTTTAAAAATATGAAAGAACAAGTGGCTTGTGATTTCTCAAATCAATAATGGAAGTGCGGTTTTCTAACATTGTAAAGATTTTGAGACAAAATAATTTTTATAGGTGTTGGGGATTTAGCACAAAAATGAGTCAAAATTGGTGTTTGATTTGATTCATAAGAAAAATGTATGATCTAATCAAGAGGCAAAGTGATTTGAATCAAGATCGAAACATATGGGAAACCCATATGTATGACTCGATTCATGATTTAAATCATGATTCAAGTCATAAAAACATGTGACTCAAATCAAATAAGATAGTAAGGAACCATATTAATGGTGTATTGTATGAGTTGAGTCCATTGTAAGTTGTGATTTGAATCAAGTATAAGTTAGTATTAAATCATGATAGCTTCAAACATTTCCTTAATTTTTTGTTTCATTTGATTCGAGTCATGGGATGTATGATTCTAATCACACACTAGAATCTAAAAATTTTGCAATTTTAATGAGATCTTGAGATTCTATCAATATTATGACTTGAACCATTCTCAAGTATAGTTCTTAATTCAAAAATAAGTAAAGAAACTCGACAACATGACTTAAACCATATCGATTATACTATAACCAAACATTTTGATTTATGCATACTAAAATATGGATCTAAAACTTAACTCAAAAATGCACAATTGATGACGAGATTCAATAAAATAAAACTAAAGACCAAAAACTTAAAAGACATGTAACAAAATTATAACCCTTAAAGTAATCGAGACACGCAGCATCATTAATCTTTTTATTCTCATCTCTTTGTTTTTAAGATGTTTAATTTTATGATTATTATTCTGGACTGGGCCAGTAGCTGCCCCACAGTCGGGCTGGCCCAACCTAATACTACATTAGGGAGGTCCAGTAAGGCCCAATCCTTCATCCCGTCGAGCACGCCCCAGTACACTATGTAGTCGGGCAGACCACTACCTAGCACGAGGAGGGCTCACACGTCTCCTCCATGTTCTCCACGTGTTCCCCACGCGGGGACACGTCATCAGACAACTACCAGTGTACTAAAGAATCGGTCTTCTACCTTCTCTACGCCATGTAGACCCTGGTAGTTACTTGTGTTGGGCCTGGAAATCCATCCCAATGCAATGTAACCTTTGGCCCAGCGCTGGGGGCACACTATAAATACCCTCTTTCACTAGAGGGTAAGGTATTCTAAATTCAATACCTTCTTTCTGTACTTGTCCTCTCTTACTCTGTTTCTCACTTTAGCATCGGAGTACCTTGCAGGTACACCCCTCCTCTTCTCCACCACCAGTGAACGAAGAAGCTCACGGCATGTGGCTGGCTGCTAATCTATTTCTGATCAGGTAAGATCAGTGGCGCCGTCTGTGGGAACTTTTGCTTCCCCGTTATTTCTCCTATATAAACCAAAGAACCAATTCACTTTACAACCTTCATTGATCATGGCTAGCCGACGCATTGACAACAACGCTCCAAAAATTGCCTTCACTTTGTTCACCAACAGTGATGGTCACTACCCCAACGTGACAGTTCACGTCGAAGAGGGCGACCCCAAAGACGGGCACACCGCCTCTCCCTCCTTGGACGATGCAGCCTTTAATGTTGTCCGACGCTTTGATAGCATGGCTGTCTACCAGCCATTCCCCGTGCCACCTAACGCTGACCTGACCACGGTGGCTCTATTCACGGTGATCAATCAGACCAATTTGATGATTTTCCAACAGAATGAGCGGATAGGGATACTCGAGAAGGAGTGAGAATCACGCCCTCCCCCGTGAAGACATTGTCGCCCCGTTTCTCGCACTCCATCCCCTCCCCCATGGAGGACACAACATGATGACTCTCAGAGCCCTTCTCCCCAAAAGCCTGGGCATCACCCTCGATTGGAACGACCTCATCTCGTGGCCACCCAGAAGCGCAACCGATCCCATCCCCGGAAGGAGTGATGCTCCCCCCTCATAAGACAAATAAAGTTGATGGATACGCCGAGAAGTCAAAGAGTCGGCCAAGGAGTGCTCCCCGGCGGAACAGAAATGACCGAGGTGATCTTTCCCCACCCAGGGCCATCATGGAGACTCTTTTGCCCGTCGGGATAGAAAAACCCGCCGCCCTTGGTGACATATGATGGTACGACCGACCCGGATGACTACATTGAAAGGATTAATGCGATACTCGACTACCGAAACGTCCGGGGAGCCATCAGGTGCAGACTCTTCTCCACTACCCTAGGGAAGGGTGCTATGGCGTGGTACAAGAGCCTCGCGCCCGAGTCCATCACCTCTTGGAAGGAGCTGAAGAGGCAGTTCTCCAGGAAGTTTACCGCTTCCCGGCGCCACCCAAAGATGGAAGCATCCCTAAAAGCCATCATCCAGGGATTACATAGAGAGGTTAAACCGAGAAGCTGTCCAGGTATCCACCTCAGACGACATGAAGTGCCATATACAGTGCACCTGAAGATGAAGTACTATATAACCAGAGGTCGAGTCGTCACCCTCCACGGGGACATCAAGGCGACCAGGAGATGTTTCGAGGCGGCAATCAAAGGGCTCAACTCAATCAACATCACCGCTAAGACGACCGATATACCAGCCCGGGCTGAAGAGCATATGCCACTACCTCACGTCAAATCCGTCGATCCTGACAGCTGCTTTCCCAACAAGCAGAAGTGTAGCACAGAGTCTCAAGACACACCTTCAGTAGACAATAGGAAGTCGTCCCACCCAATGTGCCCCATTCCAGATGGACACTTCGAGCTCATCACACTTGGAGACGACCCAGGAAGAAGCGTGAAGATCGGCACGGGACTCCCCGACCTGGCGAGGAAGCAATTAAAGGCATGCCTCTGGGAGAATGCTGACCTGTTCGCATGGAGCGCTGCGGAGATGCCCGACCTCGACCTCGACGTAGCCTGCCACCACCTCACCATAGACCCCGCTTAGGGTCGTAGTTCAACATAAGCGTAGGCAGTCTCCCAAGAAAGCGGAGGCTGCTGAAAAAGCTGTAAAAGACCTTCTAGAGGAAAATTTTATATCGGAAGCCTAGTACACAACTTGGTTGTCCAACGTTGTACTTTTTAAAAAACATAATGGAAAATGGAGGATGTGCGTTGATTACACTGATCTCAACCGGGCATTTCCAAAAGATGCATATCCGTTACCTAACATCGACAAAGTCGTCGATAATTCTGCAGGTTTTAAACTGTTGTCGTTCATGGACGCATACTTGAGATACAATTAAATCCCCATTGCGAAGGCTGATAAACAACACACGTCCTTCATGACCAAGTCGTGCAACTATTACTACAACGTAATGCCCATTGGTTTGAAAAACGTCAGCACGACCTACCAGCGGATGATGAACAAAGTCTTCCGTGGAGAAACCGGCGACATTCTCGAGGTCTATATGGAAGACATGATCGTGAAGTCACGAGAAGAAGTTGACCACATCGCCTATCTCAGAAAGGTCTTCGAGATGGAGTGGAAATGCAGAATAAGGTTCAATCCAGAGAAGTGCACCTTCGGTGTACGGGCTGGCAAGTTCCTTGGATTCTACTTAATGGAGTGGGGAATAGAGGTGAATCCAGACAAGTGCGGGCTTTCTCCGAGTTTGCAACGCCGAACACGAAGAAGTCTATCCAGTCCCTAAACGGGATGCCTGCGTCACTGTCCCGTTTTGTTGCCAAGTCTGCCCAACATGCCATCTCTTTCTTCAAGCTTCTGCGCAAGGAGGCTGCATTCGAATGGACCGTGGAGTGTGAGAAGGCCCTCCTCCACCTCAAACAAGTCCTTTCAGAACCATCATTCCTTTCGAGGCTTGAGGTCGGGGAAACCCTGTACTAATATCTTGATGTCGCAACTGAGATCGTTAGTGCAACGCTAATTTGCGAGACTCCCAAAGGGCAGAAGCTGATCTACTTCACGAGAAAAGCCCTCCAAGGTCCCGAGCTGAGGTACCGGTAGATCGAGAAGGTCATTATAGCCATCATCAACGCGGCTAAGAGGTTGTGGCATTACTTCCTAGCCCATACAATCATGGTTATAACCGACCATCCCGTTAAACAGCTACTCGGGCGGCCAGACATGTCAGGAAGAATGCTCAGATGGTCGTTCGAACTCTCAGAATTCAAAGTCCAATACGAGATCAGAAATGCCCTCAAGGCACAAGTTCTGGTAGACTTCGTCGCAGAAATGACCTCCATGAAATCCCCAACCCTCGGGGAACACAAGTAGACTATCTTCATCGACGACGCCTCCAGCTCGACGGGAAGTGGAGCGAGCATCATCTTCGAGAATGAAGAAGGCATATTGATAGAAGTCTCCCTCACCTTAGCATTCCCAACGTCAAATAACTAGGCCGAGTACGAGGCATTCCTTGCAGAATTCCGCCTGGCCGAGGACCTTGGTGCGAAAGAGGTAAGGATCTTTACCGACTCCCAGCTTATTTCCTCTCAGGCACGAGGAGAGTACCAAGCCAAGAACGACAACTTTGCCGAGTACCTCGCCTTGGTAAAAGAAATAATGAAGAGTTTCGATTTCGCGGAAGTGCAATACGTTCCACGTGAACACAACACCAAGGCAGACATCCTATTGAAACTAGTGAGGACGAAGAAGAAGGGCAGAAACAAGTCCGTCATCCAGGAGGTTCTCTCTCGACCGAGCATCGAGAAAGACACAACGACAGTCGAGGTTAATGCTATTGGTGACAACAACTTCTAAATGACTCCCGTGTACACCTACCTCAGCACGGGGCGACTACCTGACAATGTAAAAGAGGTCAGTATGGTCAGGTGCCGAGCTTGCTCATACGTCTTGGTCGAGGAAAAATTATACCGGAGGGGATTTTCCATTCCCCTTCTCAAGTGCGTCGAAGAATCTATGGCACATGTCATACTCCAAGAGATCCACAAAGGAATCAACGACCAACACCTCGGCGGATGATCCCTCACCCGAAAGGCCCTACAGGCAAGATATTACTGACCCACCATGCAGCAGAACACCAAGGAATACGTTAAGAAGTGCGACAAGTACCAATGGCACGGGGACATGCACCTGGCCCTACCCAACAAACTCAAAGCGCTCTCGTCCCCGTGGCCTTTCGCGTGGTGGGGATGGACATCCTCAGACCCTTCATCATAGGTTCGTATCAGAACAAATATCTAATAGTCGGTATCGACTACACGAAATGGATAGAGGCTGAAGCCCTTTCCAAAATCATGGTGCACAACATAATCGGCTTCTACGAAAGGAACATCCTTTCCCGGTTCGGCGTTCCCCAAGCAATCGTCACCGACAATGGGACGCAGTTCACCGACAAGAACTTCTAGGATTTCGTTACCAAGCTAGGCACAGAGTAGAACTGCACATCTGTCAAGCACCCACAAACGAACGGGCAGGCCAAAGCCACGAATATAGTGATTCTGCGTGGCCTGAAACAAAGACTGGGAGACGCCAAAAAGAGGTGAGTCGAGAAGCTAAACAGTGTGCTCTGGGCTTACAGATGACCCTGCACTCGACAAAAGGGGAGACCCCATTCCGACTAACCTATGGGGACCAAAGCAGTGATTCCAGTAGAAATAAGGGAGTCCACTAGGAGAACCGAATCTCTCCTCGACGAGGAAGCGAACGACGAGGCCCTAAGGGAGGAACTCGACCTAGTCGAGGAAATTTGGTCAGGGGCATCCCTCCGTGAAGCCTCGCTGAAACAAAAGATAACTCTATGACATGACAACAAAGTCATCAAGCGCGAGTTCCAGGTAGGCATCCTGGTCCTACAAAGGAATCAAAAGGACTCGCGCGAGCGAAACTCACCGCGAACTAGGAAGGTCTCTACCGGGTCCAAGACAAAGTGGGCAACGGGGCAATATTACCTCGAAAACCTACATAGGGATGAGCTTTTACGATCATGGAATGGTGAAAAGGTCAAACAATACTACAGTTAGACACTGCCCGCCACCTACTAGCATCGCGACCACAGGAGCGTGACGAGGTACAAACGCGTCTCCTAAATTCGAAACAAAAATACAAGAGTCTGCCCTTTGTGTGTGCGAGCAGACTTTTAATTTGATGGGGACCCTTCTACCGAGCCCCATCGTTGTCGTACCAGTCAGGAAGAATGCCCAGATTGCAATGGGAAGTTCACGCTGTGGAATAAGGACCTCGACCGAGATCATAGTTCTGTTGTTGATTGAATTCCAACTCCGATCGCCTGACCAGTTCCCTGCACGGTCGGTCATAATATATGTCGAGAAAAAACCCTGATGAAGAACAAACAAAAACACTAAATCATACACATACGTGAAAAACGAGAAAATAAGGCACACACAAAGCAGCAAAATGAAATATTACATTACCAAGAAAGCGGGCAAAGCCCATTGTTCAATTGTTACAGAAATAGGCATGCAGGCCAAGGGAAAAGAAAAACAAGAAAACAGAGCTACACGACTACCTCCTCCTCAAGTTAGTCACCCACCACAGCTTGACCGTCGTCCTCGTCATCAACGTCAGGCGAGACTACGTGACCCTCGGCCACCTGGTGATATGGGTCCGTCCCCTCGGTAATAAGCTGAACGCCAGGATTTACGAGCCGAAGCTGCTCCACGACACAGTTAAAACCCACCTCGAGAGTCCCTAGGAAGTCCTGCTCGAGCTCCCGGATCTTTGACACTAAGTCAACCCGAGAGGCCAAAAGCTTCTCCTCAGCCGACTCATTCTCGGTAGGCTTTGCAGCTGCCTCCAATCAGTGATCCTCGCCAAAAGCCTTGTCTTCTCCTCATCAGCAGCCTTCACCTACTTCTCCATTTCACCATAGAGCTTGACCTAGATTTCATTCCTCTCCTTCTACTTGCCGAAGTCATTTTCCAGCTTGTTCCTCTCAGCCTCGATGGTCACAAGGTCATCCTGCAGCTTTATCAGCTCAGCCGAGGGGTAGGTCACATCGTTGAGGACCAGAGCTTTTTCAAAGACTCACATCATCGCAGCCATATCCTCTAACAAGAATTTTTTCATCTCTTTTTGGTCAACACCCAGGATAGCCTTGGACTTAGCAACGCTCATGGTTGGGGAGTTTTCCCCGCAGAAAAAATCAGGCTGGAGATAGCAGGATGGGAGTACGAACTTCTCCCCGGACACATTTCCGGTGAGATTGACGGTCTCGGGCTCGCCGACACGCTGTATTTTAGGGGTCCCTTGCAATGTCATAGATTGGCTACACTGAGGGGAAGAGGATGAGCCTTCGGGTATCAGGTCAGGGCATGGCATCTGCTGAACTTGAGTGACTCTCCCCTTGCCAGCCTTCTTCACGCCCTTGGTGGCCTCCAGCCTCTTCACACGTTCTTACAAGCTCGACATCTCACATGCAAAAAAAAAAAAAAAACAAGTCAGTGAACAGCGGGTCAGCATAGAAAATATATGGAACCCAGGCAAAGGGAGTGTCCACTACCTAAGAACTGTAAGGCTTCCTCATCTGACACACACTCGAGGAGGGCCCTCGTATTTATCAGTCAGGACTCACGAAGAACCTCCCCGCAGACGTCGAGGATAAAATTCCCATCCAGAGTAACACATTTTACAGGGGTGAAGTCAAAGACAAACTCGACCAACTTCTGGTAGGACAGCCGGTCTTCGGCATCTAATGAGTCGGGCCTGACTATGTAACTATCCGTGCCCCTTTTGATGTGTTCCTTCGTCCATTCCAACAAAAACTTTGATTGTAAGACCTCCTCCCTCTGCCCGTTTTCCTCCTTGACCACGAGGTCATACATCGAGTCAACGACCATGTGGGTGATAGGCTTGACAATGAAAAACCAGTCTTTGAAAGTACGAACATAGTCTAGGTACGCCCGAAACAGTCTCCTCGGCTGCTTCAGGGACACCCATTTGTGTCGGCCCTAGTTCATCTGTCATTGTAGATGAAACATGTGGAAAAAGAGAGGCAACATGGCCCCGACACTGAGGTACGGGCTTACGAGCTCGAACGCGATCACGTTAGGATGGAGCTGCAAAGGCGCCAGACGCAGCCAGTCGAATACTCCCTGCTGGAAGTCATTGAAGGGAATATGTAGGCCCGCTTCTCAGAAAGAGAATTCATACATGGAAAACCTCATCCCTTTGAAACATAAACATATGCGATGGTGTTCTCGGGGTTCATAAACCTGCTAGTTCGGGGAGGACCCCTCACAACAGTCCTAAACAGTAACGTATGCATCTGAGTCGTCCTCGACAAAGCATGAATGGATGCTCAGGGGCTCCTTCCCAGCCTAATATTTGACAGTCCACTTTCGGACTCCTCTGGTCCGTGCGACCGAGGAATCGGGCTCATCATCAATCTCGACGACCCCCTCGATCAATGCATCCATTTTTACCTAAAAAGTAGAGAAAAACGATGAATTCGACATTTAAGATCAAATCCATCCTTCCTCTGCAAATCAAGTGTAAGGGAAAAGAGAGGGGGACAGAGCCACCAGACAAGCCTCCCCGACCGAAAATACCTAACTAGGGTACTCAACTAAAGGAAATTCCACTTCGACTACGAGACCCCCGCCCGACCAGAGGCTCTTGAACGCGCATGGTCTCTTCGATCGAACCGAGGAGCCTCCTGGACAGAGATAACCTCACCATGTCAACGTGAGGACGGGGATAGGCCCCCTAAGACCTTCATCACAGGTCCTTAGGACCTTCATCAGGTCCTCAAGACCTTCATGTAATATTCTCAGGGCCTTCATCCTAGGTCCTCGGGACCTTCATCAGGTTCTTGAGGCCTTCATCTAACGTCCTTAAGGCTTTCATCTTAGGTCCTCGAGATCTTCATCAGGTCCTCGAGGCCTTCATCTTTTGTCCTCGAGGTATTCATCGCATTTCCCTAAGGCCTACATCAGAAACTTCATAAAATAGAAGTTCCGACGTATTCGTCGAAAACTTCATAGTTTCCCCAGGAACTTCCTCAATTTACCGTAGAAACCACCGGAAAATGCATAAAACTAAAATAACAAAGCCATAAACTTACTTGGAAACAGTGGTTTCTAAGTGACGAGAAGGTGGCGGACGACGGACGAACGGAAACAGAAAGAGAACGCAAAAATAGAGTAGGTAAAGTTCTAAGCAGAAGGGTGAAAACATGCGAATAAAACAGACTTTCCCCCTATTTGTAATCCTAGCAAGGAATTCGAGGCGTCCCTAGGCACTTGAGTGCCCATACTCATAGCCATCGTAGGCATTAATTGCCCTGACACGTGGCACTGACAGACACCTCACACACCCGTTCAGATTCCTCTCTTTCCCGGAACCATATGTGCCCGTCCCCTCCAACGTCTCCCACGCAAATGGGCCCGCGATCACATTACCCCGTCAAAGAAGCTCGACACCTGGCCGTATCCACCATCCTCGATGTAGGAACTGACCCTTAAGTCATTACTCTTCCACTTCGGAGCAACGACTTGGGGGGCTCCTATTCTAGACTTGGCCAGTAGCTGCCCCACAGTTGGGTAGGCCCAACCCAATACTATATTATGGAGAGCCGGCAAGACCCAATCCTTCATCTTGTTGAGCATGCCCCAGTACACTCTACAGTTGGGCAGACCACTACCTAGCACGAGGAGGGCTCACGCGTCTCCCCCACGTTCTCCACGTGTTCCCCACATGGGGACACGTCATCAAACAACTACTTGTGTCCTAAAGAACCGATCTTCCACCTTTCGAGGATCACGAGGCCGTTGGACCATGGTGAATACTACATGTTGGTCTTTCCTACGTCACTTAGGCCCTGACAGTTACTTGTGTTGTGTCTGACAATCCAGCCCAATGCAATGTAACCGTTGATCTAGCGCTTGAGGCACACTATAAATACTCTCTTTCACTAGAGGGTCAGGTATTCTGAATTCAACACCTTCTTTTTGTACTTGCTCTCTCTTTTACTCCATTTCTCACTTTAGCATCGGAATACCTTGCAGGTACACCCCCTCCTCTTCTCCACCACTGGCAAACAAAGGAGCTCACGACGTGTGGTTGGCTACTGATCCATTTACGATCCGGTAAGATCAATTACAAATCATAAAGTCATAAGCTACTTCTGATATCTTGAGAAACAATTTGACTTATAAATTTTAAAAGTGTCACCCCACAAATCCGCCATTTTCCTTGTGAATATTTTTCCACTTCTATTGACGTTTGAGTGTGACTCTAACATTTTAACAAATAACAAGTGTAAGAGAAAAATACTTAGGAAGGAAGAAGTGATGTCAATAGTCAAGTTTATTCCAAAAGGAGGAGCATTAAATTAATAAATACTCTTTGGTGGATCAAACTATTAATACTAATATGACACATATTAAGGTCCATTTATGTCTTATAAATCCAGGGCAACCTAAGAGAGGGTTTTAGGTTTTAAAATTTTGTGCTATAATAAGGCTTCAAAAAATTTTAATTTGATCATAAATATTTTTTACATAAATTCTCATTATAAAGTTAGTAGAAGAGAGATCTCGTATCTTTTAGGTCTTTGATTTAACTCTTATCAAATACAAAATTTGATTTTATTTATTTATTTTGAACGACTCATTTAAAAAAAAAAAATAGGTCTCTAAGCGGGTTGGACTGGCCCAATACAAATCTTCTTTATAAAAAAAAAACAATTATAGACATATTTATTTTAGCATTTATTCCTTGCATTTTCAAAAATATATTTTACAAAATCGTTTTTTAAAATATTACAAGTTTTTTATATTCGTCTTTTTAAAATAAAGACTAATTTTGATATCCTATAATATACACATACATTATTAAAGATAAAAAATAGTCAAAATCGTAATTTTTTCAAAAAAGTTTAATCTCAAAAATGATTTTTATGAAAATCTATTTGAAATAGTTTCAAAGTTAAGTGATTTTTTAAAATTTATATATCAACTTTTTTTAATAAAATGGTAAAATATCTAAAATAAAATTTTAAAAATAATTATTCAAATCAAATTTTTATTAAAATTTTTTTATAATTTTTTATCATATAAAACTATATTTATACTATAAAAATCATTTTTTTTTAAATTAAAACAAACGAACTCTATATTATAAAACCTTTGTCACACTTTTTCAGAATTTTTAAATATCGATCAATTCAACACTAATAACTTGCTAACCGAATTTCTTAACCAGGTTGATTTAGGTCTTAATCTTAAAACCCAATTTCAACCACAAATTTCAAACTTAGAAATATTTTCAAAACCAATTATCAAACACGTGAAACTATCACTTTGTTCAAATTCCCACATTCATACTAATTTAAACATCCATTAATGCTATAAATTTTTTTTTAATTATCTTAAACAAAAAATACTCAATTTCTCATTCTACCACATGTCTATTTTATCTTAAATTCTAAACTACATAAAATAATTTTCTATATCGTCCATCCATATAAACTTACAAAACAAATATGCAAATAAAAAAAACAAACATCCAAAACATTTTACAGCAATAGACATGGAAGATCTTTAACCTAGGTGTAGTACTGCCAAAAAAATCATCGAAAATTTCAAGAAAAAAGAATAGTAATTGGATCTTTTGGTCGGTCTGTCAAGCTAGAGCCTCTTCTTTGTCCTTCAAAGAGACAACAATATCAATTGAGGCTTTCATTTCAAGTGTCAAATTACACTTATATCATGCTCAAAAATAATTAAATAAAATAAAATAATTTGAGGATTACCTTTTATTTAAAGAAGCTCAACACTTTTGTAGTAAAAAAGAAGATGTTGGAGACTTTAATTTTTTATTTATGTCAATATCATGCAAAAGAGTAAAGACAGGTTACATTTATTAGACTATATAGTAAATTACAAATACTAAAGTTGAATATCATATTTTATGTTATATTTTATAGCATGCTGTTTCAACCTATTGCAGACGACAAGGTGAAATAATAAGACAGTGCCTCTAGCTAAGGTTTTGAACTAACTTTTGTAATAAACGAAGTAGCTTTAGCTTTTAGCTTTTGAAAATCAAACACAACTTTTAGACAAACTTTTTTTTCTTCCATAGTTTCATAGGGTCTAACGCAAATTGGTAATGAGTAGCAATTTGAATTTCAAGTTCTTAGTTAGGGGCATAAAAATGATTTTAAGGACTGCTCACCAAGCCACGAGTAGGTGGAAAACGATACGTTCTCATAAGACATGTGTGTATTAACTATATTTGACAGTGTATTTCATTCGTAATTTGTGTAGTTTTCAGTACTACAAATAATATATTTTATATAAATTTTTTCATTTCATTTAGAAAACGAAATATAATTTTAAGACGCATCATGTTTTATATAATTTTTAAATATCATATATTTTTACCGTGGTTAAATATAATTGAGAGAAAAAAAATTCAAGACATGCTTTAATTCACAGCAAATATAGTTTATGTTTCTATTAATTTTTTTAAAAATGATGCATTTCTTTTTTTATTTATAAATTAAATTATTTATGCATTTGTTTTCTTTAATAAACAAAAGGTTAGATAATCAGATTCTATTATAAAAGTACTCATTAATTATGTTTTACCCTAATCTTAACTCATATAGTCACTCTAAACCCGTGCACATCATTCTTTGGGATGAATTTCAAGATGGGTAATTCTAACTTGTGCCCTTGGGGCACAGGTTAAAAAACTAAAAAATAGAAAATATAATAAAGTCATTAATTATAAGGCTGCATTAAATTTATTACACAACTTTCAAGAATTATTTTTTATATTTATCTCTTAACTTTTGCCCTTGGGACACAAGTTAACATCACTCTTTCAAGATAGAAAAAATCTTCAAAGTGTTGTGTTGTATGTTGTTCTTCTAAGGCAAATATGTTGAACAAAATTTTTTTTGCTCTTACAATCTATTTCACATTATGGTGTTTTTGTTGGTATTATTTCCACCTCTTGCAATATCATCGTTATATTTTGGAATAAGTTTCTTGTGTTATAAAAAACCATCACTCCATAATTTACTGTTTTTCTCGGTTGACAATATTGAAAAATTTATTTTTAAATATACTGTAAATTGCAAGGAATGTCTAGAAAATTTTGTTTCAGCACACAAAAAAAGTGGTGAGTGGTAAAAAAAATTGAAAAAGAAAATAATACATATTACTTTCAATTTTTTATCATTCACCATTTTTTGGCAAGTAATATATCACCTCGTTTTCTCTATAAAATCGATGACAAAGTCCCTTTTTATTTTATTTTTTTAATTTAAAAAGAAATAACTTTCCCCCTCAGTTTTATAAAAGAACTAAGGGGTATAGTTACTAAGTTAACATACGACGAGTTTGTGCCCTACATTCATAAAGTAAGAACATTTAAGATATTGCCAACATATCAATCCATAAGAAACCATCTACATCCAATAAGAACATGAACACCACAACTATATATCTTGGGCGTTATCTTGTGAAACTCAAATACTGACAATGAAAACATTTTCCACGAAAAATAATTGGAAGCGTGGAACAAATCTTTGGGATGTATTGCAAGTGCAAAAAATAAATTGTTCCAAGATTGGTGTTTTTACATAATATCTTATCTTTTAACTTGAATTTTATATTATGTATAACCTTTTTTTAATGTTAAATCAGAAATTGGAAGCATGCAAAATCATTAAACTTGAAAAGTAATGGGCATGCAACAAAGTCTAAATTTGTTCTTCTCCAAAGTGATGATTTGTTAGGCATATCTGTTTTGCCTGCAATTTAGTGCAGGGATAGCCAAGAGTTTTGCCTTGCACTCTTTACTGTGACTGCCCTGCCCTGCCTCGTTTTTTTCTTACGGACCTAGGCATTAACATAATTTTTTGGATTTTTAGCTTTAAAAGGTGCAGTACCAGTGGAACCGCCCTGCCTCGTCCCGCCACTGTTCCATTTTTTCGCGGGTTTTTGTAGGGCGTGCCTAAATAGAGTAGACATGCCTGGTTGTCATTCCCACCCACAGGTTACTCGTGAACTAATGCGGCTCGATTTCGGGTCAGCATATCAAAACCAATTAATAATTATGAACGGTTCAATCCATATCATTTAATATGTAAATTCATGTGGAGTGGGTTAAACAGGCGGACTAGCTTGCATGAGCGGGCTAGCCTGCATACCCAATTCTAATTCTCACAACTTTCAAGTTGTTTTTAAATGGAATTTGAAAAACCAAATTAATTTAAATTTTCCATTGTCAAAATTGAAATAAATTATGCCACCACAAAGAATTTGTCTTGACAAAAATTTTCTCTAATTTAACTCCATAACTATGTACTATTATCAATTCTTTCTAAATTGCCTTTTAAAGATAAATTGAATAAATGAAGACTTTTTTTTTAAACTTTCATGATAGATAATTTATTACACAAAGTGTAATTGCTAAAAAGTGTACAATAAAGGACAACTCCTTACTGGCATAAGGTTGTATGGGATTTTAGGGTTTAGGATGTGTTAAAAGCTCGCCCATCTATAGATAGTGGAGAGCTCTTGTATTCTTTTTTTAGGTAAATTCATGATCCCTTTCCCTTCCTGAAATGCGGGTATATATATAAGGGACTCTTTCGTCCTAGGTCAAAGACCCTGGGGAGATGTTTCCCCTTCTTTCAATTCAATACGAGGAGTGGAAATACTGGTTTCTTCCTGTAACCGTAGGGGAGGCAATTTTTTCCCTCTAACCGATTTCGCGTGTGCCACGTATCCCATTAGCTGGATCAAAACGAAATATGGTTTGGTTTAGGTGGTTATGCCCAAGTACATTACAGTGACCAATTATGCATTTTAGGCAGTGTGTATCCACTTTAGGCGTCCTAAGAGTCTGTTTGGTTTAGGGAGAGTTGTGATCCATTGTTGGGCACTCTCCTAACACTATTGTAACGGACTTGGCTCGTGCCCTTTGAACTATTACTCCCATGGTCCAGTAAAATAATCCTAGTCCATAAACTTTTTTTAACTCATCCATTTAATGTTCCTATTCACCTATTAATCATCCCAAAGAAATCTTCTCCAAATTTGTATCAATTGAAGTAACACTTTATACATATATTTATAAAAAGAGAAGAAAAAATAGTATATTATTCATAATTAAATTGATGAAAACAACTCCGCCTCTAAATAAAAAGTAATGTTCCTTCCAACAAGACAATTTCTTCTTAAAATAGTCCAATACAAGAATACGATTATCAACTATTTGAGAGTTAGTCCCTACTAGGATGCCTTAGAACAAAAAAACAAGTTATAGTTATAACGAGACTAAAAATGTGAAGTTCCGTCCAAATAGATTCTTCCAAATTTATTCCATATAATTTACTTTTTTTAAAAAATTCACTTTTAGACCGAACACAAATTCAAAACTCTGCAAAATATTTTTAATACTCCATAGATTCTTCCAAGTTCCTTTACTCAGTAGAATTATGTCATGTGCATATTGAAGAATTTAAAAAACTAAGTTTTTTTAGAATAAATAACTCTTGTGTGCCCCTACTTCAACCCTCTTGCCATCACAAAGTCTCTTGTGACACTACCATTAACCAATACTAGCCTTGAGCTTTTAAAAATACGCGATCTCATTCGTATAATCCTTTTAAAATATTGGTTTATGATGATTAAATTTCATGACCAATAATTAAAAATATAATGTTACTTCTTTTTACAAATCTTGTAACATCTTTTTGTATAATCCTAAGTTAAAATTCTTGATAAAGTTAAAATTAGATCCATGTTGTATTTATCACAACTCTAAATAGTTTTTCTTACATCGTCCTCTCCAAAAATGATAACAAAAAATTTCAGAATGAAACACATTCTTAAAAGTGATTTCATTAAATTCTCTCTCTCTCTCTCTCTCTCTCTCTCTCTCTCTCTCTCTCTCTCTCTCTCTCTCTCTCTCTCTCTCTCTCTCTCTCTCTCTCTCTCTCTCTCTCTCTCTCTCTCTCTCTCTCTCTCTCTCTCTCTCTCTCATCAAGGTTTCTTAAGTGATCAAGATTAAATTATCAAGTACTTTCTTCACTCTTTTTTCCAATAACTTAGAAAAGACCTCTATGGACAATCTACTAAGTATAATCAATATATAACATTACATGATAAATCATGTATAACATTTCAATCATATTTTTATCATCAAGGCAATACACAAATTCATTTATTAATAGTGTAATCATTATCCAAAAATAGAAGAAAAACATATAATAATTTGCGCCACTAACTATTTTTGGATATCTACGCCAATTATATTTAAAATACATCTATAGACCTATAAGATACAACATTGTTATGCGTATTGATATCAACTTGCATCCACCAATGGGAATCCCCGTAGGGGTTACCATGTTTGGGACCCCAAATTTGAGTAGTTTTACCCCATAAGGACAAGGATGGGGAATTAATTTCGTCCAAAGGCACTTCAAGAACATTGACGACTAATATATTCCCTGCCATGCAGAGTCTTTTCCCCACCTAAAATATCATAATATCCTTAATCAATATATAACTTTCAATTTATATGTAGGTTTATTTGTCATTTCATATAATTTTTTTATAAAATTTTTAGAACATATATGTATTGTGCTCCTAAAAGCATAGGACCCTCCTCAAGGATACAAAAGAATCATCCCATCGATAACTTTATTAAAGATCAAACAAATGAGTCATTACACGAACAAAAGAACCAATTAATTATAAATATATGGTTTTTCATTTGTGTTTTATCTCTAAAACATCCCGAGAATACGAGAGAAGGCCTTAATGATGAATATTAGGTTAATGCTATGCAGGAAGAGCTTTTATAATTTGAAAGGAATGAGGTATAGGAATTGGTTCCTGCGCCTAAATCTACTAATATCATAGACACTAAATGGATTTACAAGAATAAGTTTGACGAGAATGGGAATGTCGCTAGAGTTAAGACACGTCTTGTGGGTTAAGCCTATACTGAAATATAAGGGGTTGCCTTTGATGAAACCTTTTTTGTTGTTGCATATATTGAAGCCATCAGGGTTTTACTTGGAGTGTCTTGTCTCCTTATTGTTGCGGTGGAAATAGGATCACAAACTATTAATGAGTTTGAATCGCAATTCAATTCACAACCGCTCTTTGATTTATCCGAAGGAAAAGGTCAAAAAGGGAAAACCTATTTTGCATCGTAAACACAATGCGGGGAGATTCTAGGATCGGGGGTTGATTAAATTTAGGGAAGGTATTAGCATCCTAAACTTCTGTAGTACTCTACAGGAACCTTTTATTCAAATGTTTACTATTTGCTTTATTTATTTGCTTAAGGTATATACAAAGGGATTAAAAGTGAGAAAAGAGACCTAAGGGGTTAATTATAAGTTTACTCGGCAAGACATCGCATCTTGTGCCTACGTATCCTTACGGGAATGGAATCAGAGTAATCGTAGTTCCCCTCAATAGGGAGGTTAGAAACTTCTTGACTGTGGTCAAGGTTTCAATGGGGAATAAACGTATCTTAGGGACACGCTTACGCGGAGTGTAGAAACTCCAAATCTCTACGTTGAATTGTTAAGTTGTAATTAGGGCTAAATTAGGTTAGGGATTCCGCGGCGGGAAACCCTAAAATGAGCGCGGCGGCTCTTTGACCTAATGCTAGGGGTAAAATTGTAATCTTGCCTGCGGCGAGGCATGTATGAAAATTAGGGTTTGTAGTTTGTAGTTTTGAGGATTTGAAATTGAATGTGTGAAGTTTTACGGACTATTGGCGCGGCGACCAAATGCTAGACCTAATTCCTTCGGCAGTGCGTAGTGTGACTGGAATACTGAGGTGATTGAATCATGCAAGCAGAAAATAAAGACAGCAGTTAAAGCCATACAAACAGAAATTAAAAGGCAGAAATTTAAAGCGCGATTATTGGTTCGCGAGGTTACATATGAGAAGCAGTTACAATATAGTAATGAAATAAAATGAGATAAGTAACGGTAAAGGTAATGAGCTGCAAAATGAACAAATGGCGTTAGTGGGCAGAGTTAGGCGGTGATCAAATGAGTTAAGAAAAAGATGCAAATTTGAGATTTTATTATTGTTTTATTTAAAAAATCTTAATAATTAAATGTTAGCTTGCAAAAGAAATTTAATTTAAAAGTAATTTACTCTTTTAAAAAGGTTTTATTTTTATATTTTTAAAAAAAGTTTTTCTTATTTTTTGTTAAAAAAAAGAGTTTTTTCATTTTTATATTTACAAGAGTTTTAATTTTATATTAAAAAAAGGTTTTAATTTTTATTTTAAAAACAATTTTAAATTATAAAATAAAATGCTAAGAAACAAATTTAAAAATATAAAAAAAATAACAAAATAAAAAATAAAGAAAAAAAACAAATAAAGGGGAGGGGGTTGGGCCGGTCATCACACCCGGACCCAACCCGGTTGATGGTTAAGCAAAAGAAACATTTAGGGTTCTGGGAACCCTAATGTTTCACGGCGCCGTTTCACTCTTCTTCTCCTCTCTCTCGCTTCTCTTCTCTCTCGCTTCTCTTCATTCTCGCTTCTCTTCTCTCTCGCTTCTCTTCATTCTCGCTTCTCTTCATTCTCCTCCATATCCTGAAATCAAACAGAAATAGGGTGAGGCAAAGATCTCATAGCTTACTTTTAGAGTGAAACGGCCGGTGATGTGCAAAACTGAGGCCTAAAGGTTGATTGCCCGCCGTTTGTAGTGAACGGCGAAGGCGATCTCCTCGTCGATGCTTCGCTCGTGGTTTTGTGATGTTCGTACGGCGATGAACGGCGACGATGATGAGGGTACCGGTCCCTCTGAGTCTCGGCCGTTGGGGTTTCGTTTGTTAGGGCTTTTGCGATCTCGCTAGGGTTTCTGCGATCCTCTCTCTCTCACGGCTACGTTCCTCCCGCTTTGATGGTGAGATCGTTCCCTTCTTATACTCTTCTGACCCTCTCCTTTTTGGGCTTTTGATGTTGGATTTGCATTATTGCCTCAGGATTTCGTGGTGATTCGATTTGATTTTGATTTTCGTAACCAGCATATTTTTGATTTGATTGAAAGTTTGATATGATTTTGTTTGGTTTTGATTTTTCATATACTGATTGAACCATGTTCCCTCTTTTAGAATTCGATTGGGATTTTGGTGAGATTGGATTTCATGAATCTGGTACTAATTGAACTTTGTTTCCTCTTTTAGGGTTCGATTGGTCTTTCTGATTTCCAGCTGATACGATTCTTCTGATTTGATTCGGAGCCTTCTATTTTCAGAACTCTGTGATTGAATATTACATGACCCTATTCGATTTGTTTGAAACTTTCCATATTTGATTGGCCTTGACTGAACTTCATCTTTTGGATTTCAAACTGGATGTCGTTTTTTGGTTTATCTGATGTGGTTTGTTTGGATTCATGCTTTGCAGATGCTTCTGATACAGGCAACTCTGTCATGTATTTGGATATCTGGTTCCATCTGATGCAATGTTCTTTGACCTCTGGTCTTTACTTTGGATACTGATGCGGACTAGATTATTTGATGATGATGACCTGCTTTCATTCAGTTTGGTTATCAGTTGGACTACACTTACTTTTCTTCTTTTTCTTCTTTCAGGACTGATGTTGTATTGATCTTTGCCGCCGAGAAGAGTACGCGGTAATGATGACGTTTGTCTGAACCATTTGGAACAGGATACTACAACCCTGACTTGTGATTATATTTTTGCTTCTGATTAACTTGGTGATGAGCCATGTGTTTGTGCACTTGTTTGTTTCATGAACTGAGTATGTTTTGATAACTTGTTTCGGTAACTTGTTTGTTGGGGCAATGATGTTCATAACTGAGCCCCTGTCTGGTGCTCTGTTTCTGATGTGCTTTGCACATTCGGGACCCAACCTAAACATGATATATCGCTGCGATTTCTTGAACTCATCTTTGTTCCTTTTCTGGTATGGTTTCGCTATGATCTTGTGCTGTGATTCGGTGCTGTGATTTTGTGCTGGCGCTCACTTATGTGTTGCTTGCCATTGAAACTGGTTTGAATGGGGACTTGCCTTTAACTGATGCTGCTGAATCTTTTGATACTTTGTCCTATGTCATTTTGCCGCAGCTTGTTGTGTGTCTCATTTTTCTGTACATGGTTCAGAACTGATGCTGCTTATGAACTATTTAGGTTTTGAGTTCCAAATTCTGAATCTGATATTGATGCGTTTGTGGCTTTTCAGGTGTTGGAAATTTCGGAACCAAAGCGACTCAGACCTGCCGGCATCCGGGTCTGAGTCCAAACTTGCCCATGTTGCCTTATTCTTGTATCAGTTTGGAAATCCAATCGCGGCAAAACGAAACAATCCCGCTTCTTTTATTACTTCTATCTCTCGGATGTCCCGTAACGATAAGAACAGGTGTTACCTGATCTGACGCCCACGGCGCGGATCGGTAACGGGGGTAGGACGCAGCTTTGGTTGTGCCACTCCCGGCACTCGATGATGACATTGTTCTGAGAGTGTCAAAAACAACTCCTAACCTTTTTTCTATATTGTTTGTTTTGTTTTGATGTGTAGGTGAATTCGGAGATTCTGCGGAGAAGCTTAAAGACAGCATGAAGACACTTAGGAACTTTTAGGACTTAGGATTTAGAACTTTTAGGATTAATGTAATTCTTTGTAACAGCAAAAAATGTGAAACAATCTCCCTTTTGTGTAATGAAATCTTTATGAAATAAAATTCCCAACACTTGAAACCATTTATATTCTGTTCTTAGTTAAAAAATTATAAACATTTGTGAATAAATCCACAAATATTTAAATTCATTAACACAGTCATAAAACATAAACACTCCCAAAGGATATTCTTATTTGCATTTGTCTCATTTGTAATCTTAATCTCATCATCTGATTAAAATTCAATTTAAACGCTAACCAACCATTTCATAACCAACACGGATGTGTACCGTAATCACCACAATTTCAGCATCAACAATAACACTACTCGTAATTGAATTCCACTGACCAAAGGCTTGTGAGCAACCATCCAATAATACCCCAGTAAAATTGTGCCCTATTAACGGAGGTGTGCCGGAAACAAGCCACGAGCAATAAAATAAGTCTTAAATCCAGTTGTGCTCGACAAGTTTTAATATCGACCATGTCAAATTGGCACCTTGATATGATCAGACCTGGTGATAGGTAAATGCCTCAGAAATAGTGTATCAAACGCCTCAGAACTTAATAACAGCCCGTCTTCAAGGAATTAGTAGAATCCACGCAAAATGACCAGAGTACCCCTGGAACCAAATCTGCAAAACTAACACCTCCATAACTTGTTAGTGGTTAGCAAATGTACATATGAGATGCTATGCGAAATGACTGATTAAATATAAGGGTAAAATTTGGGGTATTACAGTTGCCCCTATTTAAATAGCTACACCGGACGATTTGAGTGACCGAGATTCGAGGAATCATGGTGGAGAGATTTAAATATAGATAACCGAAAATTTTGCCCTTATATGCGACGATATGCAATACTATGGACAAAGCGAGGACAGCTTAATGCAGATGATGCCATGAATATGATATGACGCGTATGCTGGGATGATGAATGCGAAAATGACGACAAACGCTACGAGAAGAACACACTGGGGAAAACGACGTGCTGAGACACAGTACAACACTGGGGAGTCCTAAAATGATGGTCAACTGGTGCGAACACGACCAATTGTCATTTTGGGAACGAGATTCTCAAATGGAGATGACACCTGTGAGATGACCTCCACTGGGGAATCTAAAAATAAAACGATTGCAAGATCGATTACAGAGTGCTGGAGCATTGAGCAAAGAATAACATCCAAGCTTCTGTAAACTATCTCTCGTAATAGGATCAAACGGACTTTTCGGAATTCCGTAACAAATATACAGGGTAAAGATCGGCTGTATGCCAAAATAAATGGGAATGCCCTGATAAGCTTCTCGAGGGAGAATTGTCACTTATCGTTGGAAGGGACTTATGTGCCAAAAATGGATAAGCACTCAAATAAAGAGGCTGCTGTTTATCTGATAAATCTTCTCGCATTTAAGGTCGGCGCCTGGAATACGATTTTGATTCTTCTCTTACTGAAGGATAAATAAACTTCTTCATGCTTCAAGATCGTGCTCTCCTGAACATAAAAAGGGTAAACTGAGCTTCCTCATACTTCAGAATCGTGCTCTCCTAAATACGATTTGGCTTTTTCGGGTAAATGAAAATCTTCACACTTCAGAATCGTGCTCTCCTGAATATGAAAATGGCTGATTGAACTTCCTCATAACTCAGAATCGTGCTCTCCTGAATATGATTCGGCTCTTGAAATTTCTTCATACTTCAGAATCGTGCTCTCCTGAATATGAAAGGGGTGAACTGAACTTCCTCATACTTCAGAATCGTGCTCTCCTGAATATGATTCGCTCTTACTTGTAAATGAAATTCTTCATACTTCAGAATCGTGCTCTCCTGAATATGAAAAGGGCTAACTGAACTTCCTCATACTTCAGAATCGTGCTCTCCTGAATATGATTCGGCTCTTGAAATTTCTTCATACTTCAGAATCGTGCTCTCCTGAATATGAAAAATGGCTAATTGAACTTCCTCATAACCCAGAATCGTGCTCTCCTGAATACGATTTGGTTCAAACCTCCCTGTATTTCAAGATCGTGCTCTCCTGAATACAATTTGGTTTCTTCTTTTTCTAAAGGATAAATGAACTTCTTCATAATTCAGAATCGTGCTCTCCTGAATATGATTCTGTTCAAACCTCCCCGTATTCCAAGATCGTGCTCTCCTGAATACGATTTGGTTCAAAACCCCCCATACTTCCAGACGACAGGTAAATGGAAGCCCAACTGCTCCATGGAGATGGCCATTTGCTGCGAGTCATAACGAAGATAGGATCGGCTTCTTAGGTGAGAAATGTTGTATATCGATGTTGTAAGATGTAAAGTGTTGTGAAGTATTGTAACCTGTAGGATTGTAAAGTATTGTATTGATAGATTTTCCAGGCGTGAACTGGCGTGTATCTGTAAATGATTGTAGTTGATTTTCTTGAAAGATAGTGCAAAATAAATGCACGTCCGGTTGGGATTGACGAACGACAAGACTGAGATTCAATCTAGGATCGAGCTAGAAAGAAAACTGGTAATCAAGACTCCCTCGAGGGAATGATCTCGAAGGGTAAATATCTAATCCTGGAGAGGAAAGATAGCTGAAGTAACCGTCATCCACGAGGATTGAGCTCCGTAGGGAAACTTGGAAACACATATGTATTTTATGCTTAGGGCTGACAATCTGTTTGAAGAGAATGGACGAACCCAGTTACTCGGCGGTAACGACCAATGATAGAGACACAATGAACCTGTGCATGCTAACGCGTATGTTAATGAATATGTTAATATGAATGTATGTTAATGTCTATGTATGTTAATGTTTATGAAATGAGTATGTAATGAGTATGTAATGAGTATGTAATGAATATGTAATGAAATATGTAATGAAATAGGCATGTGATGCTTATGCCCTTGCATACGTTGACGAAACAGACTAGAGACGGGACGAGAGATGAAATAAACATCTCGACGGAAATACCCTGCGTTCTCTGCAACCAATACGTCAATCATGGGTAAGAAAGATCAATGGTAGAACCAAATCTGGTTTTAAAGTCCTGAATTCTCTGGGGAGAAGGTAATCTGCTTGGGTGTACAGTATCACGTCTTCACATGGGGAGAAGAAAACCTGAGGGACACTTTTGAGTTACCCAAGAAAAAGTTGTCAGCTTATGGTCTCGCTGGGGACTGTGTTAGGGCAATGGTTTGAAAGTGTTTCTGCAATAATGATATTTTCGGGGAGTGAAGAGATCCTTTCCGAAATTTCCACTAGTCAAAGTAATTTATTACATTTCAAATTTGTTGTTTTTGAAGAACAGTTTTGAAAAATCTACAATGCACCTTTCATTTTCAAATTTTAAGAATAAACGCATTTTGCATAACAATAGAAAACAAAGAGCAATGCACCAAGGAATGTAAGTAACAAAATGGTATCTTTTATTAAAGGGTGGTAGCTCGCTGAAGGCATAGCTCCACAGATGATTATGTTTTGAAATTGGCAACATGGGAAAAGGTTACATTGAATCCAATGACCCCTACTGACACTAATAACTAAGACTAATCCAGAATCTTGCTTTGGGCAAGGATGAAAGAACTGAAACATGGTTTTCATGCGGAAAGTATGTTCGCGATGATCAGTGTCCTCTGATGCAATGAAATGCCTTTGTCCCTAACTTTTGCCTGGACCGCCCTCTCGGGTTTTCAATCCACCGGGACGCTCCTTTTTGCCTAAGCCGCCCTTTCGGGTTTTCAACTTAGCGAGCTTTTTATTATTATTTTTTTTTCAACCCTTACTTTTGCCTAAGTCGCCTTTTGCAGGTTTTCGACTTAGCGGGCTTTTAGGCATAATATTTTCGGACTGCATCAGAATTCACGGGATGCGCTAGCTCTTCACCGTCCATCGTTGTAAGTATCAGAGACCCTCCGGAGAAAACGGTCTTTACAACAAATGGGCCTTCATAATTGGGCATCCACTTTCCACGCATATCTTTATGTACTGGCAAGATCTTTTTGAGTACGAGCTCTCCTTGACGGAACTCACGGACACGAATCTTCTTATCAAACGCTCTTTTCATCCGTTTCTGATATAATTGCCCATGGCACATGGCTGTCAAGCGCTTCTCGTCAATGAGATTCAACTGATCCAATCTGTCTTGAACCCACTCAGCTTCCTCAAGCTCAGCCTCCATCAACACTCTTAAAGAAGGTATCTCTACTTCGATGGGGAGCACGGCGTCCATTCCATACACCAATGAGAAAGGTGTTGCCCCTGTCGAAGTTCTCACTGAGGTTATGTATCCATGCAAAGCAAACGGTAACATCTCATGCCAATCTTTGTAAGTCACAACCATCTTTTGCAAGATCTTCTTGATATTCTTATTCGCAGCTTCAACGGCCCCATTCATCTTAGGACGGTACGGAGAAGAATTGTGATGAGTGATCTTGAAACTGTCACACAGCTCTTTCATAGTCTTGTTATTCAGATTGGTGCCATTGTCAGTTATTATCCGGCTTGGGATTCCATAACGGCAGATGATTTCTTTCCTGATGAATCGGGCAACCACTTGCTTGGTCACGTTGGTGTAGGAGGCAGCCTCTACCCACTTGGTGAAATAATCAATAGCAACGAGGATAAAACGATGACCATTAGAAGCCTTCGGCTCGATTGCCCCAATCATGTCAATGCCCCACATAGAGAACGACCATGGTGAAGACAAAACATTCAACGGTGATGGAGGTAAATGCATTTTATCAGCATAAATTTGGCACTTATGGCATTTTCTAGCGTATTGGATGCAGTCAGCTTCCATGGTTAGCCAATAATACCCAGCCCTTAACATCTTCTTGGACATAGCATAACCATTGGCATGAGTTCCGAAGGTCCCCTCATGAATTTCCTGCAGTAACATGTCCGCTTCCCGTTTATCAACACATCTGAGCAGAACCATGTCGTGATTTCTCTTGTATAACACACCATTACTGATAAAGAATTTGGACGCCAGTCTTCTCAATGTTTTCTTGTCCAGACC
Source organism: Lathyrus sativus (assembly GCA_963859935.3). Classification (NCBI taxonomy): domain Eukaryota; kingdom Viridiplantae; phylum Streptophyta; class Magnoliopsida; order Fabales; family Fabaceae; genus Lathyrus; species Lathyrus sativus. The sequence goes on from OZ012737.1 coordinate 484,475,508, forward strand.
AGTAGCATCATCGGGATACTCTTGCTTGACGAGATAGTTCTTGATATCATGAAACCAAGGCTTTTCATCCACCTCAACTTCTTCGACCACCTGACAATAAGCGGGCTCAACTTTGCGCTCAATATGGATAAGAGGTGCTTCATTAACGAATTTAACTTTCCACATGGATGCTAACATGGCTAAAGCATCGGCAACGTGATTCTCGGATCTAGGAACATGCTCGAACTCTATCTCGTCGAAATACTTGATCAGCTCAACAATGTAGTCCTTATAAGGGATTAACTTCTCATTCTTCGTTTCCCATTTGCCTTGTACCTGGTAAATAACCAAGGCTGAGTCACCACTTACTTTAAGAAGTTTGATTCAGAGGTGAATTGCTGCTTCGAGGCCAAGAATACATGCTTCATATTCTGCGACGTTATTAGTGCACTCAAAGTCCAACCTTGCTGTAAATGGAGTGAACCCACCCTTTGGGTTCATCAAAACGGCGCCTATACCATGCCCATTGAAATTCGAGGAACCATCAAACATCATCCTCCACCAAAGACCTGGCTCTGGACCTTCGCTCGGATCTGGCTCTTCACAATCTCTTTTAATCAACAAAATATCCTCATCGGGAAAATCAAATTTAAGAGGTTCATAATCTTCAAATGGCTGGTCTGCAAGATAATCAGATAAAATACTACCCTTAATCGCCTTCTGGGGTACATACTGGATGTCATATTCGGATAACAACATGTGCCAACGGGCTAGCCTCCCGGTTTGAGCAGGTTTTTCGAAAATATACTTGATCGGATCCATTTTAGAAATCAACAATGTGGTATGACAGACCATATATTGCCGAAGGCGCCTAGCGGCCCATGCCAATGCACAACAAGTTTTCTCCAATGGTGAGTATCTGTTTTCGCAATCGGTAAACTTTTTGCTCAGGTAATAAATCGCATGTTCCTTTCTTCCAGTCTCATCATGTTGCCCAAGCACACAACCCATAGACTTTTCAAGAACGGTAAGGTACATAAACAACGGTCTTCCAGGTACGGGAGGAATTAGAATAGGGGGGTCTTGCAAATAACCCTTAATCTTCTCAAACGCTTTCTGACAATCGGGGTTCCACTCAACCGTCTGCCCCTTGCAAAGTAACTTGAATATCGGCTCACATGTAGCGGTCATATTGGAGATAAACCTGGAAATATAATTCAAACGTCCCAAAAAACCTCTAACTTGCGTCTCGGTTCGCGGAGCTGGCATATCTTGAATGGCCCGGACTTTGTCAGGATCCACCTCAATCCCTCGCTGGCTAACAATGAAACCAAGCAATTTTCCCGATCTGACACCGAAGGTACATTTAGCAGGATTCAATTTCAACTGATATTTCCTGAGTCGTTCTAACAGCTTCACCAAATGGTCTAGATGCTCCTCTTCACTCTTAGATTTGGCTATCATATCGTCCACATACACCTCGATCTCCTTGTGCATCATGTCATGAAAAAGAGTGGTCATAGCGCGTTGGTAAGTTGCCCCCGCGTTCTTTAAACCGAAGGGCATGACTTTGTAGCAGAAGGTTCCCCAAGGAGTAATAAAAGTAGTCTTCTCTCGATCATCGGGATCCATCTTGATCTGATTATAGCCAGAGAAACCATCCATAAATGAAAACAACGCAAAACTGGTTGTATTGTCTACCAGTGTATCAATATGTGGCAGGGGGAAGTCGTCTTTCGGACTTGCTTTGTTCAGATCCCTGTAGTCTACACACATCCTAACTTTACCGTCCTTCTTAGGCACTGGCACAATGTTGGCAACCCAATCTGGATATTTTGCGACTGCCAAGAAACCTGCATCCAACTGCTTTTTAACCTCATCTCGAATCTTCAAAGCCATGTCGGGTCTCGTTCTTCGAAGCTTTTGTTTGATAGGCGAACAATCCGGCTTAAGTGGCAACTTGTGAACAACAATATCCGCGTCTAGGCCTGGCATATCTTGATACGACCACGCAAACACATCAATATATTCTTTTAACAACTCAATCAACCTCGGCTTAACCTCTGTCCCAAGCATTGCACCAATCTTGACCTCTTTCTTGTTCTCATCTGTACCGAGATTAATTAAATCTACCTGCTCCTTATACAGTTGAAGCTCTGTGTACTCGTACTCAATCAATCTTGTCAGTTCAGCGGGTACTTCAAAATCTTCTTCACCCTCGTCCTCAGCTTGATTGATGGGTGCATCCCAGTCAGGAGTGTCAGTAAAGTCATTGGATCCAACAAGGTTTACGATGTCTCTGCATGATGGAAGGCTTACTTAATTAAAATGCTCAAAGATATGCAAGATAAGAAATGGAATGCTGTTTTTTTTTGTTTTAATTTTTTGGAAAAAAAAGGTTGCCAATTTCATTTTTAAAGGTGAAAACGAAAAACGCACATGAAACAAAGTGGAATTGAACAAAACGCCTTTATTACTATCCTTTTAGAAATGAAAGGTGGCCCAATAAAAGCGACCCTATAGCCTTGGGCAGAGCTACGGATTTTTATTTGAAAATGTAAATGAAACTTTTTTTAAAAAGAATTACTTTGACAAGGGAAAAATAACAGGGATCTCTACGGCCTCCCAGTTGTTCAAAACTGCATCACCCTTAAATACCAGGTTGCTCAACTCTTCATTTTCCTCACAGTTACTGATGGCATTGACTTGGAAACCTCCGCTGACAAATACCTCTTGGATAACCTTCGGACGTCCTTCGATAGTTGTGGCAGCTCCATTCTGAGTTGGTTTGTAACCCAACCCAGAGCGATCAGTCTTGGTCTTGACATCAATTACCTCTCCCCAACCTTCAGGAATGCCCCTGTCAATTGTTGATTTGGTACTCTTCAGAGATGCAAAAGATGGATTACCCTGACCCACTGTCTCTTCGACTTCTAGCAGAACAGCATTGGCGATCTCAAGTGCTTGAAAGGAGATTTCTAAAGCATTCTCATCGGCCTCGATGTAACGGAAAGAAGACAGGTTACTGACCATCAAATCCTCCTCACCGTGTATAGTAACCAACTTTCCATCGATTACGAACTTCATCTTTTGATGTAACGTTGAGGTTACTGCCCCAGCGGCATGAATCCACGGCCTTCCAAGTAAGCAGCTGTAATTGGGATTAATGTCCATGACTTGAAACGTGATATTAAAAACTTGCGGACCAATCAGGATAGGAAGCTTAACCTCCCCCATTACCGACCGGCGAGAACCATCGAAAGCCTTGACGACCAAAGGAGTAGGTTTCAACACAGTCTCTTTGAAAAACAACTTATCAAGAACCCTCTTGGGTAAAACATTCAGAGAAGAGCCGGTGTCTACTAGTACTCTCGCTAAATTGTCCTCCTGACATTTCACCGATATATGTAAAGCGCGATTATGATTTGGACCCTCCTTCGGTAACTCTTCATTGCTGAAACTAAGGGTGTTACAGGCGGTCAAATTGGCAATCACACTATCAAACCGACTGGTGTTGATATCTTGATCCACATGTGCTTGAGTCAAAACCTTCTGCAAGGCCATCCTATGAGCGGGTGAACTCATCAACAGAGACAAAATCGAAATCTTGGAAGGAGTCTGATGAAGTTGATCGATAACTTTATAGTCACTTTTCTTGATGATCCTCAAAAACTCAGCATCTTCATCATTCGTAACAGCTCCCTTACCTTTGTCTTTGACGGCCACTGGGATATTAGTGGTCTCCTTAGGTGGAACCTCATTAGAACGGGGAGTATACACACGACCACTGCGAGTCATCCTGCTTGCCTCTGCGATATTGGTCACAGTGTCCTTAACCTCTTCATTTGGAATAACCTTCCCAGACTCCTTGTCAATCATCGTCACGTCGTATTTCCAAGGCACAGCTTTAGGATCACTGAAAGGAAACGGACTTGGTTTTCGAATAACTATCGGCCTATGCTGATTCACCTCAGGGATAGACGACTTTGGTATATCGAACACGAGATTGGCAGAACCTGCCCCTGATAAATTAAACACTGGTACCTTTCCCTTTGATCCAGGCTGATGGAAGACTGGCTCAACCACAGCGACCTCATCTTTCTTGGATTGTCTTGTCACTTGTAAAACACCCTCATTAATCAACCTCTGAACATCATTCTGAACCAACACACAACCCTTAATACTGGCTTCACAACTTACGCATGCAACGTGGGAAGTATCTACCAGACCAGCTTTAAACAGTTTCGAATGGAACATCTTGAGAGGAGTCTTAATCTGTACAACGTCAAGGACATAACCTTCCTCCGAATCGGCACTAATGGCATTGACACTCTCATGGTTAGGAAAAGGGTTCTTCTTAACATTTGGTTGAGGATCTTCAAATGACAAAATCTTCTTTTCCAATAAATCCCTGACAATATTTTTGAGAGCATAACAATTCTCCAGATCATGACCAGGCGCACCCTCATGAAATAAACAATGAGCGGCGGTGTTGTAATTGGCGGGTAGAGGATTAGGAGGCAGACCCAAAGCCCGAGTAGTGATCAGACCTTGCTTGACCAAAGAGGGGTACAACTCGGTGAAAGTCATCGGAATCGGCGGACAAGGCTTATACGTTCTTCTATTCGGAACATTCTGGCGAGGAGCCGGACTCTTTGGCTGTTGAGGAGCAGGAGCGTTGGGCGCCTGTAGGTAGTTGATAGGAGGCGGATAAACAGGAGGTTGTTGCATAGGTTGATACATAGGAACCTGTTGGTTGAAAGAGGGTGTAACAGCGGCCACATAGGGTTGTTGAGCATATTGGATTGGGTACCCTTGAGGTTGAGCATAACCTTGCGGATATCGATAAAAGTGTTCTCTTGGTCTACCAGAGGATATAACATTAGTCTCGCCCTCTTTTTTCTTCTGGGAGCTATACGGAGGTTTCTTCGGCTGATCCTTAGAAGCACCATGATTATTTGTCATTTTACCACTTTTCATACCCGATTCGATCTTGACACCCACAACAACGATGTCGGAGAAATTTGAAGTCACACTACCCACCATCCTCTCGTAAAATTCTGGACGTACCGTGTCGACAAACCAATCAGCTAACTCTTTCTCGGTCAAAGGAGGTTCTACCTGCGAAGCAGTCTCTCTCCACCTTTGAGCGTACTCTTTGAATGACTCAGAATTCTTTTGTGACATACTCAACAACTGTCTTCTGTCAGGAGCCAGATCCATATTGTACTTGTAGTGTTTGATGAAAGCGTCAGATAAATCCTGGAAACTCTTAACGCGAGACTGGTCCAAAGTTAAATACCACTTGGAAGAAGCACCCTTCAAACTATCTTGGAAGCAGTGAATCATCAGTTTATCATTCTCAACATGGGCAGCCATTTTGCAATAATACATGATCAGATGACTCTTAGGACAGGTGGCACCTTCATAACGATCGAAGTTCGGAGTCTTGAACTTCGGGGGAATAACCAAACCCGAGACCAAACAAACATCCCTTGCAGCAGTCCCAAAAATTTGATCGCCCTCTACTTTTTTCAATCTCTGGACGATGGTGTTTACTTCCTCACGAAGCTTATCATGTTTCTCATAACCCTCAACATTCTCATCAAGATTATCAAAAACTGTCTCATTGAAGTACGGTTGCGCACGAGTGTGTACAACGGGTGGTGCAAAGATAGGAGCCCCCCTAGAAACTTCAGAAAATAAAGGCACTGCTTGCTGAACAGGCTGATTAATCGGAACAGTGGCTTGAGGAGGCACAAAACCGGGAGCAAGACCATAAGGTGGGTCCCTTGCTACGGTCACATTTGGTGGAGGGTCCACAGTAACGCCGGTAATCTCGGAAACAACAGTGGGTTGGGTATCTATCTTAGCATTCATGACATGTAACAATTCCATCATACGCCCCATACCCCCTCGAAGGTCTTCAAGTTCATTGCTAAGGCGATCAATCTCTTTTGCCTGATCCTCCATTCTTTTCAGAGTTTGAGCTCTGGTGTTGTACTGGTGCCGAGAACTCAGGGTGACGAAACTGGAAGGCGAGAGAACCGAACATGAGAAAACGGAAGACACATGCAATGCAAGAAAGTAAATGATGCTATGATGCAAATGAAGATTTCATGGAATTCAAACCTTTACGAATGTCGTGGGGTACCAAGGAAATCTTTTTCTTGTTTTTTCATTTTTTTTTATTTATGGTATCCCGCGGTATTCATAAATGATATTTGAACTCCATGAAATACAGTGCAATGAGATGCTTTATGGATGCAATGCATGAAAACACACAAAGTCCTAGGTTAAAGGAACGTGAGCGGAGTCAAGGTCTACCCATCCCAAAAGGAGTGTACTATAGGTTAGTTGTACCTGCCGAACAAGGTTCTACAAAGTGCCCAAAGTCATCAGCCCATCTTCCGGATATTATCAACCTTCCGACTGACTCAGGGGTTAATAACATTCTCAAGAGAACCTCTTTTGAGTGTAGTATCGCGTAGCAGCCATTGTAGGATTACTCCCACATAGCTCCCGCACTACGTCCTAAATAAGGCCAAAGTGGTGTTTAAGGTACTACGGTCCTCAATATCACAGACTCCAGTCGACCATGGAAAAAGTTTTCGCGATTACTCGTTCAACCGAACCATTTTCGAAAGGGTCTCAACTGAGCGGAGATTCTCGAATCAACTTGGTCGGGATTCACTCCCTATAAGCCTCATCGAATATATCCCCATCCTATAATAATGTCACTAGTCCGGGCGTAGGACTTATCTCACAGCACAAGGAACAGTCCCACCATCAAAGCACAAATATATACATGAATAGTAAAACAGATAGTAATAAATATGAACAAGTTAGGGATAACCCTCAAAATTTTAGAAAGTCCCCAGTGAAGTCGCCATTTTCTGTTGCGGTGGAAATAGGATCACAAACTATTAATGAGTTTGAATCGAAATTCAATTCACAACCGCTCTTTGATTTATCCGAAGGAAAAGGTCAAAAAGGGAAAACCTATTTTGCATCGTAAACACAATGCGGGGAGATTCTAGGATCGGGGGTTGATTAAATTTAGGGAAGTTATTAGCATCCTAAACTTCTGTAGTACTCTACAGGAACCTTTTATTCAAATGTTTACTATTTGCTTTATTTATTTGCTTAAGGTATATACAAAGGGATTAAAAGTGAGAAAAGAGACCTAAGGGGTTAATTCTAAGTTTACTCGGCAAGACATCGCATCTTGTGCCTACGTATCCTTACGGGAATGGAATCAGAGTAATCGTAGTTCCCCTCAATATGGAGGTTAGAAACTTCTTGACTGTGGTCAAGGTTTCAATGGGGAATAAACGTATCTTAGGGACATGCTTACGCGGAGTGTAGAAACTCCAAATCTCTACGTTGAATTGTTAAGTTGTAATTAGGGTTAAATTAGGTTAGGGATTCCGCGGCGGGAAACCCTAAAATGAGCGCGGCGGCTCTTTGACCTAATGCTAAGGGTAAAATTGTAATCTTGCCTGCGGCGAGGCATGTATGAAAATTAGGGTTTGTAGTTTGTAGTTTTGAGGATTTGAAATTGAATGTGTGAAGTTTTACGGACTATTGGCGCGGCGACCAAATGCTAGACCTAATTCCTTCGGCAGTGCGTAGTGTGACTGGAATACTGAGGTGATTGAATCATGCAAGCAGAAAATAAAGACAGCAGTTAAAGCCATACAAACAGAAATTAAAAGGCAGAAATTTAAAGCGCGATTATTGGTTCGCGAGGTTACATATGAGAAGCAGTTACAATATAGTAATGAAATAAAATGAGATAAGTAACGGTAAAGGTAATGAGCTGCAAAATGAACAAATGGCGTTAGTGGGCAGAGTTAGGCGGTGATCAAATGAGTTAAGAAAAAGATGCAAATTTGAGATTTTATTATTGTTTTATTTAAAAAATCTTAATAATTAAATGTTAGCTTGCAAAAGAAATTTAATTTAAAAGTAATTTACTCTTTTAAAAAGGTTTTATTTTTATATTTTTAAAAAACGTTTTTCTTATTTTTTGTTAAAAAAAAGAGTTTTTTCATTTTTATATTTACAAGAGTTTTAATTTTTATTTTAAAAACAATTTTAAATTATAAAATAAAATGCTAAGAAACAAATTTAAAAATATAAAAAAATAACAAAATAAAAAATAAAGAAAAAAAACAAATAAAGGGGAGGGGGTTGGGTCGGTCATCACACCCAGACCCAACCCGGTTGATGGTTAAGCAAAAGAAACATTTAGGGTTCTGGGAACCCTAATGTTTCACGGCGCCGTTTCACTCTTCTTCTCCTCTCTCTCGCTTCTCTTCTCTCTCGCTTCTCTTCATTCTCGCTTCTCTTCTCTCTCGCTTCTCTTCATTCTCGCTTCTCTTCATTCTCCTCCATATCCTGAAATCAAACAGAAATAGGGTGAGGCAAAGATCTCATAGCTTACTTTTAGAGTGAAACGGCCGGTGATGTGCAGAACTGAGGCCCAAAGGTTGATTGCCCGCCGTTTGTAGTGAACGGCGAAGGCGATCTCCTCGTCGATGCTTCGCTCGTGGTTTTGTGATGTTCGTACGGCGATGAACGGCGACGATGATGAGGGTACCGGTCCCTCTGAGTCTCGGCCGTTGGGGTTTCGTTTGTTAGGGCTTTTGCGATCTCGCTAGGGTTTCTGCGATCCTCTCTCTCTCTCACGGCTACGTTCCTCCCGCTTTGATGGTGAGATCGTTCCCTTCTTATACTCTTCTGACCCTCTCCTTTTTGGGCTTTTGATGTTGGATTTGCATTATTGCCTCAGGATTTCGTGGTGATTCGATTTGATTTTGATTTTCGTAACCAGCATATTTTTGATTTGATTGGAAGTTTGATATGATTTTGTTTGGTTTTGATTTTTCATATACTGATTGAACCATGTTCCCTCTTTTAGAATTCGATTGGGATTTTGGTGAGATTGGATTTCATGAATCTGGTACTAATTGAACTCTGTTTCCTCTTTTAGGGTTCGATTGGTCTTTCTGATTTCCAGCTGATACGATTCTTCTGATTTGATTCGGAGCCTTCTATTTTCAGAACTCTGTGATTGAATATTACATGACCCTATTCGATTTGTTTGAAACTTTCCATATTTGATTGGCCTTGACTGAACTTCATCTTTTGGATTTCAAACTGGATGTCGTTTTTTGGTTTATCTGATGTGGTTTGTTTGGATTCATGCTTTGCAGATGCTTCTGATACAGGCAACTCTGTCATGTATTTGGATATCTGGTTCCATCTGATGCAATGTTCTTTGACCTCTGGTCTTTACTTTGGATACTGATGCGGACTAGATTATTTGATGATGATGACCTGCTTTCATTCAGTTTGGTTATCAGTTGGACTACACTTACTTTTCTTCTTTTTCTTATTTCAGGACTGATGTTGTATTGATCTTTGCCGCCGAGAAGAGTACGCGGTAATGATGACGTTTGTCTGAACCATTTGGAACAGGATACTACAACCCTGACTTGTGATTATATTTTTGCTTCTGATTAACTTGGTGATGAGCCATGTGTTTGTGCACTTGTTTGTTTCATGAACTGAGTATGTTTTGATAACTTGTTTCGGTAACTTGTTTGTTGGGGAAATGATGTTCATAACTGATCCCCTGTCTGGTGCTCTGTTTCTGATGTGCTTTGCACATTCGGGACCCAACCTAAACATGATATATCGCTGCGATTTCTTGAACTCATCTTTGTTCCTTTTCTGGTATGGTTTCGCTATGATCTTGTGCTGTGATTCGGTGCTGTGATTTTGTGTTGGCGCTCACTTATGTGTTGCTTGCCATTGAAACTGGTTTGAATGGGGACTTGCCTTTAACTGATGCTGCTGAATCTTTTGATACTTTGTCCTATGTCATTTTGTCGCAGCTTGTTGTGTGTCTCATTTTTCTGTACATGGTTCAGAACTGATGCTGCTTATGAACTATTTAGGTTTTGAGTTCCAAATTCTGAATCTGATATTGATGCGTTTGTGGCTTTTCAGGTGTTGGAAATTTCGGAACCAAAGCGACTCAGACCTGCCGGCATCCGGGTCTGAGTCCAAACTTGCCCATGTTGCCTTATTCTTGTATCAGTTTGGAAATCCAATCGCGACAAAACGAAACAGTCCCGCTTCTTTTATTACTTCTATCTCTCGGATGTCCCGTAACGATAAGAACAGGTGTTACCTGATCTGACGCCCACGGCGCGGATCGGTAACGGGGGTAGGACGCAGCTTTGGTTGTGCCACTCCCGGCACTCGATGATGACATTGTTCTGAGAGTGTCAAAAACAACTCCTAACCTTTTTTCTATATTGTTTGTTTTGTTTTGATGTGTAGGTGAATTCGGAGATTCTGCGGAGAAGCTTAAAGACAGCATGAAGACACGTAGGAACTTTTAGGACTTAGGATTTAGAACTTTTAGGATTAATGTAATTCTTTGTAACAGCAAAAAATGTGAAACAATCTCCCTTTTGTGTAATGAAATCTTTATGAAATAAAATTCCCAACACTTGAAACCATTTATATTCTGTTCTTAGTTAAAAAATTATAAACATTTGTGAATAAATCCACAAATATTTAAATTCATTAACACAATCATAAAACATAAACACTCCCAAAGGATATTCTTATTTGCATTTGTCTCATTTGTAATCTTAATCTCATCATCTGATTAAAATTCAATTTAAACGCTAACCAACCATTTCATAACCAACACGGATGTGTACCGTAATCACCACAATTTCAGCATCAACAATAACACTACTCGTAATTGAATTCCACTGACCAAAGGCTTGTGAGCAACCATCCAATAATACCCCAGTAAAACTGTGCCCTATTAACGGAGGTGTGCCGGAAACAAGCCACGAGCAATAAAATAAGTCTTAAATCCAGTTGTGCTCGACAAGTTTTAATATCGACCACGTCAAATTGGCACCTTGATATGATCAGACCTGGTGATAGGTAAATGCCTCAGAAATAGTGTATCAAACGCCTCAGAACTTAATAACAGTCCGTCTTCAAGGAATTAGTAGAATCCACGCAAAATGACCAGAGTACCCCTGGAACCAAATCTGCAAAACTAACACCTCCATAACTTGTTAGTGGTTAGCAAATGTACATATGAGATGCTATGCGAAATGACTGATTAAATATAAGGGTAAAATTTGGGGTATTACACTTATGTTCAAGCTCTACAAGATGGATGTGAAGAGTTCATTCCTTAATGGGTAACTAATTGAGGAAGTTTATGTTAAGAAGCCAAAAGGGTTCATTGATCCATGTCTCTTAAATCATGTCTACAAACTTAAGAAAGCTCTCAATGGGCTCAAACAAGCTCTCAAATCATGTCTCATTATGCACGAATATATTCGTGGGGGAATTGATAAAACTCTATTTTTGAAGAAGGATGAAAGAATCTCATGATAGCTCAGATATACGTTGATGAAATTGTGTTTGGTGGAATGTCAAGCAAGATGGTAGGGCATTTTGTTCAAAAAAATGCAATATGAATTTGATGTGAGCTTGGTGTAACACCCCAAAATTTTCCTTGTCTTTTTCTTATTCTCTTGACTTATGTTTCATTTCATTTGCATCATCGTTTGTGTATAGCGTTGGTTCTAGGCAGGGGGTCAAGGTCTCTTGGTTAGTTCTCAAGAGGAAGAGTATCATTTTAAAAGCTCAAGAAAGGGTTTACTATCAACCTTGTGGTATTCTTAAGCCCTAAGTTCCTCTCATCATCAAGGCATGTCTCATAATCATTTGAATCAAGATTACAAGCATTGATCATGTCCTCCTATCTTTGGGACAACTGGATTAGGGTTTTGGTCAAAAGGCATCTACGACTATCTTCTTGTACAATACATGATTTTATGGCTCAATAAACATCTTTTAGGGTTCTTCACATGTATTATGTCTCATCACAAGTCATGGTATGAGCTTCAATCAATGGAAATAATGTTAGGATTTCATTTGATCAAGAAAAGTCAATTGTGGCTCCATAAGGTCAAAGTCTTGGATTTCAAGGTCAATCAAGGGCATGTTATGTATTCTCAAGTGTTTTCATGTGTTTGTAACAAGAAGAATCAAAGGGAGACATAAAATCAGGATATTGGTTTAATTAGGGTTTTGTTGAAATATTTTCTAAGTGTGGAAAACCCTAATTCTAGCATTTTTGCAACATCCATAACTTTATCATTCTTGATTTAATTGGAGCAAACTTATTGTCAAATTAAATAGGACATCATGAAATACAAGTTTTTAGAAGAAATCAATCCAAAAGATTCATAGATTGAGAGATATGGAGAGCTAAAGTTGAGAAAATCAAGGTTTTGTGATTTTAGCACTTAGAATTTTTCTAAGTATAGAAATTCAACTTGAGGTGCATGTGTTCAAGCCCATCTTTCATGGTAAGCCAAACATCAAATGAATTTTCCTCCAACATTAATGTTTTATAGCATTCTCCAAGCTTTCTTTTGAGTACTAGAACTCCTCCATTGGATGCGTAGAACTCCAGTTATGATGTCTCCAAGTCAGGGTTTCAAAGATGTCAAGTTGGACAAGTTTTTAGGCAGGTTTTTGGGTCAATCTTCCAAGACATTTTTCATCAAGTTCTTGGCTCCAAATCAATTTCCTTTGCGCATGAAAGTTGAATATCATTATTATTCAAGCTTTCCATACATTACAATATCACCTTCATTGGATCAATACTCTTCAATTTATATGGCTTCAAAGATGAGGTTTCAATGATGTCAAAAGTTCATAACTTAGAAAATTTTCTAAGTATACTTGGGACAGATTTTGGACACAACTTCCACTCCATTTTTTTCAATCTTCCAAGGCTTTTTTTCATTTTCTTTACAACATCAAAATTGTTCATAATACTCTAAGCTTTCTCTCAAGCACAAGATCTCATGGGTTGAAGCATTATTCATGGAGTTATGGTGGTTTAATGGTGGCTATGCGGACATGTTCTCATGCATCATATATCACCATTCTTGGCACATCATGAACCAATTCTTGTAGCAAAATCTTACACAATTTTCACACGCATCATACCTTTCCAAAACCTTGCCATAGAATCACTAAGCATTGCTTTATCAAGCCAAACATTTCCATTTCATTCATGTACCATTTGAAGTGTTTTTTTACCAAAAGAGAAAACATACAAAACTTGCTCACAAAGGATGTACTACCTCCTCAAACATTTTCTGATGTCTCATTTTTTCCAAATTTTGAAAATACAAGCTTTCCACCCACTTCTTACGTGCCAAGCTCCATATAAAAGCCTAAAACTCCTAATAGAGGCAGACAACCTCATTATGCAGCCTGAGGAAAGAAAAATTCTCTATCACTTTCAAAAACTGTTTGCTTTTGAATCTCACTCCAGAAAGTATACTTCTTCATTTTCTTGTTGCATCAACACTCCTTGAGGTTATCAAAAGCTTAAGGAATGATGTTTGAATTGTTTGAGCAAGAATCAGATAACAGCATATAGCTTCACTTGGTATTTTTCCTCAACCTTTTACTCACATGCTCTACGTATTTTGAACTCATATTTGGCGTTTCTGAAGCCCTACACACGTGTAGGCAAAGGTTGTGTGTTTGTTGTTTTGGTTTTTTAAAGTTTCAGAATGAGTTTCTAAAATTTGTGTTCAGTTTTCTTGATGTTAGAGTCAGTATTAGTAAAAATTAAGCCTAGATTCGTAACCAGCATGAAAAAGACTTGAGATTGGTATTTTATTTTGCAAGTTTTGATGAGATTTTGAATAGCTCCGACGAGGTCGCGTCGGAGAAGATGGTCGGGGCCCTAGCTCTGGCATCTAAGTATGTTGGATTATGTGGCAACGTTGACTTCTTGGGCTGGATGAGGTGTATGTTGCATGGCGTTACGTGGCTCCCAGTCAGATTAATGAAACAACGTGTTTCATTATTTTGGCCTTTTTTTTGTTTTTTTTTTTGAGTAATTGTATGGACTGGGCTTGTGCTTTTATTATTTACACCTCTTCTTTAGTGGCCCAAGTGCTCCATAACACTGGTTCATGTTATTCTGCCTTTTGTTGATGCACCCCTCATGCCTTTTCTTCCTTTTTATTTTATTTTTTTTAATTTTATTTTTCATTTTAATTTTAATTGTTCTAATCATTTTAAAAATACCAAAAAAAAATTTTCTGTTTGTTTGACGTGTTGGCATGATTTTCATAATTTTTATTTTATTTTTTCATTTATTTTATTATTTTATTTGGATTTATTTTGAGAAGTGCTTTGACATGTTTACCCTTGGATTAGGGTTCGATCTTTTGATGCTTTTGCCATGCCCTCTTGACCCAATATTTTTACCATGTTTTGGTACTTGAATGTTGATTCTTTGAGGGATGTCTTGATGTGTTGCTTTTTATAATTTCTCATTGCTTTTTGTGGAGCCTCGATGTATGCTTGATTCCTATGCTATGCTTGCCTTGATGAGTTGATTTGATAATGCATTTATGCAATTCCTTTTGAGATATTTAGCATAATTTTTCTTGATGGATATAAAACGAGTTAGATCCTCTTGTTGGAATTTATTAGGTAATTTTTCTATTTTTGATTGATGCCTAATTGTGACTTGGTTTTGGATTGTATATGCATGAGGTCTGACCTAGTTTGAAACCATTTTGCCTTCTTGTGTTTAAGTGAAGCTTGAGATGATTTTTTATGGGATAACATGCTTTCTTAACTTGGTTTGATCTTTGGATTCACTTTCATTTGATTTTTTTTCAATTTGTGATTGAGTTTCCAAGTTGATGATGTTTTGGCCTTGCTCCTTTGATATGCTTGACCTAATTCTTTGGGATGCCCTCTTGTATGGTCTAATGGATGCTTGTGAACTCTTGTATGCTTTGAATGACATGTTTGAGTGTATTATTTTCATGATGTGATATTCATTGTATGACCATTTCTCATCTCTTTCTTCACTTGATCTTTGGTTTTCTTTGAACGGGTGATGTCAATGGTTTCTTGAGCACAATTTGAACATGATCATTCTTGATTTTATTTTGTATCTTGGATATGAATATGATATGATACATTTGTGTTTGATTCTGATCTTGATGATATGGTATTCCTTGTTTGATCATTTGTGCTTTGTGCCTTGCTTGAACATTTCCATTTCTTTAAGGATGACTTTGATATATGTGTGCTTCTTGATGCATGCTTTAGATTCAATCCTTGTTGTTTCTCTTGTGTATTCATGAGTGGATGTTTAAGTTGATGTTCATGATTATGTTTCTGCCCTCACTTGGTTTCATACCCTAATCTCACATGTTTGATCATTTGAAGTGTGTTTTGCATGAGCTAGTTGTGTAGAAGCATGCTTCAGTCTCAAGTTTTGATGATGTCAATACTACTCAAGGTCATCTCTTGATTGCAAAAAGACAAGTCGTTCAAAGTCATCAAGATCAAGTCAAGCTATCTTTCAAGTCAAGCTACATATGGAACTATGATTCTTCCTGACTTGGCTGCATTACTGGTATATCAAATCCACCTTTATAATTTGATATACAAGTGTTCAAAAACATCAATCATTTTTGCATAATACATAAAGCATGTTTTTGAAACCTTAAAAA
The DNA here is from genome assembly GCA_963859935.3 of Lathyrus sativus. Lineage (NCBI taxonomy): Eukaryota > Viridiplantae > Streptophyta > Magnoliopsida > Fabales > Fabaceae > Lathyrus > Lathyrus sativus. Next base: position 484,491,107 of record OZ012737.1, read on the forward strand.
TGGCATAACATTAATTTTTAAAAAGCATTTTTTTTGAAAATTAACAGTGTTAACCGATTAACCATATAGGTTAACCGGTTAACCATTTTGAATTTTGAATTTTCTGGGCTAACGTACCAGTGTTAACCGATTAACCATATGGGTTAACCGATTAACACTGAACGTGCAGTGAAAAATTGCTTTGTTTCAAGTTCAAAAATTATTTTAAAAACATACCTTTTCATGGTTTGAATCTTTTAAAATCATACCTTTTCTGAAAGGTTATTTTACTGATATAAATTCTAAGTTTTTCATTTTTTGAAAAACAACCAATAGAACATAACTCAAAAACTTTTCAACCTCCAATACTCATTTTAAAATTATCTTAGAATCAAATTCATTTTTCAAAAGTGTTCATACTTGCATTGAAAATTTCACATTCATTGAACACTTGTATTGAAAAATTACAAAGAGTGAATTTTGATTCATTGGAGAAGATCACTTTGACAGTTATACTCAAACCAAATTCATTACAATTATTTTATTTTTGACTTGTGATCCAGGATTGTTGGACACAAGGGTGAGTGTTTACAAGAGGACTGTTCTTGTACACTTGTGTTTTTATTGTTTGATAGTAGGCCTCACCGATTGATGGTGTGATAGGTTGTACTGTTTTAAACAATAGTGAAAACTCTCTTTCATGTTGAAAGGGGAGTGGAGTACTCTCGGATTGTGAGGGGAACCACTATAAATCCTGTGTCTTCTTTCTTTCTGTTGACTTACTGCTTTCCATAACCAAGAACACCATTCAGTATATTTCCAAGAACCATATAAAAAAACCGGAAAAATTTCAAAAGTCCTAATTCACCCCCCCCCCCCCCTCTTAGGCATACTCTGTTCTTACAATTGGCATCAGAGCAGGTTAAGGTAACCTGTTCCTAACGATTCAGTATGGCTTCCGCAAGTACCAACCCGGTTTTCAAAGATGGTGGAAGTAGTAACAAACCACCACTCTTTTCTGGAGAATACTTTGATTTTTGGAAAATCCGTATGAAGGCACATCTTGAGGCTCAAGGAGATGGTATATGGGAAACCGTTGAAACTGGTCCACATGTTCCTACAAGTGTGGTAAATGGTGTTGGAACCCCAAAGATTAAATCCTCATATGATGAAGATGACAAGAAGAGAATCTTGAATGAGAAGAAAGCAATCAACATACTTCAAAGCGCTCTCAGTATGGATGAATTCTTTCGCATATCACAGTGTAAATCGACAAAACAGATTTGGGATACCTTGGTAGAAACGCATGAAGGAACAACAGAAGTAAAAAGATCAAGACTTAACACGTTAAGTCAAGAATATGAGATGTTCCGTATGCAGCCCGGTGAATCTATTGTTGCCTTGCAAAAGAGGTTCGTTCATCTAACAAATCACCTGATTGCTCTTGGAAAGACCTTCACCAACGATGATCTCAATCTAAAAGTCCTAAGATCCTTGACAAGAGAATGGCAACCAAAGGTGACCGCCATTTCGGAAAAGAAAAGTCTTTCAACGATGACATCCGCTTCATTATTCGGGAAACTTCAAGAGCATGAACTGGAACTTGGAAGGCTTGAGAAACATGAAAGTCAAGACAAGAAGTCCAAAGGAATTGCCTTGAAGACTGACACAAAGGATGACAAAATTGACGAATCCTCCGAAGACGAAAATTTCATGCTTCTAGTAAAGAAGCTCGGTAAGTTTTTCAATAATAATCAAACTTCTTCTTTTTCTAAAAAGAATAGACATTTCAGGAAAAAGGAGGCATCCACATCAAACCAAGAAATTACATGTTATGAATGTGGAAAACAAGGTCACATAAAGCCAGACTGCCCAAAACTCGCAAATAAAGGAAAATTCAAGGGCAAGAAGGATTTCAAAACAAAGAAGGCTTATGTCGCATGGGACGACAACGAAGTGAGTTCATCATCGGAATCAGATAGCGATGAATGCGCAAATATTGCCTTAATGGCCTCTCACCATTCCGATGACGAAAATGAGGTTAGTAGTAATTTTTCTGTCTATGATAATGATGCATAAGAAGTTATAGATGAACTTCTAAAAGAGTGCAAGACTTTGTATAAAGACATCTCATCACAAAAGAAAAGAATTTTACTTTTAGAAAAACAAAATTCTGATTTCTTGAAAAATATTGAAGATGAAAAACAAAAAGTGATGGATGAAAAACAAAGTCTTGTATGTAAGAATTGTGAGTCTTTGTCTTTTCAAATTGTTCAACTTAAAAGAGTTTTAGAAAGATACGAAAAAGGTCAAATTGGCTTGGAAGAGATTCTTAAACATCAAAGGTATCCTAATGATAAAAGTGGATTGGGATATTCTAAATTTTCAAAACCAAGCACCAATAAGACCATTTTCGTAAGAGCAAGTGAACAAATTGTGAAGAAAGAGACAAGCACTTCTAAAACTCAGCATCAAAATCATAACAAGAAAAGAATTAATAAGAAAAAGAATTATATTCCTAGATATAGAAGTCATTTTCAACCTACATGTTTTTATTGTGGTATTAAAGGGCACACACCTAATGCTTGCTATGTACGTAATATTGGTGTTGCAAAGGGGCATTATGTGTGGGTTGAAAAGGGTACTAACTATCAAGGACCCAAAGCAATTTGGGTACCTAACTCTACCTAATTTTGTTTTGTAGGTATGCTTGAAGACAACCACAAATGAATGGTATCTTGATAGTGGTTGCTCGAAGCATATGACGGGAGATATAAACA